>JAUMHL010000030.1:20181928-20200210 GCA_032362345.1 Sandelia bainsii
GTGAACTTTTTACGTTTTCCATAAATTTCACCCGAAAGCCAAATATCCCTAACTTTTTGTGAGTAGTGTATGTAATAGACCCCATATTCAGGTGTGTCTTGTCACAATTTGGCCATATATGAACAACTAGAAGTCACATTTGAAGTACTGGCATCACTGATTCTTTTTGTCAAATAATTAATCAATTATCAAAATTGTAGCCAGTTAATTGTCAATTGACCAATCGATTAATACATTTATTAGTCACGTCAGCTACTGGGGGCAAGGGCTTACAAAACTCCAATTGGATATTTTAATGTTGGTGCAGTGTAATAACATGTCATTCCCACATTCTGAGTTATTTCTTTTTTTTGTTGTATATCTGTGATATAAAAACAGTAGCGTTAAATTTTTTTAACTTTATATGCGCAAATGTCCTATAAGTTGCCATGCCATGTAAGATCTTCTAGACCAGAGGTCCCCAACCACCAGGCCGCTGACTGGTACCGGTCCGTGGGTCATTTTGGTACCCGGCCACACAGAAAGAAAAAAATTATTTTATTTCCGTTTTTACACGACACAGTCATTTATTTTGAAAGAATCACAGTCTTTTAATTTGAAAAAACTGATTCTCTGCCATTATCTCCTCCGTTTGTAAACATACCTGGTGCATTGAGCATGTCCGTGCGGCAAGAGGGTCAACTGCTGGAGATTGCAAATGATGGTGGCCTTAAAAGTAAGTTTGAGACGATCTCAGCATAACATCAAATTATGTCATGCGTGAGACCGCGTGTCGCAGAAAAGGTTGGGGACCACTGTTCTAGATAGTACACTAGGGGTCAATAACTAATTTTTGCCCTGGGCTCCCCTGAGAGGTTAAAATATGTTGTACACTGTTAATGTTTAGTATGAAAGTGAGTCAGTTGGCTGACATGTTGACAGTCCTGGAGGCAGCTCTGTTATTGCCTTCTACTGGCTGTGTACACAACAACTTGATTGTTTAATTGACTTAAAGATAAGCTTATAGGTTGTTTTAGTTTCATCCTGCTGCAGTTCATACCAAAGCCAGCTTTAGCTTCAACACTATTTAAGGAAACATGATTCATCACCTCAATCTATGTTAAAATCTTACTGATTACCCTCAAAGAAAAATAAAATCAATATAGAAAAACTCAAGAACAAAGAAAATCTAAAGATAGATGTAATGAGTTGATAGTAGTCTGAGGGTCTGAGGTGTAATGTTGTACAATGGAGAGTGATAACTTAAATATCACATAAATGATTATTAAGATCAGTGTTAGTCTCCCTCCCCCTTACAGAGGGGTGAGGAGTTGTACAGTTTGATGCTCACAGAAAGCATCTCCTGTGGCCACCAGACGTTGATCAGCCTCTGGCTGAGCATTCTCAAAGATGACAGACTCAGAACATCCACAGCATGGTGCTGCAGACATTGAAGGACCTGAGCCTCTTTAGGAAATACAGGCGGCTCTGGGCTTTTTTGTACAATGCTGTTGACCTTATGAGCTCCACCACCAGCTCCTTTGTTTTACTGACGCTGCAGGTGGTTGCGCTCGCAACTGTCTACAAAGCTGTCCACCACTCTCTGGTACTCTGTGATGTCGCTGCCCTGAAAACATCCTACAACCGCAGAGTCATCAGAGAACTTCTGACTTCTGATGGAAAGTCTCTGAGTTGTACCTTAAGTCTGAGGTGTACAGGGTGAAGAGGAAGGGAGACAGGACTGTCCCCTGTGGAGCACCTGTGCTACAGATCAGTGGCAGACACACAGGCAGATGTACTGAGGGCAGTCACTGAGGTAGTCCATAATCGAAGAAATCATGATAGTGTCAGCCTGCATGTTTTTTAATTTCTCTTCCAGCAGTGCAGGCCGGATGGTGTTGTCCAGGTGGGTGTAGGTGCGATTGAGCAGATGTATGATGGCATCATCCACTCCAAGTTGGGATTGATAGGCAAACTGGGTAAATGTACAAAGTGTCCTAGTGAGGTTTGCATGATGTGAAACACATCAGACTACTCACCAAAGATTTTCTCCTTCCTCACCAGAGCTGTCAGCTCATCCATCTTATTTTCCAGTCACGTCACATTGCCCATGATCAGAGAGGGGAGATGCGGCTCACCTGCTCCCTGTGCATCGCTCGTCTCCATTTTTTATTTCCTCCTCACTGTTTTCTTCCTCATCTGCATCCCCTCCTGTCCTGCTTTTTATCTCATCGGGGCTGTCTAAAGTCCTGGCCAAATTTACTTTGTCGGCCATCCTCAGTACGATGATCTCGAGTACTGATCCCAGGTGTAAACAAAGGAGCTGGCCCCATTGTGATGGAGCTGCTGCTGGGCTCCAGTCTTACGGAGGAGTGAAAGTATAATTCCAAAGATAAAAAGTCTCTCAAACAACATGATTTGAAAGGGTAATTCCCCCAATTAGTTACTTGGCAAAACTGAAAATAACTGAAAAATAAATTAAGGAAAAGACGTCACAAGAAACAGAGCAACTGCAACAGGCTGCTGCTCGGCTCGTGCCTGCACACCTTTCCCAAGATGGCAGCTTTAGATCTTCTACCTTGTGCTTGATGCAGGGTCATAAGTGCCTTTGCTGGCAAAACAATACTCCAGATTAATATTGTACTAATAATATTGTACTGCATTTATAACCTCTAGTTTGTTTCTCATTTTCACGAGGAAGTTAACATCAAACTAAAAAAATTCAACCAACCTGGTTTCCCCCTTCATACAAGGCATATCTGTGCTTTTTTAGCATGTATGGGAGTGTGTGTTGACAGAGTAATATACTGTACAGTTGTGCTTTTACAGGCAGTTTACAATAAGTGTTTCTGAAGGTGTGGCCTGTTTTACTTTTTTAAGTATACAAATGATGGCTCATATAAAGTCAGAGGGGGAGTTCTGTCACATCTGTAAAAAACATTTTATTGTTGTTCATACAAACAGAAATTAAAAAGTGGGACTCAGACACAACCTTTGACAAGAATTTTTCTGAATGTATGTTTTAGAAAATTGTGTGCGATCACATCAGAAAACTAAAAATGTGCCCATTTGGGAGGTTGGAATTTATGACATTTCTGGAAAGAATTACTTCATTACAACAAAATTGTTGTAGATTTTCAAATTTAAAATCAACAAACTGTTTCAAATACACCTACTTTAAAACACCTTCAAAAACATGATTTGAAATAATAACCTGAATTTAGTTATGGTGTGGTACAGGACTTAAAACCTGATTGTATGCAGATCAGATTTGTGTCCTGCACAAAACAAACATAATAAACAATACTATCTGAACGTAGGCTATGTGTGTAGGTTTTTCAACACTTACCTTCCACTGGCCGCTGTTTTCTTGTTTGACTCTTAATTCATATTTAATGGTGACCCAGCCGGACTTGGTGTCTGTGTTATAGGGAGGCTCCCATCTGACATCGAGACATGGACTGTTCTCTGTCTGCTCCACCAGCAGCGTAACGTTTTCAGGAGTGTTGGGCTTCACTGCCAAGCGCAGACAGTACAAGATCCAGTGTTTAGCACATTCATATCTTAGCGTATTAGCATGCTTACATTTGCTAATTAGCAGTAAAAGCCAAGGGCTGTCAGAATTATTATTATTATTAATTGTAATTTGTTTTGCAGGTGCCATCCACGATCTCTTAGAGGATTAGCAGCAGCCAGGTGCCATGTGCAGTAATCTGCACGTTTGTGTGTGCTTACGTTTACACAAGCAGGTTTGAAAAGCAGGTCCTCAGACACTCTCTAAACATACCTAATTTAATCAATATGTTTTTAAAATCTGATCTAGAGAAAGCTGAGATGACTGGGAATAAATCTAATGTAGTGCAGTTACTATTTTTGTACATGGGACAAGACCCTCCTACAGTTCACTGAGATCACCTACACTGTCCTCATAACTAAATAAAAACGTGTGAAATTTGATCCGAGAGTGTACACAAGTTAAACACCAGGTCCAAACCAGTTCCACCTCATTCTGTTTTCATTTGTGCTTCGTGTCTGTCACTCAGTACTTTTCCATTCCTTACCGAGCTCAAGAAGGCTGCACAGTCAATAAAACTGTGCCAATCATTAGCTGAATCAATACAGATAATTTTATGCTGTGTTACCTTTTACACTAACGAATACATAGATCCAGTAGTATTCGGTACTGCAAAGTGGAGCACTACTAGTATAACACAAAAGCACAGTGGATTTGAAGGAATCAGGATATTCTTGATGAGTATAAATAATTTCAAGTGTTTTTAGTTTTGAGTTAATAAGTCACAGTTAATCAGTGCCAGAAAATGTAAATTAGATCCACTGTGGGTCTGTGCTGTAGCTCAACAATACAAGATAAAGTCCAAAGAAGGTCACTGCTTTTTGTGTGCATTGTAGCTGAGCTCAGAAGGCTGCACGGTCAATAAAACTGTGCCAATCATTACCTGAATCAATACAGATCATTTTCTGCTGTGTTAACTTTAATTCTAGTAGTATTCAGTAGTTCAAAGTGGATCACTTTTAGTATATTACAAAAGCACAGTGGAGTTAAGATAATATGAATATTGTTGATAATTATAAATACTATCTAAAGAGTTTTTAGTTAATAAGTCATTTGAGTCACAGTTAATCAGCGCCAGAAAATGTTAATTAGATGCACTGTGGGTCTGTGCTGTAACACAACAATACAAGTCCAAAGAAGGTCACTGCTTTTTGTATGCATTGTACTATACGTACTGCAGTGCTGAGCACCACAGTATAATATTCTACATATTCATCATAACCCAGAAAAATAAAAACACAGCTTTTTTTTTTTTATATGCAGAAAGTAGACTCACTGAAATTTCAGTTGTCTTTGTTGTTCTGTACTTCACTTCTCTTTATTTAAATAAGCATGGAGTGGATTAAAGTCTTTTGTGAGTGCAAACAGGTGGTGCGTTTGTGACAGTGAGCAAGAGTCAGTATCTCTCTCAATTGATTCACTCATTTTACCTAGAGTAGATTTTAACAACATACCGATTTCCATAACATCCATCTTGAAGGGGTCTGAAGTGGTGTTCCCAAGGTCATTGGAGGCCACCACCGTCACGCAGTACTCGACCCAGATGGAGGTGTGGCTCTTATCAAAGAAACAAGAGTTTCTCCCTGCAGAGCGGTAGTCAGGACATTCGTGTATTCCCTCCAAACTGTGCAAAAGCAAAACAAGACCTTTACTGACCAGGATATGGATGAACACTGCTCAGGGTATTTTTACTGTTACATACCTAGATGTCAAAGTCAGCATAATAAAACTGCTGTGGGCAGTAAATACACATTAGCATTCAAACACGGCTCAACTCATAGTGGCCTGATACTAATCAGATATGAGTCAAGTGTGGTTTCCTAAATGACAACTGCAACATGATCCCAAATGTCATCTTCTAAAAGTCTATGAAAGATATTTTTCTGACAGATTTAATGAACCAGAAGTGTTCATTCGGTTTCAATTTACAGCAGTATAAATGTTTGTATTAATTTTTAATATTATTTATCAATGGAAATGAGCATGTACACCCACGTAGGCTGCTAAATACTAACATCAGCTTACTATATGCTCACAATTACTGCTCAATGCTAACATGCTAGTATTATTGTAGCCATGTTCACCATCCTAAAGTTTAGCATGTTAGCTTATATTTGCTTATTAACACTAAATGCAGCTGATACTGGTGGGAATTCAATAATTCAAAACCCAATAGAAAAATTCCATTGTTTTTTTTTGTTGAGGAAACCAGGGTGATTTGATGTATTTTGTTCAAGTGTTTGGTCTGATTGTCAACATCAGTGGCCGAGTCAGGGGATCAAAAACGTCATTAGCATTCATCCTCTGGAGACCAGGACTCAGTGCAGCATATCCAACGTTGATACTTTTCATCCTGGACCAAAGTCGACCACCAACTGACCAATTGCTATTCACAGTATTGGCATTTTGCCTTCAGGCCAGGGCAAATTAGGGTCACACATGAAACGTTTGAAGGCTGCAGCTTTACTTGCCCAGCAACGAAGATGTGTGCTCAGCTGACTGAGCACAAGTGTGTGAACAAGGGAGCTGGTAGTTTTCCACTCGCTTGTCTTTAACACACCGCTGACAACTCAACAACAGCTTTACTTCTGCTTCCTTTCAATGTGCTGTTGCTAAACATATTTGAAGCTTAATGGGGTTCTGGTGGCCTGGTAGTAAGACGTATGTATCTCTTCTGTGACCTGCTGCATGAAGGCAAACCACCAAAAAATAGTAAAATAATTAAAGTAGTTAATTAGACTGACTTGTCTCTCTCAAAGAAAAGACGGTGAGTGGTCGGCAGTCCTCCATCAGACCCTGGCTCCCACCAGCAGGTAAACGTCTCCTTCTCAGGGGACCTGCAGCCAAGTAGGACTGGTTTCCCTGGTGGAGACATGCCTGGCAACATGTGTGACAAACAAGCATCAGCTCCCAGTTCCCAATTTAGCACTAAAAGAGAAACTTTGGCACAGTGAAGCTATGATTTAAAAGGGTTGGTTTGCTCAAATTACATTTTAATAAAGTTATTTCAAACTTAAGTGGTATCTAGCCATTTTGGTTCAAATACTGCCCCAAAAGTATCATCAATTTCCCCTATTTTTATGGATTTCCTATATAATCCACAGAAGATGTTGCAAACAATTTCAGCTTGTTTAAATAGTTTGGACAATTGAAAAACCCAATACAGTGATCCACCGATTAGTTAGTTGTCCATTAGCTATGGACCCACCTGCTGTGTGCGATATATTGTAACCTGTTTGTGTTTGTATTGAGCTCTGCCTCTGACTTAAACCTCACTGGAACACACAGGAACTTTCCCTCCAGTCTGTCAGGTTCTTTTTTTGTCTCAGTCAGTCCAACTTAATTAAATCTGAAATATAAAATTATTCTCCTGTATTCAGATGGACTGCACAAACATAAAATCAGCAAATATATAGAATATTATATTCTTAAACTCATAAGCTTGTATATTTAAATTTATATCTGTGAACAGTGTTTTCACTCAGTGTTTTCAGTCCCCAAAAAGGTTATTCAGTGGCAACTGCACTTGTTTTAGTTCGTTGAAGACGTTTCACCCTCCATTCTAGAGGGCTTTCTCAACAGTGTTTTGTAAGCTTAACATTTAGGAATCTGCCTGGAAACATGGAGGTTTTGCAAATAATGTATTACATACTGTACAGACAAGAAAGGACAGACAGATTGATGATGCAATGTCTGATAAAACTCTGATTCATTTACTACTTTGTAAACTGCTGCTATCTATCTGCCTCCTGCAGTTCATGTTTCCTGTCCCCTCCTGCTTTTGGCCATATACCATTTAAATAAATTACATCAAACATATTTTAGTCTGACTGCACCTTAGCTATGAAGAGAATTTTATCCTCAAATCACAGTTCATTTGATTTTTTTATTATTGAGATATTATGCCAAACTTTTCATCCTACTTAAATGGTTAGGTCAAATCCAAGACTGACATCTCACATTTCTATCACCTTCTACATTAGAGAATTGACTGAGAGACATGCTGAATTGCTGATAACTAATGTCATTATTTTGGCAAAGTATTTTATTCATAAATGCAAATGGTGTAGCATGTAGCCTTGTTTGGCAGCCTTTAGGAAGGAAATGGACCCATAAAATACACCTCACCTGTATATTATGTATTTATTAGTGTTGAAATCCACCTACAGGCACCTCTAAACTTCACTTTTTTTTTCTTTTTTTTTTTAGTTCCCACAAAAACCAAAGTATAAAAATGAAATCTTTTCTAATTAATGTGTGACATGAAAATCTGCTCCCAGTTTTATTTATTTTGTCCAACTTTTATGTCATAAATAAAAGAATACAAGCAGAAAATTATCTGTCTATGTTAAGCAATACATTCCATTACTAAAAACGGTGAAAAAAACCCCCACCTTTACAAGATTTTTATAAAATTATTTTTTCTTTACTTTCACTATATATTAGTCCCCCTGATCTAACTAGAATGGTATTGATGGTATTTATACACACAAGATGTTTTTACTTTGTAGTATAAAAACATGCTTGTTTTTTTCCAATGCTGTGTGCACTCATGTACCTGGGCACGCACTGTAAGTGATTTTTGTTGTTGAGAGAACCATCCCTTTAAATATTGTGTTATTTTTAACTTTAAAAGAACATGTCATCCAAGCCTTTGAACTTACTGTTGCACTTCACAGACAGCAGCAAAAGCAGCAACAACCCAAGATCTCTCCTCATCCTGGCACAAACTGTCACGTCGTGTGCCCTAAAAAACAAAGCGGCATCACCACCATGTTGTTAATCAGGTGTTTTAACCCCGCGGCTTGGCTGTGTGTCTTGTTCCTACCTAAAACAAGGGCACATGAAGGGAAAACAAGCACAAGCAAGAAGTGCTTGCACGTTTAGCTGACACATACAGGCCACCTACAGTCATCAGAGCAAGCAGATGAAACATGACATTAGCTAAAACATTACCTGACAACATACAAGCACTTTCATCAGTTTCCATCCCGTCACAGAAAGAATCTGCAACGTCACCTAAACATTGTGTGATGGTTATAAATTAACAAAGATGGATCAAAGGTGAAGAGTTATACTGGAGCGGCTGGCTTCATTAAAGAAACTGGATTTACCAGAAGAAGCCATATAGTCATTTGGGATGTTTCTTATAATATAAGCCTATATGAAGGTATTGTATTAAATCTGTAAAACAAACCTTCAGTTCAGGAATAATTATAGGGGACAAATACTTAACGTGTTTAACTCATGTGGCTCACTAAAGTTACTCTCTGACTAAACCTAATGAGCTTTAAGTATTTTTATGTACTTCCTTATTCCTGCAGTTCATTTTCATTCAGATCCAGTGACACAGATAAAGATCTCAGACATACAATTCACAGGCTTCTAAAACACAGGGATAGTGTATTTTAGAAATGCATGTCAGACGTTTAGGCAGCAGAATGAAAACACACTACATGTATATGTAGCTTTAACACACTTATTTGTTTTCTGCTGTTTTTTTGACTCTTTGGAAATTTACTGGCGGAGCACTCTGCCGATTTATGGTCCCCGGTTCAGACTCCAAAACAGCTTTCTCCTGCTACATAACAACGCCGAAATGCTTTATTCAATTTGTCACCTGAAGAGGTGTGGGAAAGCTTCACTCACTTTGCTGCTGGTTTGTAATTTAAGGGATATTGATGCCACCAGGGGTTACACCTTTTCACAGATTTTTTTTTCTTGTATGTACAGTTACCACAGCAACAACGAGCTCAGTTTCATGCTGCGGCACCTGCTCCAACAAGTTTTAACAGGATCACTTGAGCAAGGCGCGATCTGGATGAGGCTTACTTCTCAGTTTTGACAAAAGATAAGTTATACTTAATGTAAAAATGTCTGGGATAATACCATTTTATAAGCACTGTAATATTAGTTACAATATTCTTTGCAGTTAACATATTGTATTCCCATAGAAAACTATAAATACATATTATCTCTCTCTCTCTCTCCATATATATATATATATATATGAATTTAATTCCATATCTAAATGAACACTTATGTTGCCAGTTATTAATTATTGTGGTTAAATTCGTCCTACATTAAAACAACACTCTATAAACACTGTAAATATTGTGCTTCTTCTAGAGTCACTCTCTAGGAGAAAACAAGCTTAACTTAAAATCCTATATTTTTATGATTTGTACCAAAACAGAAAAAAATACATCCTGATTCTTAGCAAGATACAAGCTGAAACGCTCTACAATGCTAGTATGTTAGTGTGTTGTACCGTTTAATGTGTTACCACAATACTGCTGGGTGGGCTCACAGCATACCATGTGGGTTATGAAACCTTATGAAAACATCATTATCATTGCAATAAACAAATATTGTCAGTGTAAATCAATCAATCACTTTTAACTGATTTATCAGTTAGGGAAAACGCATTGATGGTTATTCAAATCTACATTATTAATTTTACTCATCTGGCAAATAAATGAGCTACAAACTCCTGTTTTAAAGAAACACTACAATCCAACTACCACGTGGTCACACTAAAGTTCATTAAATAATGACCTATTTTATTAGAAACTAAACATAAGTCACTCAGGTAGGAAACCTGCTTAATTATTACACGGCATTGAATTACATTGCACAACAAGGTGTTCATGTTGTGGCTACTCCCTGCTGACCTACCTGAACACACACACACACACACACACACACACACACATCAAAACTAAACCCAAACCAACGCAGCATCATGTGCTGTTCAATATAAGTAGATTTAAACGCATTTACACCAGCAGCTGCAAAGACGGTAAAAGAAAACAAAAGTAAGTGGCACAGTTAATTAAAAGTTAGCACAACTCTGCTGTTCACTCACCAGTTTAGGACCGGTGTCGATCTCCTTTGTAGGTGAACTACATTTAAGTGACACAAACACGGAGGAAAAGTTGCTTCCTTCACTCATGACATTGCCGTAAACGACCTCGTTGCATCTGGCAGCTGGTGCGTCTGACACCTCAGGTATGATATGAAATGAGGAACTTCAGTTTCGTCACAGAGGGGAGGGGCTTGTTGTCGTCACAACGTGCCCACCTGAGGGCAGCCAAAGAGTGATGCAGAGCAGACGTCTCACTCCGACAGGATTTCCTGTTTTTAAAAACGCTGGATTGCTTTTTGTTTTGTTTTTTGTTTTTTTTATGGATTCAATATCACTTTTTTTCTACTGGCAAATATAATCTACAAGCATAAAAATTAGTCTCTAACAGTTAAATCTGTTGTTTGGGTACCGCTTTTTTTTGTAAACTCCAATTATTAGATTTATTATGGGTTAATACATAAATTACTAATGCTTTAGCTAAAAGTGTGTTTTATATATGCATCATTTTATAATCTGTTTTTAAGAACAAATTCTGGGTTGCCAGATTGTGGAAAAATCTCCACCAGCACAACATTTTGTTTGACTTTATAGCTCTTTAATCAGTTAGAGGGAGCTCACCTATAAACAGTTTAAACACTTCTGGAAGGTGACACTGACGACAAAATTATTATTTATAAACAGCTTATTAGCATTTATAACAGCTGACATGATAGATCACGTTTAAAAAAAAAAAAAAATTATAATTGAAGTTGAGTAACATGTTAATGGCTAAATGTCATACTAGCAGTTAGGCCCACAGCTTCAGACCTGATGATGTATTAAAAAGTGTGAAATCCTGAATTTTTTACCAACATTTATAACTGCATTACCAAAATAAAACACTGAATAAAAATAGAAAAGACATCACTAAACATCTTTACATGTAAGGACGTCTAAATTCAAGCAAAATGGGAACTTCTTAACTTAAAAAAGATTATCACTAACATTTCACAAACAGAACAGATTATGTTCTTTTACATTCCACATGTTTAGTCAGCTAATCAAACTGTATGTAATGTTAATAAATAGTAATACTTTAATATGTCTAAAGCTGTAAATGTTAAATGTTAGACAACTGTAGGTGTGTCTGTATCAGTTTCTTCCAGGAAGCAGTTTTTTTTTTGTCTTGAGGAAACTGTTTGGTGTCAGGTGTAAGAAATAAAGGAGAGGGAGTAGGTGAAGTAGGTGAAGACAAATGTTGATGGTTAAAGTGTCTCTGGCACTTGACAATGTGAACCAGTTTATTTTTTTATACTTGCTTTTACATTGTTTAGATAGAAAAAGCAATTTATCATATTATAATGGGAAATTAATTATGTTACAGCAGCTAAGTCACATGAGAAGTTCAATAAAACATGATGCCTTATTATAAAGTGGTACCAATAACTTAATGATAATTATTATATAAACCCTAATCAGCACTAGGCTCACAGGGTCATAGTAAAAACCACAGTTTCTCCATTAAAGATTGTTATAAGATCTTGGTGACAGTGGTGCAGTTGGGGGTGCAGTTGGGAGGGCAGTCGTCTACGAACCTCAGGGTTGGTGGTTTGCTTCCTGGTTCCACTGATTCCTGGCCACATGTTGAAGTGTCCCTGGACAAGACACTGAACCCCGAACACACAAGAATTTCTCCAAGGACATTAGTAAAGTATAGAAAAATGTATTTAAAAAATGACCTAACGTAACAATTAATTGATCAAAAAAGTGCAGTGTGGTTGTGTGCGACATTATTAGTTTGGATCTTACGTTAACAATAAGGAAAAAAAACAGAATCAAACAAGCCTCATCTTTTCAATTTCATTTTAATTAATTCACCCACCTGCATAAAAGTTAGACAAGTGGACGAGCAGTGCGCCTAACTTCCCTCTTAACACTCACATAATATGCTTACCTATATATGATGTTCACATATGAGTGATTTTGATTCCCGGATGATGATTACATCACTGCAGGAGGTAAAGTAGGTGTAAAACTACTCTACACTCATAATTTAGATACTTTTTTTAAATGTTGTTTTGAACATTTAGAATTTGCATATACTGTATATACAAATACTTCATCAACCCAATAAACATATGAAACATAAAATATATGTATATAGCAAATAATAGTCTGTGCAAGGTAGTTTAGATAAACTGTACATGAACCCACACTGAAGAGTGAGACATAAATCAGTCCACAGCACTAAGTTACAGCCGAGTCTGTTTCCTTTGTGATGTCATCAATTATGGGGCCCCATTTACACTGGGAGTCAGAGCAGCTTCTCTAAATAAAGACAGGAAACCATTTAACCACTTCTTAAAACGAGGAGAGGAGGCAGAATTACATTCTCTTAAAACAACCTTTTAGCTATAAACATTAGGAACTGCCACACAAAACACAAAATGGATACATTTATTTCAATCGTTGTAGTAAGTAAATAAAATGTTTCTGTTTATAAACTTTAAGGAAAGTCTAGAGAAGCCTTAATGGCTCAATCTTTGATTGTCGCCTTCTCCCCAGGTCAAAGTTCATCAGGGCCCTTTAAAGATTTTTACAAAATGGGCCTAAAGGTTAGAGAAGCAAGCTTGTGACTAATCAATCCCCAGATTGGCAGGATGAAAAATCAAAGTTGTCATCAGCGTTACCATGGGGCCCTTGAGCGAGGCCTTTAAACCTTTAACCCCAAGCCCAGGGCCTATCAGAGAAACTACTGTGAATAAACAAAGGCTGAAAACAAACTGGGATATGATGTCTGAGCACAACATTTATAACCTTCAGGTAACCAAAAATGAAGAAACTGTAAAAGAGGCAGATTTCTTGTTGATGTAATTGTAAATTAGTCCTGAGCAGACTGACGAGAAAAATCAGCATCTAATTAACCAAAGTTAAAACTGACAAACAGGCAGTCATAGACATCTATTACTCCCAGTGTCCCCCTAAAATAAATAAAATGATATATTTTATAAGATATGTTTGTTTGGACAACTTTAGAAAATAATAAGATCAATAATGATGTATCATTTGACATATTACACCATGACATAACAGTTTCAGTTTCTCTATTTTCCTAAATAAGGTTTCAAACATGGCTACAACCCATTATTTTCATTATTTAAGTTAGCAGATAATTGCCTTATAATTACTTATTAATTAATGTCTATAAAATGTCAAAAAACATACCCAAATATATTCAGTATATAAGGGTAGACAGCAAAAAAGCATTAAAATGCCACTTCACTAATTTTCAATTTGCTTCTTATGGTTCTAGTGTTTGAGTACATGTATATGAATGATATTGATCTTCAGTCTATTTTTCGTAAATTAATCAGACAACATGTGGAAGTTTTCTTCATATTTTACAAGCTGGAATGAGCAAATGTTTTGGCTTTTTGTCTGAAGAAAATATTTAATTGTTTACTAATTATTTTTTAAATAAATTTTCTGCCAACAGACTAAGTGTTGTATCAAATCTGATCAAATAAAATATGTCAACATAATGCAGTCCAACAACACTACAAAAATATGACCTCAAGAACAAGTTTAAGCCAAGTCGTTATGTCACGACTGTCATGAGCCACAAACATTTTCTTTGTCAAGGATGAGCACTGTCACCTTTCATATTCACACCCACCTGTTGTGTGTTCTCATGTTCTCTGAACATCCACATCATGTTTATACTTGAACACAGCTGTGTGTGAGTTGGTCTCTGTTGGATAAACTCCCCTGACAGAGACTTACTGCTTATTATGAAGTTATCCTCTTCATCATCGCTTGTCTAATCCTTCACCCAGTCATCTAGGCTTTGGTTTGACTTCTTACATTGGACTTCTGAGTGGAAGCCAATGGGAATTGTGAGGGACCAAGTGGTCAGGCACAGGAGACACAGTGCAATTTAAGGGTTTTATTCACCCAAATATCAGTGTCCATGGCCAATCACATGTGACTCAATTGTGAACACAATAATAACACAAAATGCCTCTTTCTAGCATTTCATAAACAGAGCTCAAAATCACAAAGTGAGGTACATCTCTGAGCAGTGAACATCCTAAAAAAAAATGCCTGCAAGACACACAAGGGGAACATTTCTAGCTGTCTGGCCAGACAATGAACATAGAAAGGGGAAAAACATCACTGTAAATTACTATTCACCATCCACAAATTAACAAACTAACAGACACTGAATGTAATTAGTTTAAATTAAAAACACAATATTACTTTACTCTGCACAGTTCAAGGTGTTTTAGGTTAGAATCATATACGTATATAATGTGTGAGATCATTTCTGGCCCATGGTAAATAGTCAACTCCATGCATTGGGCTCTGCCTTTTGCTGTAGGACTACTACACAAGGAAAGGTAAAGCAGAACACAATGTAAATAGTAAAATATCTCAACTCAATAGCATTGTTAAATATCTCACCTCGTTAGTAATGTTAAATATATAATATAATAATATAGTTTGTGAAACAACGTCTCTTCATTTAACTTTGGGAATTAACATTAAATATCAAATGGATGGATCTATAAGCACAGGTAAGTCACACATCTACAATACATGTGACTGGGCCTTTTTCAAGAATAATCAAGCTCTTCTTCCTTTATTTGAAAACTGGACGAGTCCCCAGTCAGACATGATTAGGTACTCCTCCATCTGATCCTTCAGGTCACCACACAAGGTTTTGGTTTGAAAAAACATTTTAGAAAACAGTGCAGATGAAATGTCACCTTGAGAACTTCTCTTATCTTTTGACCAGGAACAGGGCAGTCATGAGTTGTAAGGATTCAAATTACCCTCATCGTCCTGATCACATATACATTTTTTTTATTCTTTCTATTTCGTATCGATGACTTAATTGCTATAAATAGAGGTGGACCCACTTGTTGCAGTTCTCTTGTTTAATATTTAGCTGGTGAACTTGGTGGACTTGCTATTGGGGATGTTACTTTCTCTCTCTCCTCCATCAGCAGTGTTACATTTTCAGGAGCAGTGGGCTTCACTGTCAAGCACAGAGAGGAAACCAAGTGGTATTGTAAGTGCAGCGCCTTGAGATCACCTAAACTACCTTTATAACAAAAAACAAAGTTTGAAAGTCCACCTGAGACTCAAGTTAAACACCAAGTCCAAAACCAGTTCAGCATCATTCTGTTTTCATTTATGCTTCGTGTCTGTCACTCAGTACTTTTCCATTCCTTACCGAGCTCAAGAAGGCTGCACAGTCAATAAAACTGTACCAATCATTAGCTGAATCAATACAGATAATTTTATGCTGTGTTACCTTTTACACTAACGAATACATAGATCCAGTAGTATTCGGTACTGCAAAGTGGAGCACTACTAGTATAACACAAAAGCACAGTGGATTTGAAGGAATCAGGATATTCTTGATGAGTATAAATAATTTCAAGTGTTTTTAGTTTTGAGTTAATAAGTCACAGTTAATCAGTGCCAGAAAATGTAAATTAGATCCACTGTGGGTCTGTGCTGTAGCTCAACAATACAAGATAAAGTCCAAAGAAGGTCACTGCTTGCATAGTAGTATAAGAGCCAAGCACTTCAGTTGTTGTCTTTGTTATTCTCTTCTTCGCTTTTCTTACTTGGCCTCATTTAAATACACATGGAATTGAGTTGAGGTTTATTTTTAATTTAGGAGTCTTTTAGGAGTTAGTGCACTGTTAGAAACAGGTGGTGTGTTTGTGTCAGGGAGTAAAAGTCAGTATCTCTCCCTTGAAGTTTGATTTATTCACCTCACCTAGAGAAAATTTTAACAACCTACATGCATACATAATTTCCATAACGTCCATCTTGAAGGGATCTGAAGTGATGTTCTCAAGGTCATTGGAGGCCACCACCATCACGCAGTACTCGACCCAGATGCAGGTGTGGCTCTTATCAAAGAAACAAGAGTTTGTGTCTGCCGACTAAACAAATTAGTTTAGTTTAGTTTTGCATGGATTTGGTTGCAAACCAAGTGTTGGAAAAACTAAATTGTTGGTTTAGTGGTGACTCTTGTAGATCAGCTGGCCAGTTCTTTGAATAGTTGTTGATATTTTTACTGGATAAGTGAAAACTTAAACCTGCTGGTGGCACTGAAAGAAAAGTCAGTTTTCAAGCTCTGTATAAAAACAGAATAATTTTTTTAACATGGAAATGAGCAAACAGAAAATGACTGAGTAAAGTGAAAGTACTGAATTATCAGTACTGGCATTTTGCCCTCGGGCCGGCATGACTGAGAGTCACACAGGTGAAGTGTTTGAAGGCTGCATGTTTACTTGCATAGCAACAAAGATTTGTGCTCAGCTGACTGAGCACAAGTGAGTGAACAGGAGAGCTGGTAGTTTTCCAGCTGCCTCCCCACAAATGCTGGAATTCGCCTGACAGTACTGGGGGTAAAAAAGTTTGTGGGACATATTGTGGCATTCAGCACACTATTGTTCTATCCTTTTAGGTTTAGGTGTTTGCACATTTGGATTATCTGGCTTAGAAGAACTGTTAAAGTGGGAGTTCGTAACAGCAACGTGGTCAGTAGTAACTGAAAAACAAGTAAAGGGCAGTACCTGAAAACTTGTACCTTGCAAGTTGTTTCTTCCAGCTGTCACCGTGCCTCATGTTAACAGCTACAACAATGTCATTTAATTTCTCTACTTTAGTCCAATTTTCTTTTGCTAGCATTATATACGTACTTCAAGATACATGTAAATATGATGCACTACATTTAAAATAAGTCGACATTTGTATGGTTTTCACTGAGGAGCTCCTTTTTTGGTTCTTGTAGATGGTTACACAAATAACCTGAGCTCTAGCCTCTTTAGCTCTTTCCACACAGTTTAATACTGCCACATTAATATACTGTAGGAAAGAAAACAGATAAATCACAGGTAACTGGTTAAAATGTATAATTAAGTTAATCAAAATCTTTCAACCAATCAGAATACAGAATTTTCAGTGTTTATGGTAAAATACATAGTTTATTAGCATACTATGCAAACAATCAGTAAAGCTCAGCTGCAAACCCCTTTTAAACCACTTAGGTTTATGAACCCTAAGAAAGTTCTGGTTCCCGCTTCCTCAAGTGGAAAGAAACATTCAGTTTCTCAAAAGGTTCCTGCTCCCAACATAAAGCTCCTGGCACAGTTAACGATCCATTTTAAGTAGGTAGGAGGGGTAGTAAGAGATGTGACTATTTCATCTTATCACACTCTACCTTCCACTGTCCATCTAAAGAGCCTATTCAGGCTCGAGGTCTCCTACCAACTTTCCTTGGACTGAAGAAGCTACTTGGATGAGTAGTGAAATGTTTGAACCTAACAACAAAGAAAGAAGTCCAGTTGCCACGACTCAACCTTGACTCACCACACAGACGTCCTGCAGTGACAGTGTTCCAGTAGTGACCACGCTGACGCAGGTAAATATCTCCTTTTCCTTCTCTTCCACCCAAGCAAGACTGATTTCCCGAGTGGAGACATGCCTGGAAACACGTGACAAACAAGCATCATCAATTCTCAACTTAGTACCAATACAATACATAACGGTGGTATTAGGGGACACTGCTTAGGGAGAGGGAGGTGGAATGCAACAATGTTTGAAGACTGTCCTCCCCTGTCACTGAATAGTAGAAGTAATATTTATCATAAACACAGTAGAAAAATGACCAAATGTATGCCTACTGAATCATTAAAAAAATCACAGCAGTAGCTCACAGTTTATAATTTCAGGAACTGCATAATATTACTATAATGTTAGGGTTAGGGTTAGGGTTATTCTAGATTGGACTACTGTAATTCATTACTGATAGGATGTCCCAATAACTCACTCAAAAGCCTCCAGTTAATCCAAAATG
>JAUMHL010000030.1:20207513-20269711 GCA_032362345.1 Sandelia bainsii
TTTTACTAATTGATTTGTTTCATCTGGTTTCATAGATAAATATAGCTGGGTGTCATCCGCGTAGCAATGGAAGTTTAAAGAGTGTTTTCTTATAATATTGCCTAGCGGTCAACAAGCTATATATATTTAAATGTTCAAATGCTGATCTCAAATATATTATTGTGGCTATTTTGTCCACCTCCTTTAGCTTTACTAAGCTTTTTTTAAGCAGGAAGTGACAAAGTTAACAATCAGAAAATCTGTGGTTACTGGATGGCTTTTTCTAAGAAATTCTTGTACTTTCTATTTTATTTTTTAGAGTACTTTTATTTTACTCTAAAAATAAGTTAAGGATGCTTTTAAACATAAGGTAATGAATAGTTTTTATTTATTAATATGTACTATGAACTAAATCATATTTAGCTTCCAAACATCTTGGACAATTTGCCACAGATGTTCCGTTAATTTTGGCTGTCTGAGTGGCTTCTGAGATCAGGGCTCTGTGTTTTTGGGTTTGTTGTCTCTGGTTTGTTATTTGGAGTCATTGTCATGCTGCATAATGAATTCGGGACTGATCAGATACCTCCTCGATGGTTTTGCATGACTGATAAAAATCCATAGTGTCGTAACATTTTGCATATTACTATGAATTCTGTGTTGGACGAATCTTCAACATAAACAGTACGATGGGTGGTGAGAAAACACTAGTGCAAATATGCAAAACACAAGCAGCATTTTCTTAATTTGTTTGTGTTTTGACTGTTTGCATGCGTTTTCTTAATGTGCAGTGCATTAAGTTCTCAGGGTCACTGTACATTGAGATGATTGTAGTAAAGCAAGATTATTGTTAAGGAGATTGGTTACTTGATTTTGAGCACTTTGCCGCAGACTGGACTATCACAGTAAACACTGTCATCGTGAATTGTTTTACATTCCTTTTTGACTTTTTGATTCTAGAAATTTTACATTGATACAGATTATTGTGTGTAAGTTATGAGTTTTCCGTCCCATAGTTTAACAGTAAATTTTCTCCGTCTCCCGTGTCACATCCCAGCAACTGACAAAGTGGCTCTGTTGATCGGTAATCTATCCTACAAGAACCACCCGCAGCTCAAAGCTCCCATGGTGGACGTGTACGACCTCACCAACCTCCTGCGGCAGCTGAACTTCAAGGTGGTTTCACTGCTGGACCTCACAGAGTCAGAGATGAGAAATGCTGTTGATGAGTTCCTGTTGCTGCTTCACAAAGGAGTCTATGGTATGTTTTACATAACTGTGGATGATTATAGATCCAGAAATAAAGTACTCGCATCCCAAAACATTTTATGATTTGTGTTTTAGGCCCCAAAATAATCAAGTGAGTGCAGTTAAAACTAAATAATAAAGTATCATGTAACTATATCATAAAGTCATTTAAGCAATGTTCACATTTGTTCTCTTTAATCAGAAATACATTTGTTTCCTAGTAGGTTTTCATATACAAGTTATTTGACTTTGTGATGTGGTGCAAAACTAGTTTTAATATACAAATGAGAAAATTCAAAACTACCACAATAATGTAGACAAAATATAGACTGAAAAATGTGCATTCAGATTTACAAATGTACATAGAAGTCCTTAAACTAGATAACATGAATCCTATTAAATAAAAAAATGAGACAAGAAATTTACTAAGGAAAATTATCTAATCTTACATATTTGTGTGGTAAAACTAAGTGAACCTCTAGGATTATTAGTTCATTTGAAAGGGAAATTAGAGTCATATGTTTTAAGCATTTTTATGACAATCATGTGTGAGTCTGCTGAGTCTTATTTAAAGAATTATTAATCTGGGTCTTCAATATCAAAGTCTGATCTTGACAACAAAGCTTTATAGAAGTATGTCAGAGCTTGAAGGATATTTCTGAACACCTTAGAAGATTAGTATTCTGGAAGGAGTAGGAGACTGTCAGGCAGAGCTTTGCAAATGGAGAACATACAACATCATTGTTACATTCCCTAGGAGTGGTCGACCAACAAAGATCGCACCAAGATCAAGGCCTGTAGTTGTCCAGGAGGTCGCAAGGAACCCCAGGGTAACGTCTAAGAAACTAAAGGCGTCTCTTGCAGTGGCTGATATCAGTAGTCAGTAGTCCACCATCCAAGGAGGAAGCCACTACTCTCCAGAAAGACCATTGCTGCTATTTATACTTTGCTGGATAAGCCAGAAGGTGTTGAACAAATGTTCTGTGGGTGGATGAGACCAAAGTAGAAGGTTTTGACTTGAATGAGAAGCTGGTGACAAACTAATGCTGCATTTCCACATAAGAACCTTATCCCATCTTGAAGACATGGTAGTGGCAGTATCATGATTTATACCTACTTTGCCGCTGGATCAGGATGACTCGCCAACATTGATGGAGTACTGAATTCCGAGTTGTACAAGCATATTCTGTCAAAAATTGTCAAGGTATCCATCCATGAATTGAAGCGCAACAGAAAGTGAATCGTGCAACAAGACAACGACCCTAAACACACAAGTTGTTTAACCAAAGAATGGTTAAAGCAGACTAAATTCAGTGGTTTTTGAATGACAGAGTCGATGTCCTGACGTTAATCCTATAGAATATAATATAGTTGATGCTGCTTTGTAAAGAGGAATAAACTGATAAACAGTTACTGGAAACATTTAAATTTATTGCCAAAAAGGGCCACTAACACACTGAAGGCGTAAGTTCACATAATGTTGCCACACACAAATATGTAAGGTTAGATAGTGTTTCACAATGAATAAATGATTAACTGTATTTCTTTATCTTTATTTGTTTTATTTTTGTTTATTAGGTTCTTTCATCTAGTTTTAGGACCTGTGTAAAAATCAGTTCACATTTTTTGCCATATTTATGCAGCAGTAGAGAGAACCAAGTTGACCCTAAAGATGAGATTTCCTCTCACACTAGACTGACTCAACTTGTCTTTTATGCACAAGCGTGTTTAAAAAAATACACATCTATCTCCTCAGGTCTGTTGTACTACGCTGGTCATGGATATGAGAACTATGGCAACAGCTTCATGGTGCCGGTAGACGCACCAAACCCGTACCGGTCCGCCAACTGTTTGTGTGTGCAGAGCATCCTTAAACTGATGCAGGAGAAGGAGACGGGCCTTAATGTTTTTCTGCTGGACATGTGCAGGAAGAGGTGAGTCACTGAGAGCAGTTCTTCAGTATTTCTACATAAAACATGACCTTTAATAGGTTACTGAAATAGCTGACTATCATTTTGTTCATTTGTGACCTGGACAAACAATAATTAACAACTTGTTCTGCTTTCATTCTTTGTGATGTTTTCTTTGTTGAACCTTTTAAGCTATATTTTAACACCTTTTCCCCTCCCTGTTGTTGTGGCAATTTTTACTCGGACTAAATCACTTTTTTATATGCACTATATTGGCAGGTCCACAACAAACTTGCTTATCCATGTCCTTATGGACCTTGCTTTGTGCATTGAATTCATTGATTTGATCAGTTTATTAATTTTCCAGGAATATTCATGATGACAGCACACCAAACATTGTTCTGAGGGTTACGGCCAACATCGTCTTTGGATACGCTACGTAAGTTTGGAACCTCTATTATCATCTTAAATTACATTCATATAAAATTACTGTATTCAAATACATACAAAGTTGTTTATTCATTGTTTGGCCGACCAGCTGCCAGGATGCCGAGGCCTTTGAATTGAGCTCCAGTGGCTTCACTAACGGTGTGTTTGTCAAGTTTTTGAGGAAGCGACTGCTAGATGATGAGAAGATCACTGTGGTGCTGGACAGAGTTGCTGAAGGTGAGAAAGAACAAAAAATAATTAGTATTATATGAATTCCTTTAAGATGTGCTGTGTAAATAATTCATTCTCATGTAATGGTGTTTTGGTCATGTTGTGCTGTTGTTGAAACGCTGACATTCTTGTGTCCAGACATGGGTCAGTTTGATGCTACGAAGGGGAAGCAGGCTCTGGAGATCCGCAGTAGTCTGTCAGAGAGGAGAGCTCTGACTGATCCCATTATGCCCGGTGACAGCGCAGATCACGCTCACAGCCGACAGTGGGCAAAGGCTCACGGTGAGTCCAAGAAAATAAACTTTATTTGCTTATCATTTGTTGTCAGAGCAATGGAAATCCCACATTTGCTTACCGTGGCTTAGTTCTGCACGCTCTTCCAAATGTTTCGTTGTTCTCTGGTTGGTGTTGCGTTCTCACATTTTACACACACACACACACACACACACACACACACACACACGGTGACTTCTTCTGTTAGCACTTCAGAAGAGTGAGAAACACCCAGTGACAACATTACAACCTCTTCCTCTGCTGACTTGCAAATATTTCCTTATGGAAGACGGTGTTTTTTGTGTTTATTCCAACCTGGTATTTGAAAGAATCACAACAAAATTTGACAAGGGAGGCCTGATTATTACTTTGATAACTTCATTAATTCCAATTCAAATGGTAATTGTGTGTGTCTTCCCCTTGTAAGTCGCTTTGGACAAAAAGCGTCTGCCAAGTAAAGTAAAGAAAAGTAAAGTAAAGTAATTCTTCATTACTTAACTTCATTCATTTTGTATTATTGACATAACTCTGTTACGTTACTACAACACGATTACATTCTTAAAATATAAACCAGTAATTACCTTATTACTGACATATTATCCCATTAATGTGTCGATATTGCAACGCTATTACCTTGTTCTTTCTGCATTATCTATTACCGTATTAATACAAAGCTGTAAAGTGCTACCAAATACTTTTGTAATAACATAAAATGTTCACATGTACTGTACATTAATGAACACTTAAAATGCCATTACATCTACATTATAGTGGATTATACCGTTAAAATAAATGTGTGTATACTTTAAATCCTACACTACACTCGGGGGGGAATTACAGTGTTTTCCAAAAAAAACATATTTGTGAAAATATTGTGTTGCGTAAATGAGCATATTTAACAATAACATGAAATGGCAATACATGAGAATTTGGTAAATGAAATAATTTACAACTCAGTCAAATGCACTTGTTTTTTGTTATTCCAGAGCTTCCTGAGACAATGTGTCTCAACTTCGACTGCGGTGCTCAGATCAAGTTGGGTTTCGCTGCCGAGTTCTCCAACGTACTCGTCATTTACACTTACATCATCAAGAAACCAAAGGAAATGTCATTCTGCCAAGCTCACGTCACTGACTTCTCACAGGTTAGTGTGTCGTCATAAATGCTGGTTATAAAGAGCAGAGAATTTATCATCTTTCTTGTCAGTGTAATTATGTACTTTTACTCACATAGCTAAAAAATAAACAAGCCTAATATTGTCACTTTGGACTTTGGGTAATTGTGACACTTTTTTGTCCTCTAAACAGTCAATCAGTGGATTAATTAATTGTACGTTTATAATGAAATTAATAAGAATAAACATTAGGAGCTGTCTTTTGCAACAGTGACAGGGAGTATTTTCAGCACTGAGTACTTTCTCCCACTTGATACTTTTACCTAAGTAAGGCGCGTTGAATTAGAGTACAGTATTAGTACTTTAACTCAATAACTTGTAGAGAAATGTGATGATTAAAGGTATTTAAATCATATGTTGATTAGAATCCACTTTTCCATGCAACATGACAGTATATTTACATATTAATAATTTAAAAACTAAGCAACAAACTACATGTACTTAAAGATAATTTGAGAGTGGTTGTGTGCTTTGGTGCATACTCGACACTGGTTCTATTCCTTACTGCAGGATCTTGATGTGGATCCTAAAGAGATGAACAGAGAGACTCCGGAGGAGACGGGGATCTACCTCCTTTCCAGCAGCCTGCCGCAACACTGTCTCTACACCAGACTCAGCTCACTGCAGAAGCTCAGGGTAAAAATGCAAACTTAACTTCCCACAAGGCATATTATACAGAATGTTGTGAGTCCATTTTATATTGGCACAGTGGTGCTAGAGGGAAAGTCAGGCTCAGGACATGACAACTCGTACAAAATCTCATGGCAATCCATCCAGCAGTTGTTGGGATATTTTACTCACTAGTGTAGCTAATAATATGAAAATGAAGAAAGTCAGTATTATCTACTTCTGAGCTTGTTTGTGTTCAACATTGTGTATCTGTTTAAATGTTATTATGTGCTGTATTTGCATAAATTCAGTCCAGGATGAACATTTATTGGCCATGAAAACAAAGAAGGAGCTTATTGTGTTAGTTTTTACAACTATTTTCCCTCTCATTCCACATGTTACAGGAGGAGCTGGTCTTCACTGTGTGCCTTCAGGGCACCTTCGCAGCCATGGATGACGATCCCGTCCACTGGACTAAAAGCATCAACATCGGAAAGCCGCTGATCGCCCGGCTGGACCTGCATCGGGCTATGCGGAGGAACAGCTGCCTGCAGACCTGCATGATGCCACACAGCCCGTCCCACAGTCCCTGTCACAGCCCCGGGCCTGAACACCGCCACCACCTCCACTGCGGGTCACACTATGCTCAGGACTACAGCCGTCTGTCCCCGCAGCACCACTACCTGGATGTCAGTGAGAATCTTCAGGGTGCAATAGGAGGCACCTTCTATGAAAATCTCAGTCAGTGCCACTATGAGCCGATATACGACTCTGGTGGTCTGTCGAGCTCCCCAGGCAGACTCAGCATCCCTATAGAGGCCAGTGACGACATCACTGAGCTGCAGACTGTGTTCATCAACAGTCTGCAGCTTCAGCAGCAGTGAAACCGCTGCTGGATATCATTAAAACATTTTTAATGTATCTCGAATACTGCTGCTCTCTTTGTTACATGTTGTGACTTTAAAAGATTTTTTAGTGTTATATTCTTACATTTATAAGCATTATTTGTTTTGTATACTGACATTGTACTTGAGATTTAAATTTTATGAATACATTTTTAGAGAAATTATAATGGTAAATGCTGCAATTTTAGTTTTGCAGAATTTACCACTGATTCACTGATTTAGTTTTAGAGCAGAAAAGCTAAACTACTAGATCTTTCCAAGATCAGACATGTCACAGTCCCTGTGTAACAATAATGTGATGAATCTTTTGTATACTATGACTAAGATGTAACAGTGAGCCAAGTGTGCACAAATTAAAAGGGCATTAAGATAAAGAAGATAAATGGTTGGGGAACTGTATACAAGTATTTACTTGCCTTTATTTCACAAAAAGCCTTGGAAACAAGTTTGAGAGAAAATTTGTAGAGAGAAAAAATGGCAGAAACTGAGCAGGGCTTCCCTCTGTCCTATATCGTTCAGAAGGGATAGTATATTTAATATATCTATATATAATGTTACATTATTAATGTATACCATATATATATATTATATAATACAGATATGATTACATTATAAAATTATTCAGTTTAGTCGAGCCTCTAGATGTACAGGCAAACACAAAACTCTGAACAAAGAACACAAAGTGGAATATGATAAAGCAGCAAATTTAAATAAATCTACAATGCTGGATTTTATTATTATACAATTATATATATTGTATTTTGATTAACTTTTCCTATGTAGCCTACTGTAAAATATTACTCTCAAAATGTAGCTATCAGAAGTATAAAGTAAAACTGTACTTACTTTCTGCCAATGAAAATGAGTTAGTGTATGTAGTTTGAGGTGCATATCTGAATGTAAGCTTAGACTGCAACAAATCAGATTTTCGCTAATTTTAGCTGATGTAACATGAGCTGTACCAAAAACCCCATGTGCCACTTTGAACAGACACAATGTGCTGCTCAAAAATATCCTCATTTCTACATGTGACACATTACACTTCTATTGCTACTTTTTAAAGGTAAAAATTGTATGTTTTACTGCACAACTGCACATGTACGTATCAAGTTAAAGATTTGTAAAAGATTTGCTTACTTTTGTAAGCAAATCTTTTCATAATGCTCATATTTTATTTTTTTATTTTATTTTATTTAAGTTTTATTTGAGACAATAATGAAAAAAATATAGTTAAAAAGAAAATTTAAGCTTTACAAACTCACATAGAGCTTGGGGTAATAACAGACAGTTCTTGCTATTTTCTTACGATCAAGAAAATCGGTTCTGAAATTGTTTTAGCTCTATTTGAAACAGTTAAAAAGTACCAAGTGCTTTTTCAGTGCAGTACTTGGGTGTGATGGAGTATTTTGTACGTATCCTGTCTCCAAAACATGACGTCCCACACAGTGACAGAAACTGCAAAACTGCAGAACATGAGAGTGTTACAACCTTGGCCTCTTCTTGTTTGTCTAATGCTTTTCGAGTGTGTATGGAAATGTGGTATGTGCTGATGCCTGCCCTCCTCACTGATTGGACCTGCGGCCCAGTCCCGTGGTCCAATAAAGCTACAGCAACCTCACAGCAAACATTAAAAGTGTTAGTCAGCGTGGCTGTAATTTAATGTGACCAGCTCTCCATGGTGCCTGTTGAATGTGTTAGTTTATGGTTATATTACTCTTTGTACTTTGTGATTTCGTTGCTAGTTCGCTTCCTGGAGACTGGGCCACAGCCTCTTTTGGTTGTGGCAAATTCTTTACATTTGTGTTCTGAGTATCACCTGTCAGGCCTTGTTCTCTCCTATAGTCTGTCTTTCTCGTTACTTATGTTTTTTGTTCTACGCGATCAGTCATTACAATAAATACCCAGTTTAACCTCTACCATCTGGTTCATTATGTTGCTTCCCTTGACCCAAGTGAGCTAAGAGGTAACAGAGGGGAAAACATGTGAAATAGTTGACTTCTATTTTACTTTTACACAGTGTTTGTTCACTTTAAGGCCAAGGTTACTTGTTTGAGGAACTGTTTGTTGAGAAACACTGAAGCAGGTACAGATGAAAAGGAAATTGACAAATAATTGTAATGACAAAATGCACTAAAGTGAAACTAATGGAGGCTGTTACTAAAACAGTATGAGCACACCAAGTCTAGTAAAGACAGTTATGTCAGATAACCTTAATCCAGTGAGTTTGTGTAGCAGTATTAAAATGTACAGCAGTAAAAACTGTGTGTGCTTGTGTATGTGTGTATCAATCATATAGTTTACATTTTCTAGCCAAACTCAGCGTTATTGTGAATATTGTTCATGGGGATTGTTGCTAGAGATGGAAAGAGAACTGAAATATCCTATATAGTAGAAACATTGGAAATATGCAAGAATAATTAGTGCTGTTTTAAACTCAAGTGGTGGTCAAACCTAATGCTGATTTGATTATTGTCTTTGTATAATGACGTTTGTATGAAGTTAATAGAAGTTATTTAATAAATAAAGAAGTGTGTAAAATAATTGCACATTACTAATTTAATGTAATTTTCTAAAACCTCTTATGATGAAAATTATTATATGAAAAGGTGAATCTATTACTGAAATAATATTTTTTCTTAGTTTCCTCTTTTTTTCGTGATGACAGACAGTTAATGTGACCTTCGGCTGCCAACTCCTCTCATGTAACAGGATAAGGCATCTTGCACAAAGCACCACAGTAGCAACATAATAGCACTGAGGTTGGAATGGATTTAATGTTTTGTTTTAATGAAAGTACACAAAGAGCAACATTTTGCTTCAAAGCACAGGAGTGTTTCATTTCAACATGTTCTGTCCATACATAACCCTGCAGGACAGGACACACTGCAGCTCAGCATCAAAACCCTGTCTCTGTTTGAATAATGGATAGAGTCAACCACCCATACCCTGCAGAGTGATATCATAGCTGCGTCACTTGTGCAGCTGACGGAGGAGGGGTGGGGTAGTTACGCGATGCAGCAGCCAGACAGAGGAAGGAGACCCAGTGAGAAACCTGCGTGCAGAGAGGACAGAGGGATAATAATTATGTCAGCCTCCTGGAATCAGCTCTTTTTTCAGATCCTCCTGCTTCTCATCTCCTGCAGGCACATCAGTACAAGTAAATTATATTTGGATTTTATTTTAACTGTATGTCGTCGTGTTAAAACTCTGTTCTGTTGCTTCCTTTTCAAATAAATGTCCTTTAACCTTGTGAGGGGTAGAGAAAAATGTCATAGGATTTCAAAAACAGACAATTTAATGCGTAAGTTTTACACTCACCATAGTATACATGTACAATTTGCTGGGCTTGTACTCTATACCTTTAATTTCTCAATAGGTTTGCTTTTTTTGGAGTATGACTGTGATTCTCAGATTATTAATACAGAGTATAAATAAGTTATGTCATATTATACATGAGCTAAGATCAGATAAGACTTTCTTAGACCCCCCAGAGAAAAAAATCGCAGGCTTTCCCATTTGTAATAAAATAAAGTAATTATAAGTATCACCACCTTTACCCGCAACATTAAAGTAATATAATAATAATTACTATTTAATAATATATTATTCTGGTATGAATCATTCTGCAAAATGAGTATATTTACTCATTATTTACGTTTTGATGGTAATGTGTGTTTACTTACTACTAAAATGTTGAATGCTTCACTAAATATCATTTCACAGTGGTACTGCTTCTTTTTAATAAAAGATCTAATTAGTTTCTTCACCTCTGCTGGTCATAATTATACAAACCTGTAATCCTGCTTAGTAACCACCATGAACAACCTAGCAACCCGGTGAAACCACGGCAACAACCTTTAGCACCAGGAACCATTTAGCAACACCTTAGCCATGACCAGTAATATCCTAGCAAGTAGAAATAAACAACGCCACAACGGCCAGATAAACACCTTATCCAAACCACATATCAACCACCTAACAACACCCTGATGTAGACTGAACTAAGGGCAAATTTCTAAAATGAAGTCCAGTTGTCCCCAATAGAGAACTTCTAAATAGACAAACAACCTACTTAGTATTATAAAACCTGCACCAAAGGCTTAGTAAAGATTATGAACATCCTAGCAACCACCTGTTGGAACCATGATGATCATTTTTAGTACCTTACCAACTACATAGCAATGCCTTAAAAACCACTAATATCTCAAATCCTTGCAACCACCTAATACTAAGTTAGCACCCAAGTACAACACTGGTCAGTCTTCAAAAATCAAAGCATGGTCTAAGTGCGACGCAGCGCTTTGAGATATGAAACCATTCTATGTATCATTATAAAACCCTAACAACTGTTTAGCAAACACCATGAACACCATAACAACAACGTGGTGAAAACCTGGTGGCCAGTTTTTTGTACCATAGCAACACCTTAGAAATTACCAGTAATATTCTTAAACTCATACCGACAACTTAGCAACAATCAAACATCTACTCCAACAACCATTTATTTGTACACATCCTTTGTTATTTTTTAAAGAAAATGTGGCCTGTTTTTATTATATATACTGTCAGCTAGTGATGCATTGTACATTCTGTGTGTACATTGTTAATAATGTAAATTACTGTGGTAGCTGGAAACTGTTTTTAAAGGAATATGTACTTAAATGTACAGAGGCTTATCATCAGCAAACTTTACTACTGTCTTCCAATAGTACTTTACTAATGCAAGTTTATTAACTTATAAGGATGACTGATCATTAAAAAACCCTTTTGCAATGATGGTAACACAGCTGAAGACATGTATCTTTTCATGAAAAACATGGTCATTCCTGTGTGTGTCCAAACGTTTTGACTGGTAGTGTATGTCAAGTTTATGTGTTTGGGTTGTTGTGTATTTGTTTTACTGTTAGAGACACCCGGCCCCACGCCCTCGCCACTGGTTCCCATCAGTCCTCTGCCAACAGATGTAAGGAGTGTTGTGCTTAAAGGTAACTGTGACATTAAATTATTATGTCTTTTTCAGCTGAATCTGTAAATATCTTATAGTTAGATCAGAGAACTGTGATTAGGTCATTATTTTAGATGTAGTAGATGTTTGATTTTGTGTCTGTGTGTACAACTCTTTACACAGGTGAAAGTCACACTGAGAAAGTTGAACTGTTGAACCCTGTCAATCTAGAATTAAACTGTACATTGACTGATAATGAGAACAAACTACAAAATATAACTGGTTACTGGACAAAAGATGGGGCTGAAATCGAGAACAGTCGTGTCTCAGTGCAGTTGGAAAATGAGAAGTATAATTTCAAACAAACGTAAGTGTTTCAAGTGTTCATTATTTCATCTATTTGCGTCAAAAAAACATTTTTATCTTGATTTGTGTCTTGTTTTTGATCCACTGTGCACAGTGTTATCTGATCATTCAAATACATGCACCTCTTGAGTGTGAAAAATATTTAATAATATTTTTATATTAATTAGTTGTATTTTATATCAATTAAATGTATTTTTTATATGTACTCTCACTTGCAAACCTTGACAATGTGTATGTAAGAGGGATTAGATGTCTCAAAACCAGCTTTTATTCCTCTGCATTGGCAATTTTTAAAAACAGGATTTTTAAATTGACAGGAAAGTAAAACTAATTGTGTAGCTACCAGTACTATTTTTTAAAGTCATAAATAATTTGACCAAATTTTAAAGCAGAATAGACGTGTTTTCATGAAAATAAATGCAAATTAACACGTTTTGGTATAAAACACTGTCATCTATTTTTACAGGTTCAGTATTCTGAATGAAACAAACCTCGGAAATTACTCATGTGTGTTTGGAAATAAAGCAAAAATAGATTTTATTTTAGCAGGTACAGTTCAAATCATTTTGTGAATTACAGTATATACATAACACTTTACAATGAATTCAGTACTATTTTTAATTATTCTGCTCTTTTCCTTGTTGTCCACCAGTTCCACAGATTGGTGACATGCGTGTTAAACCGATAATTGGCTATGTGGGGGATTATGTGATGATTGCATGTAAAATGGAAGAAAACAAACCAAAGCCTGACTCCTGGAACTGGTCCAGAAGAAATGGGACAGAAAAGGTGATGGAGCTGCTTGCTGATATCCTGTCTTTGAGTCAAATGTGTTGCCAGCAATTATTTTTAACTCAGTATCCTTTTAACACTGGCTGAAATACACATATAACTAATAAGCTGCAGGATGCTTTTGTCCTGTAGGAGATCATTTCTACTGCTGCAGAGCCTCACCGGTATAACATCAAAACTCAAAATCATGAGACTAAACTGATGGTGCACAACCTGACAGTGGCGGACTCTGGTTTGTATTTCTGCAGTGCCGTATACAACATCAGCACCACTTACAGCCATGTGGAGCTGAAGGTCAGTTGGGGAAACTTATTAAACATATTTACTCAAAAGCTGTGCTTAAACTAAATCCTGAGGTACTTCTAATTGAGTATTTCTTGCTTGTGTTTGTTTATACTTCTATTAACTAACACCATGACATTTAACAGGGAAGATTTTGTACTTTTGATCCACTATATTGATCTAACAGATTTAATTCCTTTTAGCAAGTTTAGCTATAGCACACAATAATAAAAACTCTTAAACTCTTAGACTTAAACCAGTAACCAGAATATCTTATATTTCTTAGGAGTCAAGATTGAAAATCAGTGAAATACATAAAAGTTAAAGTCTTGCTTTTCTTCTGTTGTATATTCTATGTTGCTATTTGTTTTGTTTCCCTGTACGTGCTGAATGCATTTGTGTGGAAATGAAAATAAGGCTGAATTTTATCTGGTCACTACTTGGTTGGAAACCACTAGACTACATTAGCTAACTAAAATGTACAAACCCCATTTCCCAAAAGATGTGACTGTTTATAAAGTGCAATAAAAACTCAAATCAGCGATTTGTCAATTAGCTTCATTTATATGACAAAAGTACCAAGAATTTTTCAGTGTTATCATTGACCAACTTAATAGTATTATGTAAATATAATCACACTTTGAGTTTGATGCCTGCAACACACTCAAAAACCTATAAGGCCAAATAAGACTGAAAAGTTTATAAAATATTCTTGTGCAACCTGAAATGTTATTGCATAAGGAGGAAGCCACGCATCAATTCTGTGCAGAAACACCACTGAGTTCTCTGGTGCCACAGTCATGTCAGACTGAAAGACGTTTTTTTCCCAGGAAACTATCTCAACTACAAACAGCTACAACTATTTTATTTATTTAACACTAATAATAACATATCATTTATGTTATTTTTATGTTTTATTTTAATATTGATGAATTGTTATTTAAATAAAAATGTGAATACTCCCTCCACCACTAATGAAGGTCATCACACTGTGGGAGCCTCTGAAGCCTTTCTTAGTCATCCTGGTTGAAGTTATGGTCTTGGTAGCTGCCATTCTGCTCTATGAGAGAAGTCAGTCTAAGAAAAACTGTGCAACAGGTAAGACAACACAGATGTGAGTGTGTTTCTGTGAGTGTGTGTTGTATTGGATTGTATGTTGTATTTTAACAGTTACTTATCTGCCTTCTTCTCAGAAAATGGGCCAAATCCTGATCAAACAAACACACTGTGAGTACTATATGATTGGTGTTAATCTTTCTAAAAATATTTTATTACCACATTTTATAAAAGCTGTACAAGCTGTAATGAATGGTTTTATGAGTAATGAGCAACTTTTATCTTGCCAGACATGTTGTTTGTCTTTTTAGTTCTTTAAATCATTAGGAGATATCTCCAATAAGCTGTCTAACAAATTACGTTCTGTAAAAGTAGTTGGATACATGGACCAACATTTCTAAATTTGCAAACTGCTTATTAACATTTACAACTGCAAACTTGATGGATTATAGAATCAATGATTTATTAACATATATAATTTCACATGACTGACTACGTTTTGTGGCTTAATATTTTTGGTTTTTCATTATTTCATAATTTTTTATGCCTTCATCAGGACACAGGAAGAAAATAATGACCAAGAAGGAAATTCTTCAGTGAGACAGCGCAAAGTTTAAAGGGTTCAACAAGTTTTATCCAGCAGCTTCAAGCGTCTTTAAAACTTTTTCGCTTGTTTTCCAAAGTGAAGGATAAAGCATAAGAGCAATATTTAAGCAATTACTTTGTCAATGTCTGATTTGTTATAATCAAAATATTCTCACTAGACTAGTGCAATAACACTTTCCACGTTTCATGGTTACACACAAAGCCTTTTACCTGTTTCATTTGTTTTTTTTCCCTTGACAGCAGAGTAACAATGTCAGGAAGAAATAAGTATTTACCTGTTATGTTTTTAAATATCAAACCCAGTATCCTGCCTCTTACTTCCTGTGGTGAAAATAACATTCTGTGGTTAACGTCACCCTTCACTCTGCCTTTGTCAAAATGAAAGCTCCTTACTTTACATTTTGACAACAACTTAAAGCTCAACACAGCTTTATTTCTGTATTTTTATGAATAATGGTTTGTGAGCAGTACCTTACACTCTCAAAAAAGCAGTTAACTAACCAGTAACACTGTGCTTGCAATGACTTTTTGCCTCTTTAGCTAGTTTAGTTTGTTCTTGAAATGCCTAACATGATGTCTGCACAGTGTATGTTATATATCATCAGATAATCAGATCCATGTTTACTTTTTGTGTTGAAAGAAATGTCACATTTTACCTGAACCATCACTTCAGTGTGTGTGTGTTACATTGTCCACTTGCATTTAATGTCGTTGTTGTGCCACTGTATATGTAGACAAGCTGATTAAAACTACACACATTTCCGTTATTGTTTCAGTAACTGTCTTTACAAGATTTTCACTTGTAGGGAAACTCCACCAATTTGACACCTTAAAGTGTGCAACTGTTGCTAAGCAATAGTGGTGTGTGAAGGGATGTCGGTTTGGTCTGTAGGTTTCTAGTGTGAAAAAAAAAGGAAGAAGTGAGGCTGCATTTGTCTCTGTTAACGCGTCACTTCTAAATCTCAGAACTGTTGGCAGTTGAGCTGCATCACAGTTCCTGTGCCTACACTCAAGTGACAGTTTATTAGGTTCACCAAGCTAAAACCACTGCAGTCTTATACAACAGTCCTGCAATAAAACCTCCTTAATCTAAGTCAGAAAGAACATTTGGAGCAAACTGCCATGAGAGGAAATGTTTTTTTTTTGTTTTGTGAGACATAAGAGCCAGATACAGGAGAAAGATTTTAAGTTGTGGACGAGTTTATCAGTTTTTTTTTATATTAGGTTGCTGAGCGAGCAGAGTTAGGTAGCATCGTGGAACCACTGAGGTGAAAAGACTGAGACGGAATCTCTTTCTGTGTGGTGTAGGGACCATTAGATGGTATTCGCTGAGTATCAAAGCTTTGAACCTGATCCAGATACAGCCACTGGAAGATGTATGTGACACGTGCTGTTGCATTTTGGATGTGGAGGTTTAATTGTGCATGATGGTGGAGCTTTCAGTAGGACAATGCTGTAGTCAAAAGGTTCGGAGAAGTAGGGTCTGATTTTTCTGATGTTGAGGTTCTTTATTACATTTAATTTATACATCAACAAAGTCTATAAGAGCAACAGCTGCACCTGTAAAGGTCTTCATATGAGACAAACTGACCCTTGTGATTAAACAGTTGCTAATTCAGTTTAAGTTCTATTAACTCAAACTTTTATTGTGCACTAAGCTATAATAATTTACAATATAAGCTTTATTTTCTATCACAAGTCCGATGTTACAGTAATGCAATGTTAAATGAGTGCAGTATGAGCAAAATAATATCTTATAAAAGGTTCAGATTTTAATACTGATCACTGACATTGACATTGACTGACATTATTTTATTTTTGCATAAATACAAATGGCACAATAACAATCCAGGATTTGTGTGTATCATGAGCTGCTTTAACACTGCGCAACCCAGATTTGTCAGCATTTTTAACATTACATTTTGTACAAGAATAACTTCTTCATGCCTGCCATGTTGAATCTACCAAGATGTTTTCAAGGGCAGACAGAGGGAAACAATCCCAAGAGAAGACAGAACCTCTACGGCCGGTTCATGAGGAACTGCACCAGAAGCTTGATGACACCATCATTCAGGCCAACAACCGCCCCGTCCTGCACACTCTCGTACAGTCGCAGGCTCTCTGTTCCCCACAGAAGGTTTTTCCTGGGGTTGTCAGCACCCGTCTCCACAGATAGGGCCACTGTGTTGAGCTGGTAGCAGAAGAAGGAGAAGAAGTGGCCGTCAGTGATCACAGCCTGGGACACGAAAGGCCTGGTGACGTCTTCGTGGTTCCAGAAACCTACAGAGATAAGGGAGATGAGAGGGAGCCGTGACCACCAAAGTCCGCTTTAAAAGACTTTAACATGGTTAAAATATAATAGTGGTTCTGCAGGTTTACAGAATTAACGTTAAAACTTTAAGAGCTTTTTAATATAAAACCTTGGAGGGTAAATGGATGGATTAACCTGTTAAAAAAAAAAAACACCTTTATTTTCAGGTACAGATATGAATTTTACTGATGTCAGCCAGTTTTTGCTAAAATAAAATACAGTGCAAAAGCATGTTAGAAATATAGTTAAACTATAAGATAATATAATTTTAATAGCTTTAAGGCCTTTTAGGTAAAACACATCAATGTTTTTTTCAGGCTTTTCAAGACCTGTAAATATTGTGTATAAACATTAATTTGGCCAAAAGTGTGATATCAGGATATTCCCAGTGAAATCAAATTTTATTTTGTTAACACATAAAGCTCCAAAGACCAAATTTGCTTCTGTCCTGAAATCAGATTTCAAAAACATGTAGGGTACAAAGTCAAAATGAAAAAACTCTTACTACTCTGCTGTAGTAAGACATGATCCACCTGTTCTCTCTTTCCTGTGTTGACAACTCACCCTGGTACATGGCCTGAGCTCCTGTCCAGGCAAAGAGGCTGGTGAGTCCATTGGCTCTGAGGAAGACCTCGACCTGGTCAGACTGCTGGTTTCGAGCCATCCGGTCTCTGTGGTATCGATCAGGAACCAGGTGGAACTGAGTGTGACCGTAACAGCCTGGATCTGGCAGCTTTGCGCCTGTGACCATGAGACCAAACAGCAGGTTTGATGAAAACAGCATGAAAAAACATCCTATTACTTTTTTTTCTGTTTACAGTTTTTCAGATAAACTAACATCTTTGACTGAGAACCTTCATCCATCAATTTTTTTTATTCTTAACCAAAGTAGGTGCGGATTTGTGTTCAGTCAGCTGATTAATTATTGCAGTTGACTGAAAGACAATTTTTCAGGAACTAGTGTGACAGACATTCAAGTAATTTTTAAGCATAAATGTTGTAATTTGCTGCTTTTCTCCATCTTACATGAAAGTGAATTGAATGTCTTTAATTTTTAGATTGTTAATCGAACAAAACAAGAAATGTGCATCATCTGCTTTAACCCTGATCAGCATATATCACATTTTTCTCCTGTTTTATTGACAAATCAGTTGTTTACTGGATTTAGGAAACAATCTACACGTTTATTAATAATGAAAATAATAATTAAATGCAGTTCTAGAAAATATTTTATGGTGGTACCACATATTAAGGAATAAAAAAAAAGCTACAAGTCTATTTCATTGTACTATGTTAGATCAGTGGAATCTCTGACAGCAAAACTCCAAACCACAATTTGTTTCTAGCAACAGATTCTACACAAACAAGAAAAATGAGAATTTAATGAGTCTGACTGAAGAGACACTGACTACATGTTGGTGTCCTCTAGTGTCAGTAAGAGGTAACTGAATAATGACTATATAATAATAATAATATACCCAGCACACAGCACATTATTTACCAAACAGGCTCCATTTCCTGACAACAAATGATTTTAGAAGTTAAGAAGGTGTTTGTAAAGTTCTTTTAGGAGCCTCCTAACTTTCTCTGGACCCGAAGATGATGCTTAATACACTCCTGTGTGTGTTATATTAAAAATACATCACACAGCATAAGTGAAGGAGGAAATGTTTTATACCTGGAGGAGTTTGATATAAAAAGAGGTTCAGTAAACAGTTTGCAGCTTTCAGCTTCCTCCCTGTAGAGCTCATCATTTTAAATAAGCTGATGCTTGAAGCAAATGTTACACTTCAACTCACATTAAACTTAATTAACTTAAAATAAAACAGTGTATTTAGCTATTAGAAAGTGACAGACAAAGGTAAAAACATTAGGCAGGAAGAAAAAGAAGATGATGATGGTGATGATTTGGGGGCTCAGGAACGTCTACACATAGAAGCTGATTACACCGTTTTTTTTTTTTGTTTTTTTTTACAGGAATCACAAACGAATGTTTTCCTTTTGTGTGATCAGTATACAGTAAGACACAGTGGCTGTGACTGGTCTCTTGTAGCTCTCTTACCTGTGAAGATGTTGTTGTCATATTGTCTTCTGAACAGAGGCATCAGGTTGGGAGCAAGACTAATCTCTGGGACTTCAGCAGAATAAGAGTCCTCCAGCGGGGTAAACTAAGAGAAATTAAAATGACAGAATGTGATTAGAAGAAAATCACACGTTTGACACTGAAGAGACACTGTTGATATGTTCAGAGTCTGATGTTAAATGCACTGATAAACTATTTTGTAAATAAACTCCATGGTGTGAAAATGCTTTGCACCTGCGGCAGTTGTTGAGTTATCCTAATCTGACTGTGAGGGCGGTCGTCAATCTGGAATCTGGTTGGCTCTAGACGGCCTCTCCGGTGCCCCTTTGGGATGATTCTCTCTCCTCTCCTCCAATAAAAACTCACCTGGGGATTAATATCTGATAAAAACAAACAAACAGAAGAAACCTCAGGAACATCATTATGAAAAGGGGCATTCTGTATTGCAACTGTCTGCTTTGCACATGTCTCGTCTTTTGTTCTTAATTTATCATTTGTATTTCATAAACGTTACACTGCAGACCCTGAGCTTCGCCATTTCCTCTCACAGTGTGTTTGTAATATGGTTGAGATGGCAAAGCTCAGTGGGTAGAGCCGTTGTCTACAACCCTGAGGGTGTAGGGTGAGCGGTTTGATTCCCAGTCCCAACAGGCTACATGTCCAGGTGCAGTTGTAGCTGCTGACATGTACTGTCTGGCAGCTGTCCAAACAATGATTTCCCCAAGGGGAGCAATAAAGTGTCAATTATGATTAAATATAATTTTAACTCATTGACTCATTTCATTTCACTGCATTGACCACTTATAGTGTTTATAACTTTAGTACATTTTCCAGGTAAGTAGTTCTGAATGCAGTACTTCCACTTGTCATGGGACATTTTAAAATATTTGACTCCTTCTAGCACTGCTGATTATTCATACCTAGACTGGAGAGCCGGAGCAGTGGGTTGTATTTGGCCAGACTGTAGGTGAGTCCGGTCACCAGGTTCCTCAGAAAAGGTCCCACCATCTGTTCCTGCTCTCGGTACAGGAACGGTTTGCGTTTCTTCATGTGCCAGTGCTCTTGTAAAATCACACGGGTCACCAAGGAGCGGATGTCCGCGAACGCATCATCTTCCATCCCCGGTGCTGCGGTGTGAGCTGCGGCTGATGGCGACCCATCCTCCCCTGTCGTCTTCTCCTGGCCCTGGGTGAATTTTTCAGGTAAGCCCGGGATATATGCGGTTTTGGTAAAGTGTTGGTACCATCTATCTGCATTTCGTGCAAACGTCTGAGGATGAACCACAAATTTCTCCCGCTGGATACGAGTGATGAGGGAGAGCTTGTCCTTCACCGGGGAGGCGCAGATCTTTTTGACCTGCTCCTCAACCTGTCGCCGCCGGGCAGATTTGCTTTTAGCCGTGAGAGAAGGGACGATGGGAGGATACGCGTGTTCCTTGACCACAGCCTCGGTGTGAATACGTTTGTGATGTCTAAGCGGAGTCCAATTTTGTGGGAACAGCAAGGACAGCCGTGTGCGGGCCGCCATGTTTCTCCGGTGACATCAGTTTGTCCTTCCCTTTCCGTTGACAAGGGAACTAGCTAGCAGTCTCCCACAACAGCGCCCTCTACTGCACATAAACACACAATACAATTGCATTAGGGGTGTTTTAGTTTAATTAAAGATATAAATATAGATCTACCATGATGTTGAACGTGACAAAAATGATATAATTTTTGGATTTTATTCCAAATTAAGGCCATATTACAAGATTTACTTTCATATTGCTAATGTTAGCATAATGGTTAGCATCGCGGAACGCTCTTGAAGCGATCCTTAATGCTCCCTTTGGGTGCTCTGAAAAATATCGTAACTTTGACATTGACACAAAATCATCATGGAAACTTTAACTTAGAAAAGTTAAATGTACACTAGCAGGTGTCAGATTAGTAGATAGTGACCATTTAAGTCATGCCTAATACACTGTGGGAGAAGTGTGGACATTTTTGGTCAGCAAATTATATCATAGTTAAGTTTCACAATTAGGGCAGAATTTACGTCAGATTTTAACACTGTTAAAACATTACCCGTATACAAATACATTTATAATTTAACAGCAACGTCCCAGATCTCTAACGACGTGTCGTCTTTGTGTAGCCTACTGTAAACCGAGACTAATCTTATTCTAGATGTAATTCAGAACTGGGCGATTTAGCTGTGCAGGGAGCTCCGTGAAGGTAACATCAACGTACTGTGCAGAGTTTTCCTGTTTGCCTGTGAGCAAGCTTTTTGCACAGAGCACCGGTGTAACAACAATTGAGAGAATTCCTGAAATATTAACTTCTAGCTATGATTGCAAGTTAGCTAGGTGACTATGTATTTTCGCCAGATTTTGCGGACACAGGTCGTCGGGTCCAGAACGGCTCACCTCCAACGTTTGCACCGTGTTTGTCGAGCCGAGGTAGCTTCTCTAAAAATAATCCGTTTTAATCTTATAAACATTTTGTTTTCTTTAACTGCAGCAGAGCATTTTGACCACACCTGTTCTCCCAGGTCTGGTGGTGGCTGTGGGAAACCTGCAGTGCGCCACCACCGAGAGGTTTGCTTTACTGCGCCACCTCATAAGTGGTTTTTGTTTTAGTATGTTTTGTTTGTGTGCTAGCAGCAGGTCTTAGCTTGTACTTTGTGACCAACAGAGACCACTGTGCACCAAGAGGGACGAGGTGAGTCTGGCAGAGGAGGCCAGCAAGAAGTATGGCTCCCCAGCTCCAACCATCTTCTTCAAAGTGATTGACAAAAGTATCCCTGCAGATATAATTTATGAAGATGAAAAGGTAAACATCACATCGTGCCTCCAAAACATGCTGGGTTTATCCTAGATTAATCTATTAACAGGCCCTGGGGGCAAATATTTGTTGTTGGGCCCCCATTGACTTCCACTCTACATGTTAGTTTCTTTATTTATCCAAACACCCAGATATATATAAGTGATTAGTTGTTGATTATTGATTGATCAATAAATAATGGAACTGCTGCATGAACCAAAACCATTGAAATAAAACACAGAAATAACACATAAAATAAATTCAAAGGATAAGAACACATGTACAGACACTGGTCTGAGATAATAAAACAGAGCAGCTGGGTGCCAGCTTATCAAATGTGAATATTAGCTAGTTTCGTTAGTTTATGACTGAAAGTATTTAGGTTTTAGGTAATACAAAAACTGCAGGTGAAATATGTTGATGTGGTCTTTAAGAACTAATGATTGAATTTATCCACTATGTGACTGGAAATAATATTTGTTTATATTCTTGTTTCATAACTGCAGCAGTTTTGGCCAATGATGGAGGTTAACAACAGTAAAATGTTTGATTATAAAATGCTGATTAAATTGCAACTCGGGATTGCCATTGTTACCCTTGTTAGCTTCTGCAGGTTATGTTTACTAACATACCCACATAACCTACCCTACCTACACCACAGACTGTTGTTATCATTCAGCGTCTGGACACTTCAGCTTCAGTTGTTCATAATGCACATAATATGGAAACCTAAGGGGACAGGCACAGAATGGGTGTAGAAAAGGACAACATTGCTTGCTCACGGTATTGGATCAATGTATGACTGTTAATGAATTGTCTTTTTATGTGTTTATTAGTGTTTGGCATTCAGGGATATCAGCCCACAGGCCCCTGTTCACTTCCTGGTTATTCCGAGGATCCCTATTCCCAGAATAAGTGAGGCCAAAGATGATGATGCTGAGGTAAGTTGGTCCATCAATTATCTACGCCCACTGATCCTGCTCAGGGGTTATGACAGGTTGTTGGCCTTTCAAGCAACACACACATTCACATACACTTTATGGCCAAATCTATATGGACACACCCATGTCCGATCTACTGCTGCTATAACAACATATACAAACTTCTTTAAATGTTTTCTAAAACCCTGGCTGCTGGAATTTGCCCCCTTTAAGCCACAAGAGCTTTACAGAGGTCACACACTGATGTTGGGTGTGAGGCCTAGCATGTTTGTCTCAGAGGTGTCGGATGGAGTCAGAGTCAGGGTTCTGCGGAGGCCCGACAAGGTCCTAATCGAAACTCGGACAAAAAATTCTTTCTTCTGTCTCCAAACTGTCAAACAAAGCACATGGAAGCACCATCGTCTAAAACAGCCTTTCTCAACCTGGGGGTCCCGACCCCCATGGGGGTCGCCAGATAATTTCGGGGGGTCGCCAGATCATTGTGAAAAAATATCCACTTACAAAATAACTTTTGGATTTTATTAAAATTGATTTTTAAGTCGTTTGGGGGGGATTCGGGGGTCGCCAACACCAACAAATGTTATATCGGGGGTCGTGACTCCGAAAGGTTGAGAACCACTGATCTAAAATATAAGTGCATGTAACCGTATGTTTCCTTTAAGTGAAACTATAGGTCCTAACCTAAACTATTAAGAATAAGGCTGAGACCAGAATAAGTATGTTAATATTTATTTACATTTCTGTGGACTGCCTCAGTCATTTTGTGCATGTTCAACTTGCTGGAAATTTGAAGTGTCAGAAATTAAAAATGAAACCAACTGCAGCTGATATTGCTCACTTTTCTGAAAAGATTGATCAATGACTGGAGGGCGTAGAAATGATATTATGGATCAGAAATATCACATACTGTATGTGTGTCGAGTAGTTTATTGTTATGTTAGTCGAAACCAAGCAGCTAAAACACCAACCTAATTATATTTAAAATATATCTAAGAAAGTCTTCTGCTGCTCCGTGAAAACCTTCAGCTATTTCTTTTTTTAACTTTCAGCTATTAGGACATTTGTTGGTCGTTGCCAAAAATGTGGCTAAGCAAGAATCTCTAAGTGAAGGATACAGAGTGGGTAAGTTAATTAGCTGATAACGTTAATGGGCCTGCAGGCTGTTTTTATACTTGCACATTGAATTCGGGGTGTGTTTCTGCCTTCTGCAGTGATCAACGATGGAAAACACGGTGCTCAGTCAGTTTACCACCTGCACATCCACGTCCTGGGAGGAAGACAGATGAAATGGCCACCAGGATAACAGTTTCATCTGTATGTTTATATAACTGAAACAATTAATTAGTCTGTCAGTTGGCAGAAAATTAAGCTACTATTTTGATAATTAATGTACGAGTCATTTTCTTTCTTTTTCAACCATGTCAAACTTTGCTTGTTCACACTGGTCCCATGTGACGATTTTACCTTTATGTCACTTCAAACTTAACTTTTTTTTTTTGTTTTATAGTGATAATTGGACAAATTGTCTGTGTTGGCCACTTTTTGACCTTTCTAAACATTTTATGCACCAAACATCAGGCTTACATGTTAATGTGTCCATGTCTTCTCTGTGTCTGTGTGCTTTATCGCTACTTACATGCATGTGAAAAAATTCCCTCTGTACAAAAAAACTCACTTCAACACACAAAATATTAAATGTAAATATATAAATTTTGAGAAGTATAAAAATCGATTGTAAAAATAAAAACTTTATGTTGGCTGCAGCTGCAAATAAAGACACTATTTTTAATTTTGAATCTGGCATTTTATAGTATCTACAGTATGTGATGATGTTGTACAGACAATAAAAGTATATAATACTACTACCAGCAACAAAATACTTCGATAAGTTAAATCCTGACAGAGATTTCTTTCTGCTTCTTCTTTAAACTAGTTTTTCCATGTTTAAAATTTTTGTTGTATTACATTTTCAGCTCAAATTATCATATAAAATGAGTTTAGACACACTATGATTTGAAGATGGACTTTCATCACTTACAATGTAAAAGAACATATTGTTATTTTTATATTAAGTCCACATGTTGTATCAACCAAATCACAAAGAAAAATCTCGGGTCACCTGAGCCACATGTCGCTTGCACATCCATAACAGATGTAAAACACTTAAAACAAGACAAAACGGATATAAATATAAATGAATTAAATATGAATTAAAAATGTACATACTTAACTAAACACATAAAATATTTATAACAAGTGTAGGCTATGAAATTAGGATGCTTTATTATTTTTTTTACTTACTAGTGACACTCTTGTTATTAAATGTTTTATTTGATCAAAATCCGCTTTTAAAAAAAATTCTGGTTTACTGAATAGCTGTGTATTTCATAAAGTCATTTGTGATTTGTGATATTTATAATAATAGTATAATATTTACTATTACTATATTACCTAGAGGACATTTTAAATTGTCTTGTGTCTCCTTTAGCTTTGCTGGCACTGATGAATCCCCCCCACTAATCTTTCACAACCTCCAGATGGCACGTGTCCAGATATTAGCAGTGAGGGTCGCAGTAGGGACAGATGTGGTGTGAGTTGGTGGTATGATTCACTGACCTTAGCGCCCGTGAGCAAAGTAACTGTTTCATTTGAGAAAGAGGGTTGAACTTTTACCTATATTTACTTAAAACACAATGTTCACCTCCTTGAACACGACTATCAGACAGATGCAACTGTGAGATATTTGTAGCTCGGGGCAAAAAAGTAAACAAGGCCTTTTTTAATGGCATGTAAAGAGAACACAGAGCTACATTTAAAAAAATATTTAAAACTGTTTCCATAAAGTGAACCACCAAAATAATCTCAAGTAAAAATCATTCTTAATTACTGATTTCCCTTGTGCAATTTATACCAATCACAATGAATTAAACATACATAGAGAAGTAGCAGAACTGACACTATGCAAAAGGTGTCTCTGACCAAATACCAGGAAAATCTTCCTCATATTTTGAACATTTTAACATGTGTTGCCAACATCTTTCTTGATGTGCCAGTCTGTGTCAGTCTGGTGGCTGACGTTGCATAAGTTTTGGTCTAACTATTGAATAACTTTTATAGGCCAAAGTCTCAGTTGTCCTCATAAACCTGAGAGAACTTATCTGGTTTTACTATTATTTATGTGACAGGTCTTATTCCATATATCTGATAATGACTGTCTTCATGAGTCAATTTGGGATAATAAAAGTCTCAGTAACTGGCACAACGGCCCACTCGAGGTTTACTATGACCTATAAATCTCTATGCCATCAGCTACAATTAGTGTAACCAAAAGCAGATTTGTACTTGATGCATCTGTGTGTCAGGTTCTAGGTGCTCTTCACCTTGATTAGTTGTAACCTCATGTAAGTGGATCTTTAACTGGTTATAATGACCTCAGCAGCAGGTGATTAAATGATTGTGCAAGCCTCTGTGGCTCTGGACAAGATGTGAATGCAGGGCAATTTGGTGTGCCCACATACAAGTCTCCTATAGGCTAATATTTTCCTCAGGGGGGAACAGTTGACTACCTGTGACGGGCAAAGGTTGATTCAGGGCTGTTCTGCACCTGACTGCTCCTGTCAAGTTGATGTAATTCAGCTCTGTCGCCGGAGAAGGTAGGCATCTTTTACAAAACACTAACTTTATGATTTTTTTTTTATTTTTTATTTTTCCTAATATAATATATATATGTGTGTGTGTGTTAATGTTAGAAGAGAGGAACTAATCTGATGATAAAAACCAAATGCTTCATCTTCTGATTTGAGTTATTGGGAAATTCTGAATACCTCTTCAAACCTCTGAAATGATACAGCCTGAGGAAGCAGCATCTAAACCTGTAAAAAAGAAAAGCACAGCTGTAAAAAGACATCACGTCATTTTAAAAGGTCAGGGGGACAGAGTTTCAGAGATACTAATGTAGTGTATTAAACAACAGGGTTGGCAATAACATTTAGAGAACTACTGTATGTTCAGTACTAAAACAGAGGAGAAAATAGAACATTTAAGTGCAGGCTGCTCATAGAAAATCTTTCTTTATAGACACGCCACAGCTCTTTTCTCCTTGAGCTGACTGTTCTGCAATTGTTAATTTCAAGAAATGAATTTCTCAGTTTAATTTAAAACCAGTAAAGTTTTGACAGAAACAAACTGAACTCCTCAGCAGCTTGAGGCAAACTCATGACTAATGGATGTTTTCCCTTTGATTTGAGCAGGCTCTTCAAGTTCTGTTGTTTAGTCAATAGAGGCAGGATCTTTTCTTTCCACAATGATTGGTTCTTGTTAAAAACTTGAATTGTCTTCTCTTGGACGTTATCTTTACGTAGAGGGTTATTTTCCTGTGGGACTGTGAACTCAAATTGTTCTTTTTCTTTCTAGAAGATTCAATTTAAGCCATTTTTTTGCAAAGTTAATATCTTCTTTCTGGGTAATGTACAAATTCTGACTGAAATCTAGTTTTTGCACTTTAATTTACATTTTCATAATCCGGAGCACAGACTTTTTTTGTTGCCAGTTCTGTTGCCACACTGCCAGTGTTGTAACTTATATGAACTTTGTTTCAAGGAAATCTTGAGCAAAGTTATCTTAAAACCCAGAGAGGTTAGACTGAGATAATCTGCTAGGTTGACAGTTCTTAATCAAATGGGATTTTATTGCAAATGTAGTATTCGATATGTCAGTGAATGTGTCTCTGATATGTTAAGTTTTATTTGATCTCTGCAGATATGTTGAGTTGACTGAGTGATTGTTGAAATTTCACAGTGCAGTCATTTGGACGTACAACAAAGCATGTGACCATAAGACAAGATTTGAATTCTTTCCACTGTATCAAAATATGCACAGTAGATGGCATCATTGCACTGTCTGCAGTAAAAACACAATAGAACTGAGCTGAGGAAGACTGCAAACTATGCTCTTGTCATTTTGTAAATATTCATATTTTATTGAATACCTAAAACATCACTGAAATGTCTCTTTGTTAATAAACTACTTTAGAGTGAGGTGCTGAATCATCTCTGCTGTAAATGTGATTATCTGGGTCAAAGGTGCTTGCAATTTGAGACAGAGTATAAATAGTGCACACAGATGTCTCAATGTGCCCTGGCACATTGTTCACAGTTTCAACATTTAGACTGTGGCTGCATGTGATTACTAGCGTTGGCTGTCATTCGCTTTGACCTGTTGCAATGACATTGTTGAATGTCACGTCTGATATAAATGAGCAGCACGGGACTGTTTTCTATTGATCATCTCCTCTGCGTGGACGGCCCTCAGTGGAAGACATCTCTGGCTTTTTAATGCTCATTTTACTTCACGTTCTTTTAAGATAGTTTTTCTGTTTGCTTGTTTGTTTCTAGCCAATACAAGATGAGTGTGCAGGAAATTTCGATCACGAGTAATGGTAAAACTGGCAGGTATGTAAAAGGATGCATGTCTTAAAATTGCAAACAAATCATCATCATTCATTTACTATTTCGTTTGAATTTATGTGTCTAAAAATTACCTCTATCCGTCAGTAGATATCAGTTCTCATTGATGTCTTTTTCACAGCATCCCTTCTCAAAAGACACAGATTCTGTCAGACTCCACAAACTTAAAGACGCACTCCTCTATCATCCTGAACGGAGAAGTCACCACAGCTGACATAAGTGCAGTTTCAAAGAACCAGGAGACTCAGCCTTCCAGTAACACTGAGGCACTGGCTAAAGCTCCCAGATTTCTTGAGCTGGATGGAGCTACTGCAGGACTTTCACCAGGTAAGAGGCAGAGTTTTAACTAATCTGATGTGGAAAGAGTGCACCGAGTGAACATTTTTGAGAACATGTTTCAGTGCCAGGGTTTCAGGACAAAGCTGAGGGTTGGTCAGATTAACAAGACAAAAATATCACAGTTTTATTTAAATATTATTTTATTCCAATGGTGAAACCTGAGAAAACAGTATCACTCTTTAGGGGAACATATGTAAAAATGACACTAATAAATGTCTAACTAACAGGTCAAAAAAGTAGAGTTTGCTCATGCAGTGTATTACTTCAGCAGGGCTGCCAAGTTAACAAAGCAAAAAGAACATTTAGAAAGCTTAAAGCAAGGTTTCAAAATGAGTTTGAAGGAATTCTGGGAGACAACCGGTTTTATTTATCTGAGGTCCTTACGTTTTTTCCACAGTATCAAGTTTCCTTTGAATTTCAGTCTACCGTGGAGCAGTGTCGCACATTCTTTATGACAGCATTGACATTGGCAGCAAGTTTAAAGGTTATTTCAAAACAACAGCTCATCCCCACACTGTGACTTTTCAAAATAAACCCTGAAGTTTAATAGGAAACCATTGTTGGGAAGCTAAAATTTGCGTGATATTATTGATTTGGTGCAGCACAGTTCTGGAGAAGCTGCACGTGGGCATCAGATGACATCAAAATACAGATAATGCAGTAATTTAGACGAGTAAAACTAAATGCAAAGAATGATTATTTCCAAATAAGTTAGTGACATCAGTATTTTGACCTTTGGTTTTCAAATGAAGCAAAGAACATTATTTTGTTCTCAGTGTTGCTCATTGTTGGTTGTTATGTTTTTGACATGCAGTTTTAAAGACTGAGAGATTGTCAAACCATACCAGCAAAATGCACTTGTGGATACAGGGGGAGTAAGGAGAGTGTGCAATCAAAAAATTAAGATCAAATTTTGTATAGACTGAATTTTAGAAATTAAACTTACTCCCACATTCCTCACAGTAAAGAATATGCTCATGGGGTCAAAGGGTGGTTAACAATAGATAAAATGCTCAGGGGGTAAATTGTTGAGAACATATTTGAAGAGTTTTGTAAAAGGCCGACAGCAAAATAAAACTGGACTTTTTTGCAGCACAAACAAAAACTGCAGGAACAAAAAAATCTGTATCAAAGTTTTTGTGAAAGGCATAAAAGAAAATGACGTGAATAAAAAAAGAATACACATCTAATAATACTTTTGTGCATTATTGTTTCATTGTGGTTTCATTTTACTCTAAAAGCTACTTTGTGTTCAAACCATATTAACAAAACCTGATTGGTAGGTAGGTGTGGCCATCGCATTTTGTCTTAGGTAACAAGAGATTCGTCCTCTGTTCTCTACGCAACTGCAAATTACGTTTCTCTGAGATAGCAGATGTAACACCCACCCAGAGGTAGCTCAGAGATGCCTTCAGACTCCTCTCATACATCTGACTCCTTGTCTGAAAGACTAGCTTGTTGTGTGGTCCTGGTGTAGTGCAGGTGTTTTCTGAAGTTGTATTCATGGCGAATAAATGCTGCTGCCCCGGTTGTTCCATTGCAGAAGAGCCAAAAGCAGTTGCCCTGTCAACGGCACATGTGGCAACAACTCTGTCCCCAGCCAATGAGCTATGGAGCACCAGCAGAGACAAGGCAGTCAGGCTGAGGATGGAGAGCTCAGGCCCGGCCTCGAAGACTCCTATCACTGTCCATCAGCTGTTCCTGGAGACGGTGGAAAGTTACGGGGATAATCCAGCTTTGGCTTTCAAAAAAGAGGGCCAGTGTGTGACCCTGACATGGAGGCAGTACTACCAGCAGTGTCGGGCAGCTGCTAAAAGTTTTCTCAAGGTTTGTTTGCAAATTAACTCTGCTTATGTTATCAAAAACTGCAGAAATGTAGTCCAATTACAAAATATTTAGACACATTCTTTGTTGACTTTTAGCTTTTATTTATGGGCGTTTGCATCTATTTATGGCTGACCAGTGTAGAAATTGTGGCATTTATTTAGACGTGCTGTACAACAATATAAAGTTGGAGCATAACTGTGTAATAGCCATAGTATTTAAGGCAAAAATTAAAATGGCATGGCAGTTCAGACAGTTAACATCTCATCTGATGGAGCCTGAGAGGATCTGCCAGTTAGAATCAGGTAAACGATGAAACAAGCTTCTACAAAATACTCAATTAATATACTTTAATTTTGTCAAAACAGGTTAATGTATAGATTGTAATTGATATATGTAATGTATAGATTCATGGGCAAAATTGCATGTTTTCCATTTTAAAATGAATTACCAATGCAGTAAAATGTGCAAAAAGTGGTGTGAATACTTTCAGACTTGTCTGTATGAGACTTAAAGTGACCACTGTGCTTCCTTGTTCAGGGCCTTTTTACTGGACAAATTCCAGGTGTAAATGTGTGCAGCTGAGTAATCGGACAAGAATGTGTGAATGTGATTAGGGCGTGGCAAAAGAGAGTTAGCCTGAAGTGATACTACTCAGAATAAAAAAAACAACACATCAACAAGTAAGTTTTATGTAGAAATAGAAATTATTCTATGGCGAAGAACTAAAGGTAAACCTGCCTACTGCTCTTATGTAGGCATACAAAAAAGACTTACACTATAGATACTAGTATAAAAACAGTAAATACATGAGCTGTGCTCCAATAATTGCAGGCTACACTAAACCTGAATTCTTGGCACCTGTTTATAAACAATAGTTAAGAATTTACTTCTTCTTTCACTGTAATCTTTTCACTGACATGAGAATGAGCTGCTGAAAACTAACTTCACAGCTTATGTTACGTCTCCTGTGGAGAGGCCATGTTTGTGTGTCATGAGGTGGAGTGGCTTTTAAAGGGAGATAAAAACTAAAGGAGACACCATGTGTCATTAAAGATCTATGTTCTCTTTGATTAAAAAAACAAATTGTTGTTTTTTTAATAGTTGGGGCTGGAGCGTTATCATGGTGTGGGGATTCTGGGTTTCAACTCCCCCGAGTGGTTCATCTCAGACATCGGCTGCATCTTGGCAGGGTAAGATCATATTTAAAGTACTGAGGCAGATACAATCACATGTATACTTGACAGTCCACATTCATGCTCAGCATTGTCTAACACTTATCTCAAAGTCTATCTCTGTGGCCCACGCCTATTTGACTGTAGCAGTTGAAAGTCTCAGGAAACCTAATCTGGGTGTTGGGCCTCTCATTTCTTTACTGCTTTGTAGGAAACTGTGGATTCAGCAAAATGTATAGTCATTATTTCATATCTGGCTTTTGCTCTGAGTGTCATTAAACTTGTATAGTAGTTTATGCATATATTTAATTAAAACTTATCTGTGCTGTAGGGGTCTGGCAACCGGTATTTATACAACCAACTCAGCGGAGGCCTGTCAGTACGTGGCTGCTAACTGTGAGGCCAACATCCTGGTTGTGGAGAACAAGAAACAGCTTGACAAAATCCTGCAGGTCAGGAGCTTTATTGCAGCAGCTGTCCTTAGTAAGAATTATTTGCAAAGACAGAATTTTTAATTTGCCTTTCCCAACAGGTTAAAGATCAGCTACCTCATCTGAAAGCCATTGTGCAGTATAAAGGCGAGCTGGAGCAGAAAACACCATTCCTCTATACAGTACGTTCACATAGTGACTAAGTATGGTTAGAGGACATCCAATAATATATCGTATGTGATGTCTACAGTCGTACATGACCTTTTACATTTAAGTGCAGTTAAATCTGTGATTGGACACGTTTTTAACATTATGTTAACTCTCTTTCTGTAGTGGGCAGAGTTCATGAAGCTGGGAGAAGACGTGCCTGAAGAACAACTAAATGCTGTGATTGACAGTCTTCGAGCCAACGAGTGCTGTAGTCTCATCTACACATCTGGAACCACTGGCAACCCTAAAGGGGTCATGCTGAGCCACGACAATGTGAGTTATCAAAACAAATCACTTTCCATTTTCTAGATTTAATTGCTTTAACACAACTTTACTATACTAGTATATTTAAATGTCCTTAATGAAGAGGAGATGGCATGAAGTAGATATGTAAAATCATTTTGTGGGACTGAGACAGTGTTAAATATAAAACAGTAGTAACAAAGTATTTTTTTTACCTTTTCTGCCCTTTTTCAAAATGTCTCGTTCCTGTTATGTTATGCCTGTGTAGAGCCGTTGTAGGCTGCAGGTGATACTGGTGTGTGAGCAGTCTGTTTGCAGATTTCTTCTGAAAATTTAACAAAAGTCACTAATGACTCCTGTCGCATTTTTAATGTGCAGCTAACATGGACAGCCCATACATCAGCTACCATGGCAACTATTAAACCTGGTGAGGAGGTTATAGTCAGTTACCTACCACTCAGCCATGTGGCTGCGCAGATGGTTGACATCTGGATCAGCATGAGATTTGCTGGGACCATTTACTTTGCAGAGCCAGATGCCCTGAAGGTGAAGATGCCTACTGTTGTGTCACCATAGAAATATTAATAATGGTTTCCTAGTCTAAATGTAAGCTCCATTAATTTTTCCAGGGCTCCTTAGTAACCACGATGAAAGAGGCTCGTCCAACTTGTTTCCTGGGGGTTCCCCGTGTGTGGGAGAAGATGCAGGAGAAGATGAAAGCCGTCGGTGCAAAGGGATCCCCACTGAGGAAGAGAGTGGCAGACTGGGCCAAGTCCAGAGGCCTGCAGTACAACTACAGCGTCATGAATGGGTGAGACATCAGGGATCCTCGGTACAAATCCAGCAGCTCTAATGATTGTGGCAATTCCCTAAATAGTTGTTGAAATATCTTTAGAACATGTTTAAAAATTGTGGTATTTCATTTTCAGTACATTCTTCCTAACTTCAAATATAATGTCCGGTACTGGTGTAAAGTTCACTTTATCTTTTGGGTTACAGGGAGAATCAGGTGCCGTGGGGTTTCATGCTGGCTAACAACCTGGTTTTCAAGAACGTGCGTGCTGCACTGGGGTTAGACCGCTGCAAGATCTGCTTCACAGGTGCTGCCCCCATCACCAAAGATACTCTGGAGTACTTCATGAGCCTGAACATCCCTGTGATGGAGCTATACGGCATGAGTGAAAGCTCTGGGCCACACACTATCTCCACTAACAGTGAATACTGCATCACGAGGTCAGTATGTGAGATTAATGTAAGCTGTTAGAATTTCTTTTCCAGTTTCATGTAATGAAATCTAACAAAGCAGTGACTGTACACCTGTGCATACCAGCATATTTTTTCCATGCCTTTCCTTCAAAGGTTGGGAGGAGAATTTCAGTTTATGATTGTAAATTGTGGACATGTTTGACATATAGCTTTTTCTATCCAGCTGTGGGAAGGTGATGACAGGCTGCAAGGTAAAGCTGGAGAATCTAGATCAGGAAGAGAGCAGAGAGATCTGTTTCTGGGGTCGGAACGTCTTTATGGGCTACCTGAACATGCCTGACAAAACAGTGGAGGCTCTCGACCAGGATGGCTGGCTGCGCTCTGGAGACCTGGGAAGACTCGACCAGAACAACTTCCTGTTCATTACAGGAAGGATTAAGGGTAAGAAACATGGATTTGTGCAGGTTCACTAATCAGTGATTGGTGTCAATAAACTCACTAGTATTTACTGTTTAGCATTAAGAGCCAGTGGTGGTGTATTATTTATTTTTGTGTTGTGTTATTGTACTTTAATTGCACATTTTCATTTTCATGGGACTTTACTTCACTAGATATCAGAGGGAAATACTGAAATATTGTACTTTTTACTCCTTTACATTTATTTGATAGCTGGAGCTGCTTGTTGGGATTTTACATTTAAAAGTTATATTCAGACCCTTTCTATTTTTGCACATTTTACTGCCTCGTAAATTTATTTTGAAATGGAAGAAACTGCCATTTTTGCACTTCAATCTACACACATTAATTCATAAGGCCAAATAAAAATATATTTTTATAATTCTTTGTAAATTAATGAGTCTCTCACTAAAGGTTATTGTGTGTAGACTGAAATTATGAAATTATAATTTTTTAAATATTTTTAATTGTTAATACTGATGCATGAGTGTATAACTAGCCTCATACTATTGTGAAAGCACTCCTCAGATTAATCTTGTCACAAACACAGGTACATAAACTTACTATATGTAAAGTACTAAAAAATACCTCCAAGAGCTGAGATCTTTTAAACACAAGAGATATATTCATGATTACAGCAAACAAAACCAGTTCATATCAGAACTTGATTATTGTTTTAAGACAGACTTGAAATTTTTTTAACCTGTCCTTTAGTTATAAAACTGGACGTTGAACACTGGCAAACAGATGAGACACTTTTCAACCTGTCTTTTTTATCACAGAACTGATCATCACAGCTGGTGGAGAGAACATCCCTCCTGTGCCCATCGAGGACACACTGAAGTCCGAGGTGCCCATAATCAGCAACGCCATGCTCATCGGAGACAAGCTCAAGTTCCTCTCTATGCTGCTCACTCTAAAAGTAACCAAGCCTCCACTTATGCACAGTGGTCACAGCTACTAAATATATAAAATAAACATAATTACGTGCCTCCTCTCTGTTTGCATAGTGTGTCATGGATGACAACGGCGAGCCCACAGATGAGCTGAGCCCTGAGGTTTTGGACTTCTGCCAGCAGCATGGCATCACAGCAACCAAGGTGTCAGAGATCATAGCCAATAAGGAGCCAGCTGTCTACAAAGCCATTCTAGAGGGCATGGAGCGCGTTAACGCCAGAGCAACGTCCAATGCCCAGAAGGTCCAGAAGTGGGTCATACTGGAGCGAGACTTCTCCGTCAGTGGAGGAGAACTGGGTGAGTTGTTGGAGTTTTGGTTCATGAAGTATGCACCATGGAGATGTAAGGTATGCAAAAAAATGAAATCTATTTTCCAAACAATATAAGTAGAAACCAAAAGGTTAGATACAATACATGAAAATGCAGGCCCCAAAGTGCAATCTCAATGTAACAAAAGTAAATACACTTAATTTCAGTTAAGGCTAATTGCACAAACAGCAGCTTTCTGGGTTTTGAACTGGTTTGTGTCTAATTACTACATGGTCACATGTGGTAAGGAATCACCTGATCTATTAAGAAGCCTGATTGTGATACTTTAAAGATTAGGGTACAAGAGCCAAAACACCGCTGCAGCATTGGTTAGGACGTATAGGAAGAGCCATACTACCAATCACAGAAGTGAAGGGATGAAGGATCAGCATCAGGTTTAAAGTCGTGACGTTGTCGGAAAAGTCATGACACAGCCTCATGCCACACAACAACATGCCAATCAGATTTGTTAAACAGTGGTTTAATCTTAATCTAGACTTGTATAAAATTAACCTGCTTTTCTTCCCGGTCTGTGCAGGACCTACCATGAAACTGAGGAGGCCGATTGTTGTGAAGATGTACCAGGAAAAAATAAATGAAATGTATGCAGTGACTGCAGAAAAGTAGACTGTACTGCAGATGAGATGATAAACCTACTTTCACCTGAATGTTAGATGTTCATAATTCAAGGAGAACGTTTTGATTCTGATTGTGTTATTTAATGAATTATAACTTTGTGCTGCTATGTTTTAATGTTGAATTTTCCAGACGCTGTAGAGATCTATTAAATGTACATATGTTTTTACAACACATTTTGTAAATAAAACATCAAAATCGGAGCCAAATCTTGCCATTTACTGTACAGGTGTATTGTAGATGTGCCCTCATGCATGAAGACAGTGAGTTACCATTTGGGGAAATTCTGTGAATCCACTGTGCCCTGAAAGATGAATCTGCCTTGTTTTAGTCACAAGAATTGTATTTTTGAAGCAGTATGTATTTAATATTTTACAACATTAATTGCCAGTTTCCAGTCTCATATGGCAAAGACTATAGATAGACAACTCTATAGATTGGAGATAATGTTGGAATAGCTATTTTTATAATATGATTATTATTATAAACTGAGTTTGTTCAGAAGTATGTGCAAATTGTAAAGCATATTTGAGTTTGTGCTTCTCCATGTACAGTTTGAGAAATAATGAAATGTTTATTTTATGATAGATGTTCCACGACTGTCAATACAAAAATGAATGATTTGGACAAATCGACCAAACTGTGTTCATCTCTTCATGTTGTGAATACATACAATGCACATAATGCATAACAAGTCCTCATCTGACTAAAGTCATGTTACACAACCACATGTGTTAGTGTCATTTATTGGTTGTCACCGATAACAGAAGCACCAACATAATTAAAAGGCACCCTGATATAAAGATATGATATAAAAACAAGAATGTAAGACATTAATCAGACTAATATTTAGTTGTATCTAACCATGCAGATAGTTTTGTTCTACCTTTATTGATGCAATGTGAGTCTGGCCTCTTGTTCTTTCACTGTTTCCTGACATTTTATATACAAAACAATTCATTGAGAAAATAATATGTAGATTAATTGAATGATGTTAAATGAACAAAACATTAATTGCAGATACAGAGCAACATTATCATTATGACTGCTATTATAATATTCACTATCCTTTTAGTTCTGCTTGAATCTTCAACTCCTAAAAGAAATATCTGGCTCTATAGTTGGTAAATGCTCCCTTATTTTTACCACATAGTCATTAAGTTTGTCTTTCTGCTGTTTGGTGTGGAGAAGGTATAGTACAGTGGGTTTATCTGAGCTATTCCGCTGTAAACAGGGCTGACTAGAGTGTTAAGTGTGAATAAAAAGAGTAAATGTATGCACCTAATGTGATGGAGACAAAATTTCTAAAGGCTAATATCTATATCTATCTATATCTCAAAACTGATACAATTACAGGAAACATCTCCACAGTTAGATACGACAAGAGATTGGCAAATAAATTTAGTTTTGTGCACTTTGGCTGAACCGACCCTTTAGTCATGCTTCTTCTTTTTCATTTGGTAATGATGGCGACTCCCTTCTTGACCCAGGCGTTGCTGCTGACCAGAGAGAGCATGAAGCGAGCCACGTCTCCTCTGCCTATTGCACTGCCAACAGGGTACCCATTGCTGTCAGGCACAAAGTATCCCTCATGGGTCAGAAACTCTTGAGCTGAACAGGGCAAAGAGGATAAACATAGTCCATCGGAGTGTGAATGGAACACAATTCTACAGTTAGACATGCAAAGACAAAAAATTAGACCCATTCATTTTTATAAATACTGTGTTAGGTAATGAGAGCATGTGCTAATAAGCTTAACCCTTGGAAAAATTGATCCCGAGCAAAAAAATCTTAAACAAGTTTCTTTGAATCACCAAGCCATTAATGATCTTGTGATGTTTTTCTTTAATTCTTTTGATTTGTGAGTTTGTAATTTTTGTGAATTGTAATTTCCTTGTACTCCTGCCCAGGGACAGGGATAAAATTTAGATGGGGCGGCCTAGAACTGTCCATTGTCCCTGTTAAATAAACTAATAATAACACTGAAATAAGCTGTGGTGTTCTTCATGGTGCACAGTTCTTGAATCTAGTCACATGGCCTTTTACCTGAGGCTGGCAGATTTTTGAGGCCAGGTGGGCGGACTACAGTCCAGTTGATGTCCTCAATCTTCTGCAGAAACTGCTCCATCTCAAACATGTTGGTGAGGACGCTTCGGATCATCGGCAGCAGAAGGAACCGGATGAAGTAAGATGACCGAGTTCCAGAGTTGGCTAACAAAAGTGAAAACAATGTTCTATGTTAGTTTAGTTTGACACAGTGAGACAGAGGACCCCATATCCCAAATTCCAAACCAACACTTTTTCAGCTTCTTGCATAACATAATCTTAAAGAACAACCATCCACGTTGACACTGAACTCTGAGAAGCACAGTGACAACATTAGCTCTGCACTTTGATGAGCACGGGTTCCTCCAACCTAACAGAAGATGAGGATAAATTATTCACTTAAAGTCTCTCATATCTATCAAAAACGTGCATAGAAAAAAAAAATCTGAACAATTCTTTCATATGAAAACTAACTTTCTACAACACGCAACCAAACAGAATTAGAAATTCAACTCAAACAAGAAGTGTTTGTTAATAAGATTCAGAAGTTAACAGTGTTTGTTTTAAGTTATTGGTCATAAACCAAAGAATTTATGAACTAAAACACTAGTTAAAACATTTATTGATTAAAAATAGCCGGATCTTGGGATCATGGATATCTGTATTAAATTACATGCCTGTAAAAGTTTAGATATTTCAGAAGCACCAGAACAACCAGCAGACCGACATTACCATCCTTAGAGCAAATATGCTGGCTGAGATGAAAGTGAAAGCTAGTTTTTTGGGCTTGAAAGTAGTGTCTTCACAAAAATCGTCCACTTATTGACTTATTAGTGTTTGATTTAACCTTGAACAATCCCTTACAGACAATTAAGTGATAGGAAATTAAACAATTAAAGCCTGAATAGCAGCATCATCGTGTGTACAGGACTTACGCTCAGTGTACCAGGAAGTCATGGTGATGATCCTGTTGACCTGGGCCTCTCTCATGGCGCTGATCGTAGCATTCATGGACTGGGTGTAGCCCGTCACAGGCGAGAAGGTGGACATCGGGAAGCCGAGGCAGGACATGATCACGTCCTGCCCTTTGAAATGAGTCTTCAGACTGTCTGCTGAGAAAATGTCAGCTTCCACCACCTAAAAGCCGACAGTCAAAGTAATACTGAGAGGAATTTTATTTTTATAAAAGTGTTTTATTTAACACAGATGAGGAGCAGTACACAAACCACTGCAAACACTGCATTTTATTTAAAGATTAAATATATAACAAGTATTTTGTATTCATGTAGAGCTATAAACCAACAATGTGGTAGTTTGTGTTTCAGTACTTTACAACTTCCATTTTCCTGTCTGTGACACATCAGGTCATCTGGTTTCTGTTAAAGACTAAACTTTAAAAATAAACCATAAATGTATTGTTTATCATTTCAAAAAAGTCTTAATTGAGTAGAGATCTGAAACTTGAAACAACAGAAAAAACGTTAATTCTCATTTTTACATTAGTTGTAGCATCCTCATGATGGATTTATTTGCAGCTCAGTTAAGATGGTTCATTTTTATTCTTTTGTTGTCTCAGGAAATGTGCCAGCTTTTCTACAAAGAACATTTATTTAACAATTATTAGTCATTGTTCTTGTAAAGCTTGTTACCTTCTTTTCCTAATGGTTATTATTATAGAAATTATAGCCGCTTATATCCTTTGTTGTACCATTTCCAAAAAAAATGTTATTTTCTGACATTTCCAAATACCATGATCTACATCAAATGATCTACACTCTCTCCAACACACCTGTCATCTTTGTATCTGTTGTTTTTTTCTCTTTCAGTTTGTACTTAAAAGCAGAAGATGCACAAACAGGATTAAAATGTGCATTTGTCAGGGATTTTCAGATGCAGACTGATAAATGAGCCTTTACAGTACCAGGTCGTGTGTGTGATTGATTCACTGTACAGTTCAGTGCCACTGTTCATTGTAATGAAAGAAAGTGTCACAGAATTAAATACTGTGGCTAAATATAGTGTTCAATAGTTTTTGGAGAGCAATAGAGCTCTATGACAAAAAGAAATTAGCCATTTCAGTCTATATAATTATGTAATGGAATTTGTTGACCATAAGAAAATTACTGAAAAGCACAATGCCTATCTCTACATGTTGCAGTTAAGTACACAGTATTGTTTGCACTGCGTGCACAGAATCATGTCCAGATATTAAACATGTAAGAGCGTTTGCAGCTACTGTTCAGAAAGAAGAGTTCTTACACATTTGTGGAGTTCGACAAAGCCTGTTTTTGTTGAGTAAATAAAATGAATTATAGATATTGACTCTTTTGAGGCCTTAATCACAACCTATAGAAGTTTTATTAAGTTTAGTCTCAATTTTGAAATTTGAATATTTAGAACATATTAGGATAAGTACAGTAAGTGAATGTACTCATACATTCATACCTATATACGGTATTTATACTTGGTGCCAAACTCTATTTTCTATATTTTTATTGTTTTTGCCAATTTTTGTCCACATTTGTTTTGTTATGTTGGTACTTGTCCTTCTTTGACTAAAATTGGTCATGCTTGTTGTTTGGTACTTGATATTTTTCCCCATATAAACCTTATTTAAACACAAAATTTATCATGTGACAACATACTGACTGACTGAACTTTGAACCCAGCGTGCAGGGAGCAGCAGCACTACTGTATGTGCAGTAAGACGAACACAAACAGCATTACTTTACCTTGAGACTGTCATGATGCACAGTGAGTTTTCCTGGGTTCCTGACGATGGCTGTGACCGTGTGACCCTGCTGCAGTGCCTGGTTGACCAGGTACTGTCCAGTCTGCCCAGTAGCTCCCAGCACAGCGATCTTCATCCTCTCTGATACACACTCTGACACACAGAGCTCGGACAGGGCTGAAGCTGATCAGTGGAAACTAACTGCACTGAAGTAACCTCCCTGTTTTGTAACATACAAGTGTAAAATATGATTATTACGGTGCAATAAAAAAGCTCTCTGAGTAATTTAGGTTTGTCATTTCAAATATTTTGTTAAAATGTACTTAAATGCTTCACTGATTCTTCATTATACTTTTGTCCCTTATCTAACAAAAACACTAAAACACATGACATCTGTGGGAAAAGTTCAGCTGTGAAAATTGATTTAATTAAGTCTGTTCGCAATTTTTTCAATTATCTATAAAATGGCAGAGAGCACAAAATGATGTCTTCAAATAACATTTTTATACGAGTAGTATGCCAAAACCCGGAGAAACCCAAAAGATATTTAATTTTCAGTCATAAAACCTAAACCTCAAAATTTGAGGGTATGGAACCAGAAAATATTTTTGTTGCTTAATAAATCATGTAACAAATGACAACTGTTTCAACTGTCCACAGTATTACAACCTGCCATCAACGTCAGAAACATAAATATTACATGAGTCATTTACATGAGCAAATTTTGTAAGCTCACATGTAGCAGTAAAACAAGCCAATATTTCCAATCATGGTTATCTGATCAATTATCTGGACTTCCTTCATGGGAAGAGATGAAGACAACAAACTGTCTTTGTTCCACCCAAACTGGACCAAATTGATTGTTTCTGCAGTGGTGGAAATGATGAGCTAGTTGGTCAGATGCTCACTGAGGAAACCAAGAAGATCCTGAAGACTGAATCTCAAAAATTGTTCAGAAAGTGTATTTCTTAGTGGGTGCTATGTTTAAGCAGGCATGAAGACAACTTCTGTCCCTTTTTGTTAATTTTATGCACTACTGTGCAAAAGTCTTAGGCCACTATTGGACTAGTTTTTCAGCACTGCTATGGCGTCCATATGTATTTATTTCAGTTTTTACATTCAAACAACTAGAAACAAAATAAGTGTTTTCTTGGCTTCTATATTAGCTTCATATTTTTTTTTTCTGGAAAAATAATTAACAGTCAATAAAAGGGAGCAAGCAGATATTATGTTCAACGTCTTTTTAATGCACTGTCAGAGCTAAACAGTGTAATAAACAAAGAAAAACAACAATTCAAAAACTAAACGAGACAGTGAAAATACTGAAAATATTGCATTGCACTATATTACATATTTCAAATTGCTTTTTTATCCGACTTTTTAATACATGAACCCCCTTCTGTGGTAGCTCTTTTGAATACATAATTTATTTTGAAAAAAATATGTCCCCACTTAATGTTTTTTGTTTAATAGAGAACCTACTAAAATAAGAATTATAATCTCTTTCTCATTTTACATTTCCTGGTTCCCACACTCCTTGTTCAGTTGTGAAAGTCCTATATCAATCTAAGCTATAAGCTTCCTTTTGTGCGTCAACCATAGTGAAATCTTATACAAACTGGCTAAAACCAGGCTATTAACCACAAAATGAGGGAATCTCCATGTGATATAGAAATGGGAGGACAGGACATGTATGTGCCTAAAAGGTTGAAATGTATCCAAACTTCTCCAAACAACAATATTGGTCAGTGCTGTCCATATGTAGCATATGACCCTTAACTATTTACAGTCCACAGTACAGCCTGTCCGCTACTGCCTCATCCCAACAGTCTGAGGAGCTAAAGTCACTTACAGGTACAAGAAAACATCCAGCATGACTCTTTTTAGCAGTTACCACCTCCACCTGTGGTACTGAACAGCACAGCCAATTCAGTCACACTGCAGAGAAAGGAGAAGAAATGCAGTACCACAGACTGTTTGGCAAATACCACCATATTGAATTTTAACACACCAGTGACATGGGTTGTGTAAGAGTTTGAGAACACTGCAGCGAAAAGCTGTCCAACAGAGAAACATGGGTATAAATAAATGGTGGAAATGATTTCATTACATTTACTTAAGTACTGTACATAAGGAATTTAATTCTTAGGTACTTGCATGTACTTTGGGGCACTCCACCCCTTTAAAGATTGCATCTGGCCATTATATCCAAATCAGGTCTATCACATTGCATTTACATACACACACATACATTTAGCTCTGGTTATAATTATGAAAAGCCAAAGCAACGCCTTAAACTACCAGCATGAACACCTTAGCAACCACAAGCGGTAACCCTGACAACTACCCGGCAACCACATAGCAACGTTACGTAACATTAACATTAATGTCGCAGTACTTCTTTCACTACTAGGTATAAATAATTGGAAATAAAACTGACAGCTGTGAGAGTTAGACAGAAAACTGATATTTCCATATCACATATACATTTTAATTATCTTTTAATCCAAGAGTCACTGTGTTGAGCTTACACTCCCAAGCTATCCCACAATGCATCCGGCAACCGACGTCACTGGTCTATTAAGATGGCGGTATTTACAAAACAAATCCAGCGAACACTACAAAACACACTGCAAAAATCAGAAATAATATCTGTTTACCACTAACTACAAGTATTTTATTATGGCTGTGAGACTGTGCCATAAGAAAAAATAATAACTACCCTAAAGTGCCGTAGACATACACACGTGTTTACAGTATATATCTTTGCTATAATGCTACAGTGCTAATGATGCCAACTGCTCGAGCGCTAACACACACACTAGCTAAAATTAGTACTGTCTATGCTACTTAATGCTACTACTAATTATACTGATTTGCAACTAAAAGTATTATATCATTACTTACATGTCGGCGAGTAGGAGGATTTATTTTTCTCTTGATAAACGCTTTGTCCTTAAGCTAAGTCCATATCGACCAATTATTCTCCTGCACCAGGCGAAACGCTCCACAAACTCTCCCGCAGGTATTTTGCTGCCTGGCCACTTCCAAAGCTTTCCACCGAGTATCAACCAGAGTTGGAACCACGGGATGCTTTTCTCTCACGCTGCCACCCTCCAGACTACGTTTTCCCTCTAACATCACATTCACTGACACCACACTTCTTGGCTGTTTTACAGTTGTTTGACGCATCTGCCCATAAACTGATGCCATAACGTCTTCTGAAGCTTCGAGTAAGTCGCCCTCGTTTAACTATTCCACTGCACTGAGGCTGTTACCTGTGTTTATGTTGCTGTTCGTCTTCTTCTTCTGATGCAGTTGCAGTAGTTGCTTCTTCTTCTACTACTACTACTTGTCCCGTTAAAGGAGGTCTGTTACGTACATTACTGCCACCTTCTGCTTCGGAGAGTGAACCACAGTTTCAATCCTACCAATTAGGCCACTCAAATAAACTAAAGCTTAATCCACTTGGCAAAATCTGTGATGTCTAAGAAATAATAAAGTTAAAATTCTGGATTAGCCTGTCTGAGTTCTTCCTTCTATGTTGTTTTTCTTGGTCATACTTCATAACATGTGTAACTGATTCCCAAAAGTAGGCTACATAAGCCCAATACTAAAGTAATTACTATTACTATTGTAAGTTATGTTTACTTGATCAGCAATCAGGTTTACTGGGTAAAATCTTGCAAACCACCTACTTTCATCTAGTAACCATAACTTGTGTAATGTAAATGTTTCAAAATGCTACTAAACATGACTTTCCACTTCCTTTAGGCATGATGACAAATGCCAGCAGTGATCCATGAGCAGGTGGCGATAGATAGGTAAATGCGCTTGTTCCTAATTGTTTTATGAGACTTTGATTCGGACAGCACAGGTTTAAATTTAAACCTGCGCTAAACCTTCAACTGCAGCTAAGATGACGACATAACAACTGGACCGAAATAATAGACAACCTGTTTGTTTTCACCCTTTTCTTAAAGATATTTTTGTTATCAAACAAGCAGAGCAACATAAATAGATTTGACCAGATATGTCCCGAACATTAAAATTTCTTGTTAGGTTTAATGCTTAAAAAAAAGACAGTTTATTGTTAAAGGTCGCTGTAGTTAGTTAAACAGGTTAGGTAACTCACCTTCGCCGCGTCACGTCAGTGCGGGAGGCGTTCAAGAGCGGTAGCGTTCAGGTGTGTTTGTCAGGCAACGGTTTTCAAAAGTTAATGTCTTTAATATTGTTTAAAATGATTTTGGTCACACACAAATTATATTTCATGATTATTTAAAGTAAGTGTTAGTACTGGAAAACTACATCCAAATATTATATGTTTTAACGTGTAATTAGCAGCTAGCTAGTGTAATCTGTTAGCTAGCTAACTAAAGCTAACTAAAAGAACAGTTATACACCAATGGTGAGAAAGAAGCTATAGAGTGGTAATTTCAGAAATAATCAACTATTTATCTAAAATACATGGAATGTGCGGGGGTATATCTTAGCAAATGTAATATTTGCTTATTTTTGCATGTTTCACAGGTATATAAAACTTGTGCGTGGGATTAGAAGAACAGATATAAAGACAATTATTTGGGCACACTTGATGTGTAACGTTGATAATTATTAGTGTACTGCTTTATAATAAAACACCATTTATAAATAGTTTATAATCTTGTTGCTGGCTATTAATATAGTTGGTAATGCTTTATAGGTTCAGTAGGTACAGCAACCTTGGGTTGCCAGATTATGGAAAATCCTCCTTTCATTAATTAATTAAAAACATAAGAAAATATGTCATGCTGTAAGAAGATTTTCTGCACAAGCTAGCAAGCAACCCAAAGCATGTTCTTATTAATGGTTTATAACTGATCTTAAAAGTATGAGTGATTTATATAAGCCATTTATTAAACCCTTTGTTAGTGCTGCTTTGCCAGAAATCAAGAAGTTTATTGTCATATACACAGTAAAAACATATACATGTTGAAACCATGTAATGAAATGTGGGACTAGATTTGTGTATTAATGGCTAAATCATAAAAACTAATTCATAATTTCTGATGACATTTAGGTTAATTACTCCTCCTCTAAAGGTAAGTGGCTCTAAGTCTACATACAGCAAGTTCACTTGTTTTATATGAATCATTTTTACAGTCAAGAAGAAGTGAAATTGACCATTACTTAAGAGGAAAAGCACAGATTCAAAAAGTTGTGAAGTCATAAAGATACGTTTTTGTAGAATTTTTTTTTTTTTTTTTTAGCTGTTTTATCCTGTTTATGTTGTCAAGGAAAACTCAAAAAGCCCTGTAGTTAGTTTTCATATCAGATATATATGCAATAGTGTTTATTATTATGCCACCGAGACTAATCATAAGAAGTGAAAGTGAGTCCTAAATGTGCTCTGATTGGCTATTACTAAACCATTTGAGGATTTGTGCTTTCTTTTTCAGCATGGTTTCAACACGTCTCCAGCTGAACAGTAGCATTCAGTGCTGCAGTAAAACATTAAGGTGCTCTCATTTGACTCTACATTAGAACAAGTTCTCATTAGAAACAAGTCAAGTCAGTTTGGAAGATGGGGTTGAGTTTTTCTTCGGGGTTCACATGCAAACACCAGCCTGGACACTAAAAACAGACTCTGGCCTCCTTCTTGTCACCTATGTTTACCTCTGCTCTCCGGCGTCTTTCTAAAGAAAGACCAGTCTAGTCGCATTAACTCATTAGCTCAAGTAATCCACTTTTGGCTCGGTGCCGTTATTATGTGATCACACCGAGGAGTTAAAGACTAAATCAGCTACAGCACAGACTGAAGGAGCTCATATACGAGGCGTATGTGGTGATGTGGTGATCCTACGATGACCGATCTGACTGACATCCTGCAGTTCTTGAGCTGATCCTGGTGGACTAGTCGAGGATGAAACAGAGCAAATGGCTGTTTAAACCCTCACTGACATACAGCACTGACAGCCAAACGACTTGGGAGCTGGTGACTGGATAGAAGAGGTGACCACGTAAGTAAACCGCTGATTTACAGGTGTCCTATTGGTTTTCTTTTCACCAGGTCCTCTAGGCAGGCAGGCGGGATTTCAAAATCCATCTTGTTCATTTTCTGATCTTGATAAAGTTATAAGAATCTGAAACTAAATCTAAATATGTTACAAACCTCATCCAAATAAAAGTAAATTTTTTTTGTAATTTGTAAACTGTAAACACTAATTTAGGTGTCATTTATTTACCTAAAACAACTGTAGAATGTTTACAAATATCATTTCCATGTCTTCATATTCTACTTTTTTTTTCCTTTTCATAAAAATAACTTGAGACCATGAAGATATTTCCTGCCTTCTTGATTTCATAGATTGCTTAATGCCTTCGTAGAATTAAAGACAAAAACAGTCCTCTGCTGCAGGATTGAGGTCAATCACAGAGGTTTGGAGTGAACCAGCAGATAACAAGATTAAAAGGGCACAATGCTCTCCTGCGGTCAGCGCACTCAGCTCTGTGAATGAAATAGTTTCAAACGGACCAGAGTTATTTAAAAATATGTGTGAACTTGTATCTCCATCAAATTTTTAAGCACATACTGATAAACAAATATACCTTTAAGAAACTTATCCTCTAATAATGTTGCATTCTCTTGTATTAAATCTAGAAGAATAGGAATTTTGACCACATGTTGATCTCAGTTTGGTGTTTGTTTGGTGCTTCGAACAGGAACAGTCATGGGATGTGGCGTCACAAAGTCCGACCAGTTTCACAAGCACTCTCGAAAAGGTAACCGTGGTCCTGCAGACAGTCAGACACCTCTCTAACCTCCTCAGATTTAGATTTAGTGCACTGAGTAGCATCGTGACTTAACTTAAAAAGAAAAGCTTTCATGGTTGTCTGAACCACAACTTGTCTACTTTGCTTTTGTTTCCTTTGCACTTTCCATTATAGTTATATTCCAATAATAATCTTCATACTTTTTAAAGTTTCTGTATATCTTTCTGTTCTGTTGCATGCAGCCGTCACAAGTAAGTCACACATGGGTTGGAGTAGGTGGAGGAAAAAGTAGATGTGCACCTTAAGCTAATGTAGTATTAAAAAAAACAATCCGGTGTCCTCCTGTTGAATTTTAGGTGAAAGAGACAACATAGAAACTAAAATGATAACAATTTTGTCTCTGAGCAGTAAAATTTTCCTCTGCATTCTCTGCATTTCAGCTATAAAAGCTGCTGTGCTGATTCAACGATGGTACCGTCAGTATGTAGCCCGCACAGAGATGAGGCGGAGATACACCTGGCACATCTTCCAGTCAATCGAATACTCTGGAGAACAGGCTCAGATAAAGGTGAGAAACTACCAGCAGTTTCATCCAGTAGAGTTCCTTTTGTTGTTGACAAAACATGCTCACTGCTCATCTCTCTTCCTGTGCAGCTTTATAATTTCCTCGGTTACCTCATGGACAATTTCACACCATCGAGCAATGAGCGTAAGATTTCTGCATCAATTCAGAGTTCCGATTCATGACCGCATTTTTTGTACCCTTGCAAATTCATTAAGTTTGAACTGTTGTCTTCCAGGAAACTTGATCTCACACATCTTCAGAGAGAACGAGATTTGTCGGGACACGGAGTGGGAGAGGTATTTCAGCTACAAGAACATTGAGGTGCCAGAGATTTACTCAGGACCTCATCTCACCTTCCCTCTGACGGTGGAGCAGGCAGTCGGGCTGGTGGAGGCCTTCAGGAACAAGAAAGTAGGTGCACAGCAAAACAGTCTGGTTAGAAACCAGACTGCAAGACTTACAGTGATTTGTATGACAGTACTGGTGGAGTTTACACAAACTATGGCAGGTTTCGGTGCCAGTGAAGTTTCGCCTTTTCTTTATGCCACAAAACTGATATTAAAATCTTGATACAGATCCAGTGGACTAAGATACATACTAAGATGACTTTTGCAGTTGAAAAATCAGCTTGTCCAAGCTCTCTGGTGGAAATGTTTTTACTTTGGACAAATGCAAAAACAGAAAATTGCATGACTGTGATTTTGTGACATGACCAGCGAGGCTCAGTAATGTACTTTGTACTGAAGCACATTTAGTTAAAATCTATTCAGACATGTGCTCATTAAGGCTTTAATGTCTTGATGGATTCCCTTTTTTTAGTGTTTTGTTAAATGCTTTTTATCATTTGTCATTTTTTGTCGACTTTGGATGCAAATTTTCTACTGAGTTAAAGCCAGCACATTTACACTGATGGTGCCAATATCAGTGTTAATTATTGTGCACTGTCCCACATTAATAAATAAACTAAATTTAGCTATTTAACTTTATGCACTATTTTCCATTTTCCAGGTATTACAACAAGAAATTAGTCTTGAATAAACAGAACCTTTACTCTACTGAGGTGTTGAGTGATATTTATATTGTTAGTGATAGAAGAAAAGTGCACAACTCATTTCACTGATTTTGACATATACACTGCAAGAGAAAATACTAATGAAACTGATCATAATATGTTTATGACTTAATAAAAAATAATTCTCATCGTCTCCTCAGCAAGATTTTGTTGTTGAATAAAATTCACAACATACAAATTAATTGCATCTTATTTGTAACCACATTTATGAGAATATAGTATCAGAATATTCATAAAATACATCAGTGAATGGTCCTGATTAGTTTTAGTGGATGAATTGAATATATGCGTGAACTGTAAGTCATTGATCTATACCAGTAAGTAATTTGAATTGTTTAATCCATAGGTGCAGAAAAATAATCCATAGTTGCACGATAACAAACAAAACACTGATGCGGTAGGCACGGTAGAAAAACTGTATGCCTCTCCACTCAACTAAACAAGAGACAGGTGAACGGGAAAGGTGTGGCTTTATACTAAAGTACAAGGGTGCCCTCTACATAAAGCAAAAACACAGGCCACAGAATATAGGCTTTAAGGTAAAACAAAGTTACTTGACCCATACAATCAGTATGACTACCTGTTTGTTCCTGTGCCTAAAAACCATCTTGCTAACCAGTCTCTCTCCCAGTAGCAGCTGCACTCGCGCTACGTCCTCCAGCTCCTGCTAGAGACGTGGAAAATGCTCCGCTTGTTGCCAAACATCAACCGTGTTTCCACCTGTCACAGCAAAGAAATCACGATCTGTGGTGAGCTGAAAGAAATTGTTGTTTGATTTTTGTCTTTAAGTAGAGTAGAGAGTTTCTTTGTTTAAACACCAGACAGACAGAGCACCCAAATGTAAACTCACAGGTGGACAAGCAGGTTGGCAAACAGTGGTCAGAAAAAGCAGAGTTAACACAACAGACAATCTGGTATCAACTGGAGCAGCTAATTAACCAATATGGAGGAGGAGGTGTGGGTGTCGAGAAGGCAGATTTGACTGATAGGAAGCAGGTGAGTGTGTGTGGAGAGTGAAAAGTCAGAGAGAGAAAGGGCATCTGGTGGCAGAGAGGAGAAATGGAGACAGAAACTGTGACAAAAAAGGATAAGCTTATCTGGATCCAGCTTCTAAATTGTGAATAATTGCTGGTTTCGTTATAAAATATTTGGTAATTTATAGCCCAAACGATGGAAAAAGAGAAAACGGTAGCAGATTATTGTGAATCAATGTAATTGTTTGTTGTATCTCTAATCTTGAAGTCTTGAGGCACCACTACATCCCAACAGATGTTTTAGATAATAAACTGCTGAAGAATTAGCAAAAGTCTCTTTGTTGTAAAAGTTTAAGTACATCTCAGTTTGTTGTTAATAATGAGCCGTTACATCCTCATTCCAGGTGATTTACATGGACAACTGGAAGACCTGCTCCTGATTTTCTACAAGGTTTGGACTTTATCTTCTGAAATCTTAAAATTATAAATGCTGCAATAACCTCTGCTCCAGTACTTCAGGTCCCAAAAAGCAAATCAGTAGAGCTGCAACTAGTAAATATTTTCACCGTTAAATAACCCGTTCATTATGTTTTTCATCTAATTAATTGATTGTTTAGTGAGTGATGTCTTTACATTACTTATTTTTTTTATTGGGAGTAAAAAACTCCCCTAAAAAAACATAAAATTCAGTAAAAAAGAAGTTAACATTAGGTAATAGTTGATATTTTTAGCTGCTTAAAAACAACTTAATTTAATTGATTATCAAAATTGCTCTTGATGAATTATTTTGAGAAATTAACAAATTGTGTCCTGTGTAAATTATAGATTTTGTGCACAACAAAAATAAATATATAAGATAAATAATACAATATAACTTTTTGTATTTAATTTTATGTCTGTGTACTGATTATTTTATAGAACAACCTTTTGACGCTGCTTCACTTTGCTGTTCTCTACATCACAGAATGGAATGCCGTCTATGGAGAAGCCCTACGTGTTTAACGGAGACTTTGTAGACCGAGGCAAAGACTCCATTGAGATCCTCCTCATCCTGTTTTCATTTCAGCTCCTTTACCCGAATGACGTCTACCTCAACAGAGGAAACCATGAGGATCATATAGTCAACCTGAGGTAGAATAAAATCTAACTGTGGGACAGTGAAGCTCACAACTTGTTCTAGTTCATCCTGTTTGCACTGTTTAATGAAATACCTACATTTCAGTTTTCTCATGTTTCTCTGGCTGATGTAGGTACGGCTTCACAAAGGAGGTACTCTGTAAATACAAGGTGAGTTTCGTGTAGACCTCAAATATTTCAAACAAAAGGTTAGAGACGTTAGTTTGTGACAGGAATGTCACCAGACCAACAGGCTGAAATTGGATGGGAAAAGTTAAAAAAAGAGAACAACCAGCACTTATACTTCTTTGGTGCCCTTTAGCAAGGCTTTTAACCCCATCTGCATCAGTAGAGATGCTCAGTGACTATAGTTGAGACTAGTTGTTCTGGGCAGTTTCCAGTGTGAATTTGTGCCTTCCTGTAAAACTGAGTGAAACTACCCTCAATCACTAAAGATAGATGAATGTCTGCACACTATCAGCACTAATGTGAGGTTTGTAGACATTTGTCAGTCATCAAACTGGGACAAAAATGTATCCTAATAAAAATATGGAAATAAAAATGCTGCACAAGCAGTGCAAAACTGTTGAAAAGCTGTGATTCTGATAAACAATTTTTTTCTTCGTTTTTCTTTTTTCAGAGAAATCATGTTGCATTTTATTTTCACCCAAACTTTAATTAGTAATTTTAATATTTAGATTATTAAATGAATATTAAAGTGATATGCCAAGCCTTAATTCATATTTTTAAATGTAAATCTAAATGCAAAAGGGGGTAAAAAAAGAGAACAATGAGAGAAAGAAACAAAGTACATGAACAAGAAACAAGTTGGGCCATGTATGAGAAATGAAAACTACATTGCCAAGTATCAAATGTAAATATCTATGTACTGAATATACAATGCAACAACAAAAGATATTTATTAACGGATTAACCAAAAGGTATCAGGACGACAAATGGTCCTGTGTGATTCTGTCCAGAAAAGTTTATTACAGCCCCGCAGCCCTTTTCCAGAAGTTAAGAGGTTTACTGGGGATAAATTAAAGAGCTAAAAAGGCAGAAAAGTCTGCTTGAGGAGGATTTTCTACAATCTAGCAAGCCAAATGTTGGTCTTAACAGCTCAAAACTGATCTATTAGGCATTAATAAAGGATTTATTAGGCATTAATTAACTGTAGCATGTAAACCATTCATAAATGGAGCCTTATCAGGAAGTATGGAGTATTCCTCAAAAAAGAAAAGAGAGCTATACAAACTTAAACATAGCCCTATAAGATACAGCAACTGCCACACAGCTGCCATAGGGGATGAAGAGGTTGTGTGTGTGTGTTTCTCATCAGATGCACGGCAAAAGGATCCTGAAGCTGCTGCAGAAGATTTTCAGCTGGTTGCCGTTGGTGACGGTGATCGATCAGAGGGTGCTGGTTCTCCACGGAGGGATCTCCGACACCATAGACCTCAGCGTCCTCGCAAGAGTGGACAGACACAATGTGAGGAACCCATGGATGAAACAGAGATGTGCATAAATTCATTCTCATTTCATGTTATTTGTATCAAATATTTTAAGCGCCCCTGAAATCTGTGCCTCCCTCTGTTTTTCCCAGTATGTTTCAGCACTCAGGCCTCCAAAGAAGAGACACTCAAGCTCAACCGGGACATCCATCGACTCGGACATGGACGAGGACGTGTGGTCCACCAACAGGTTCTTCCAGCGCCGGGCCTCCCTCACATATCCCAAACCTCTGGGAACCCGCAACAGCTTCCAGAACCGCTCGCTGCAGGACTTCTCCGACCGGATCAAAATGAACGTGGGGGATGACCTGGAGAGCCGCAGGAGGAGGCAGTCTGTGTTTAACTCGCCGATCAATAATTCAGAAAAAGAGATGACTCCGTCTGTGTCCTCTGACTTTGTCAGCAGTGACAACGCCAAGGATGAGTGGAAACAGGTGAGCAGATCGATTTGTATCCCTTTTTAATGTGTTTGCTGTAAAGTCAACCGATCCCACATTGTCTTTGTTTGAACTTTGTTTTTTTTTTTCAGCTTCAAAAAAGAAACACATTTAAAGTTTGGAGTCTTATTGTATTAATGACCTTAAGCCAAAAGTGAAATCACCTTTTGGTGCAACTGTTGACAAGTCAGAGGCATCTGAAACCCGTAATAAATGGTGTCAAGTTGACTGAGTAGTAACACAAAATTGTTGTGTTGTATTATTAAGCTTTATATTATATTACAGCATATTTATATCCTGATATTGTGATATCTTAATTTGCAAAGTAACTAGTATCTAAAGCAAAATGGAGATGCTCATCTCTTGAAACTGTACTCATGTACTTTACACCACCGACAGAATGTGTTCTGGCATTTATTTAGCAATGAAAAACATTATTTATTCATTTTTCATTTTGCTCTGTGAGCAAGTTAGTTATTTTTGGTGTTGTTGTTCTCAGGTCTTAAAGTGTCCGACAGATTTAGTTTGTGACTTTGTGGTGTGGAAAAAAAGTTATTTTGGTGAGAGGTCACATTCTTTGTGCCCTGGCGCTATTCCAGTGGATTAAATCAGTCCTGAGTCACGACCTGATAAACTCTCCATCAGAAATCATCACTCACCTCAGAGGAGGTGCTGTGGACTGTTCTCTGCACCTGTAATCCACCATTAATCCCTCTGCTGTGACTTTAATCTGCTGTCACATTAAGCACGGGCTGTAGGAGTCAGTGGTTTCATGCTAAATGGATGTAGGTAGCTACATGTAAAAAGCCAGATGTAAATAACCGGGTATTGTATGAGTTTGCATGAAATGACTGTAAACACAAGTAAGGGCAGGTATATTGCTTCCAATGATCTTAGATTTGTGTGCTAGAATGCTAAAATCTGCTAACTAACACTCAAGATAAAGCACAGATGGAAGTAATTTGCAGGTATTTAATGATCTTATGATTGTGCGAGAGGAAACGTTAAGAAAACACCAAAGTTATTACAGTTTATCCTCTCAGGGGCAGAAATGTGTACCAAATTTTATGGTGGAGAATCCAGTAAAGTATTTGTTTACAGATTTTAGGAAAAGTCAGACGATCACTAAAGTCACCTGTGTCTGCTCGAAGCTTGAAGGAAAACTTCCATCATGTCTGTCATTTTTTGGAGTAACTCTACTTGTGGATATCCTGTTTTTTGTTTACAAATGTCATTTCTTTGGTTGACCTACTGTAACCTGTAACAGCTGAAGCAGGTGAAGCTGGAGTAAAGGTTAAAGGTTAAACGGTCCATTCAGATTTTTTACTTACTGATTTGTTGATGGTTAAAATTCATGTTTATAACAAGTATCCAACTCCATTGTGAACCTTGTTAACGTCCTGAACTGCCACACACAGATTTATCTGAAATTTGAGCAGCATCTGTACAAGAATAACAACATCATTTGTGTGGCTGTTAAAATCGCTCCATAACAACATGTTCCTTCCAGTTTAGCTTAAACAGAAGCTTCTCCATAAATGTAAAACCTCCTCATCTCTCCATTGACCCCCATGCTTAGGAGAACTGGACCCCAGACTCAAAGATGGCGTCCAATTCGTGTATAGTCTGACAAAGTTTGTTTGGACTGCAATCATAAAAATCAACTGGATTTTCTGCACGCCTCAGCATTTTTGGCCTCTTAGATGTATACTAGGGTCTTTCTCCAGTCAAGCCTCTTTTGCTCCCTGTAAACATGAAAGGAGATCAAATAAAATGATTCAGCATAGACTTTGGGGCAAGTTTTACTCATATAAAACCAACATAGATTAAAAATGCATAGTTCAAATAGTGATAAATGATCTTGTTTAATGTGGTTCCCCTGGTTCTGTTGTTACTCTGCTCAGGTTTATTTTTACTCGGCTGTGAGGTGCCGACACAAATGATGACGACAGGTAACATGTAAAAGGGGAGAACAAAGGAACTGTTCTGACAGAAGTCACAGAACCAGAGACTGATATGAATCCCATCTATGAATACATATGCAAGTGGCTTAGATCTGAAAATCTGTACAGTCAGAAGTTTTAAATGACACATCTCCCTGCTGTCATTCCTGTGTGCCTGCAGATCCTGGACCTGCTGTGGAGTGACCCAATGACTCAGGACGGCTGCATACCCAACGAGGTGCGGGGCGGAGGCTGCTACTGGGGCCCCGACATCACAGAGGAATTCCTGAACAGACACAACCTGCAGCTCATCATCCGCTCCCACGAGTGTAAACAGGACGGTTATGAGTTCTGCCACAACCGTAAGGTGAGCTCAGACTCTTACGGTCCACAGAAAATCTAATGACGCCACAGTTCAGTAATCCTAAAGATAAACGGATTAGTGTGTAGCGTCTAATTATTACCTCTTACTCCACCCTGAGGAGCTGTTAAAACATTAACACTTTCTTTCATTTCTTTAAGGTCCTCACTCTGTTCTCTGCCTCCAATTATTACGATGTGGGAAGTAACAGGGGGGCCTATGTGAAGCTGGGTCCAGACCTTGTGCCTTATATGATTCAGTACCAGGCGAGCAGAATGACCAGAGAGCTCACCGTGAGACAAAGGTTTAAAAAAAAAAAAAAGAACCTAAAGGGAATCGTTCTATTCTGCTGCAAACAGTTCATCTGTTAATTATTTTTGCAATTTATAAGCTATATTTTAGTTCATAAAATGTGATGAACTTTGAGATAGAAACTGTGACATCTTTAAATTGATCTTTTGTGCACACTCCCCCCCAAAAAACAAACAAACAAAAAAAAAGCTCAGAAAAATAGCAAAACCTTGCACTTGAGAGACACTTGGAACCAAACAAAGCTTGTTTGTCTACGTGCTTTGTTTACCTATAATAGGGCTCATTTTTGTGCTAAGCTAAGCTAACCGTCTGCTAACTCTAACTACATACTTAGAGCACCGTGATGAAAGTGGTTCTCTCTTAGCAAGCGAGTACAACAAAGTACACACAATCTGCACATTTGTATAGTTAATGGTACATGAATATTCTAAGATTACAGAATAGCTCTCCCTCGAATTTCTGAGCTTTCTATTGTTTTCTTTCACTCTGATGCATCTCTTCATCTTATGTAAAAAGTACTTTCAATCACCTTTTGTGTCTGAAAGATTTTGCCTCGCCTGCTGTTTTCTGAATGTTTTTTGTCTGATTCATTTCTGTTCATTATCTGTTGTCTCGTCTGCAGTGTTGGACGGACCGAGCGCTCAGCCCTCAGAGTCCTTCGAGAGCAGCTGTTTGCGCACAAATCTGACCTCATCTGTGCCTTCAAGAAATTGGACAGAGAGAACACGGGTGAGTTTCATGAACCACTTCAGTCCTCGGCAGATCAGGTGTAACTTAATTACACAGCTCACGTTTTCTCCCTAAGCAGACTGTCTGGCTGGAGTGAAATGTGAGCCCACATTTTTGTGTTTTGTGTGGAGCATCGTAATCCCCATTCAGGAAAAAAAACAACAAGAAAGCTGAGCTGAAGTCCCAGAACATTTGACAGTTTCACAGAAACTGAACCAGTACAGTGATTTACTTATTTGGTTGCAGGAGAAACTCTTTCTTAAAACTCGACTCCAAACACATGCGTGTGAGTGAAGCAATTGACAAAAACACAAGGTCCATTAATGAGCTTTTTTCAGGAGCTTTCTAATGCATCTCACACTCTCACACTATGTAACGTCTGTAATGAAAAGTCAAATAGGGGTCATGACTTCACCTAACTGCAACCTACCAAAGTTTTTTAACTCACAAAGCTGTAGCAGCATTAAGAACAGGTTTCTTATTAATTATGTACCTTATTTTATTAATACAAATATACTTATTATATTATTGTTGTTTGAAGATGAAGATTTGAAGATGTTCAAATGGGTTGACCTTATCGCATAATTAAAGTTAAAGTTGAAAAAAGACATGGTTTTTAGTACAGCACGTCTGACACTGGACTTTTGTGGTTGTCGACATCAACACCCGATAACATTAAATCTGCATTCTCTATATCATAGCACAGAAACATTATAGACAAGCATCCCTGTGCTTGAAAGCTGTGACCAAGTTACTGAGTTGGCCATTTTACAGTGGAGACATAAACCTGTCAGTTTTTCTTCTGTTGTTGGAAATTTGGTTGTTAAATATCAGATATTGGTGAAATTTCTGGGAAATGGTATTAAACTCCTGTCTTTCAACCTTCATCAGGTCTTGTGTCTCTGAACGACTGGGCTGCTGCAGTGGAGAGTGTGATGCACCTCGATCTGCCCTGGAGGATGATGCGCTCTCAGCTGGTCACCTGCAAGACCAGTGACGGCACGATCGACTACCACGACTGGTTCAACGAGCTCGCAATCAAAGGCCCCAACACAGATGTAAGAAGACTAGAATGGATGGTGGTTAGAAAAGCACTACTGTTTAATTATAGAGCTTTGAATACATTTATCAGATCGTATATACAGATCATTTGGTGAATAAGACGTACTTTAACCTATACTGTGTCATTAATGCTCTCAGGACTTTTCTCACTTGGTTTTCGTCATTTCTCCTCCTGCAGCACATTGACCAGGGTTTGCTTGAGACTTTGTATCGCCATCGTGCCACGTTGGAGACCATCTTCAGAATTGTAGACACAGACAACTCAGGTAAAAGCACCACGTCTATACACAGCACTAGCTCCCCTACTGGCAAATATAGAGAGAAATACCAGGTGCAGAAATCATCAGTTTTTTTTTATTTAACATTCTGCATCAACATCTAATAATCATACAGGTAAAACACAGAGTAGTAGAGTTTTATCTTATTTGCAGCCATTTAATCCTCATGACATTGCAAACATCACCAGCTGTGAACTGGATCCATAATGGCACCAGCTATTAGAGCTCATCACTATGTCACACGAATACTTAATTTTCCTCATCTTTCATGTGTGAGCTTAGACTGCACACCAATTACCCACAACATTAAAGCCACTGACAAGTGAAGCAAAGAACATTGTTGGCATATGTGAGGCAGCAGTCAGTTCTTGAAGTTGATGTGTTAATAAATGGTCAGCCATAAGGCTAGATTGTGATGGGTAGATAACTGGGTCAGAACATCTCCAAAACCACAGGTCATATAGGATGCAGTGTCAGATGTTACAGTACCAAAAGTGATTCAAGAAAGGACAACCAGTGAACCAGCGACAAGGTCATGGGCAGCTGCCACAAAACACAATGCGTTGCATTTTACTGTGGATAGAGCTGTCACAGACTGGTCAGAGTGGCCAAACTGACCCGTGTTCATCACTGAAAGGACCTACAATGGGAACTGGACTGTGAAGCAATGGAAGAAGGCGGCCTGTTACAAGGAATGGATTGTTGGCTGCATTTGCATTGTTTATCCGAGGAAGAGACGGCAGCAGGATGCAGTACAGGAAGAAGGTCATCCAGCAGAGGCAGTGTGAAGCTGTGGAATATGTTCTGCTGGGATGTACCACCTACCTATACACTATTGCCCTGAAAACAGCATTCCCTGATGGCTGTCGCCTCTTTCAGCAGGATATTGCTCTTTGCCACAGTGCAAAGATTGTTCAGGAATGTTTTGAGGGACATGAGTTGAAGGTGTTGCCTTGGTCTCCAAAGACAGTATTAGACAGGTGGTTTTATTTTTTGTGACTAATCAGAGTATACTGATAAGGAGAAAGCATGTTCATAATGTAATTTATTACTCAGTCTGCACCTTGCAGCTGTGTCCTTCAGCAAAATGGGAAGGTGGTTAACTACTTACAGGGAGGTTACAAGGCCAGACTGATGTTTTCGATCAAGCTTCCACAACGCATGACATTTTCTAAACCAGCTGGAAAATAAAACAGACTGTTGATCCACATTTTGATGTAATGACTGCACTGACACAGACACAACCTCACGAGAGACAGTCTGGTGCAGTGTAAAGTGTGTCAGAGCTTTGTAAAGGGTTTGTTGTGTCCAGAAAGAGACTTTACTGAGTTCAGTCCAATGCATCGTTCCAAAGAGGCCACAGCAGATCACAGCCTCCTTAATCCTCCCAGATTGGGATTAACCTACTGATCTACTCTCTGTCCCGTCCTTCTGATAACACAGTGACACACGCACTTTTTCCTCAGCATGCACCTGTTTCTGGATTTTTTAAAATACTCTTTTCCCTCAATGTTTTACATCCCTTCCCTTCTCCAGCTATAATCTTTTCTAACCTGCATTTTTAACATCCTCTTCCTCAGGCTTCATCACCATTGAGGACTTCCGGCAGACCTGGAAGCTGCTGAGCGTCTACTTAAAGATGGAGATCACAGACGAGGCCATCTCCGACCTGGCCGTCACTATTGACAGCAACAAGGACGGCAGCATCGACATTGACGAGTTCATGGAGGCTTTCCGCCTCACAGACAAGAAGAGCCGGCTGGAACGAGGACGCAGCATGTTCATGGTCACGACCTCCGATCAGCCCAAGGTGGAGGGAGATGGGAGAGCCCAGCATTTGAGCATAGAGGAGGAGGGAGGACTGAAAACAGAGAGCGACCTCAGCTCAGACTCCTCTGCAGCCCGGCAGCTGAGAGACGAGCAGGGAGGTGCAGTCAACGCAAGCTGTATTAATGATGCACTTTTACACGCAGGAGGCTGCTGAGCAACAGACGCATGGATCACATGGAATTACAAGGAAGGTTAGAGTTCAGGGTTTTTGACAGCAAATGTCCATACTGTACTGTGAAAGTGCATGAACAAGAAGTTAGAATAGACAGACAGAAAAAGATATATTTATGCTGCATTATTATTAAAATAATATAACTAGATATCATGATCAAAGTGATTATGATATTATAATGATTTCTGCATTATTATTTTTAGCAACAGAAACAAATATTTTGACTGACATGAAAGACAAAAAGAGTAACACACTGCACACTGACTCCAGATTTGTTTTAATCAGCAACATTTCAAACAAAGTTTTATTTTCATCAGGTCAAAATGGTAAAAATGGTAACAGCGGTGTGACACAATAATACATAAAATCAAGAAATATTTTAAAAAAGCTCACTCCTACTACTCCACCGGTAGTAGGGCTTTATAATTAATTTATAATAATTTATTTAAATAATTTATCATTTGGTCTATATAACAACACAAAAACATTAAAAACGTCCATTACAGTTTCCACACATTCCTGTGTGGACTGATTTTGTGGCATGAAACTCATAGTTCAGCTACTTCAAAGATACTGGAGCTTTAAACAAGAGATTGTTTTAATTTTTATCTTAAGCAAATGAGAAATGATTAATGAAATACTTACTTTTTTGTCAAAATGAATATACAAGTAATGAATTAATCAGCCAATTGTTCTAGTCTCTAGTCCATAACATACTGGAAAATCCATTGCTACATACAGCAAATCACATTCTGAAAACAGAAAACTGCAATTTCCTTTGAAAACATGTTTTTTTTTCTGTTGATTAATTGTTTTAGCTCATACATATCATATTTTTCTGTTAACAAACAGTAACAGACATTGAGTTAGTATTTTCATAGGATGGAAAGCAAGAAGTGTGTGTATTGTATAGATACAAAAACTTTTCCTATGGAGTAGAGTCTTATTTAAATCTTTATCTCTAGAAATATTTTGCCTCTTTGAAATAATCCACCTCCTGTGTTTGAGTCTTTTCTGTATTTTAAAGCCGTGTGAGTCAGTGTGCAGGTGATACTGTCTTCATTTCCAGTAGCTTTGCAGCTACATGTTCTAAAAACTTTATAGATACCAGAAACTAAACAAAACGGACACGATGAGCAACAAATAATTGTGCAGCTCCTCATAAGCACTAAATATTTGCAACTAAATGTTGCTGGTGCCTTAGCAGCTGAAATGTTTTAACTTGTGGAGGTAAAGTTAAGTCTTGATTAAGTTTTGTATCAGCTGCCGGAAATGTACTGGGGTCCCTCCTCATCTCAGGTAGGACACCAGCCCTTGTCCAGAACGGAGAACTCACATTTTTATTCATTTGACTTTTAGGGTAATATGTCTACCTCCAAACTGTTGCTTTGAAAACAAGAACAATTGTTGTGTTTTATAGAATAACTGGACATTCATTTTGTGTTGCAGAATAAGATGGGAACAATTGATACTAATCTGAAATCTGTTCATTAGTTGTGAAGCTACAGGTTGCAGCTGGTTAGCTTAGCTTAGCATAAAGAATATAAACTCTGTTTAACATTATATTAGATTATTTGTTTAAAAAGTATAAAAACTGAGGTTTTAAAGATGCTGGTAGGCTGATTAATTTCACACGACTTGCAGTTTCATCCTGTTTCCAGTCTTTATGCTAAGCTAAGCTAACTGACTGCATCGTATTAACCTGAGTGGTATCAATCTTCCCATCCAATCAGCAAAAAGTGACTAATAACTAAAATGTCTTAATCCCTTTAGGACATTTTATAGTTAAATCATCTAACTTTGCTTTGTTAAATTAAACTCTCGCATCATTTAATGTTATTTTAATGGAATAAAACGAGACATGAAGAAATCAGTTTACATATGTGCAAAGTTTTGTGTGTAAAATATGTTATTGCATGTTTTTTAGCATGTAAAACGTTTACTGTAAATACATCTCACTGTCAAAATTCATTTGTGTGTGTGTTTGTGTTAAGTAAATTATGTTTATAGATAAACAGCCACAACTGATCCTAAAGTTGTATATTCAAGATTCAAAACACTTTATTAATCCCAGAGGGAAATTATTTTGGCATGTTACAGCAGCTCTCCGTTCA
>JAUMHL010000030.1:20269811-20281727 GCA_032362345.1 Sandelia bainsii
GGCTGAACGTGCTCCTCTGTCCAGCCAGGACACTGTGAAGTGGGTGGGAGGGATTGTCCAGGATTGAGAGGAGTTTATGGAGGAAAATCACTAAATTATATCATTTCCCAGTATCGCCTTAAATGGGAACACAGACCGAAGAAGTAATACACAATAACTAATTTAAGTATATTAAATAAATTCTGCAAACGTCTGCAGCATAAGCATTGCAGCTGATGGAGGTGGTTATAACAACTTTGATGTAACTTTAGCATAACTAACATAGTTAATATAAGTAATTATTACTAACAGCAACTAATTAACTATAACTAATATAAGTAATTTTATAACTAATTCTGCAAACCTCTACAAGATAAATGTTATAGCTAATGAATAGATAATATAAGTAATTTAATCCAACTACTATTACTCATATAAAGTAACTCATTTAATATATCTACTACAATTAATTTAAAATAACGAATATAACTCAGTGATTTGATCTGTTTTCAGTTATGTTCATTTATATTGTTTATTTGGACACAAATAATTACACTTATCATTAACGCTACGTCTAAAGTTCCCACAAAATCTAGAGCTTCAACAAACAGTTATAATTAGTGGAATAATCACTAAATAAACTAACTTTTATAACTATAGCAAGTGATTAACTGATCAGCAGCCTAAAACCCAAATAAATTCACAGTTGTCTCATTTTTAACAAAAGAAAGTATATGTCTGTGAAGATTCTCAGTAATCCAGGTCATGGTTATCCCAAAAAAGGTTATTCAGTGGCAACTGGACTTGTAGTTCCCTTAGTTCCCTTTAGTTCCCTTTCTGAGAAAGCCCTCTGGAATGGAGGGCGAAACATATTCAAGGAACTAAAACAAGTCCAGTTGCCACTGAATAACCTTTTTTGGGATAAAGGAAAGTATAATTTTTATTTATAATTCTTCTTTGAGAAGCTGGAGCAACTTTGACAAATCAAAAATGAGTTGATGTTTAATTGTTTGCCAGAGTTTCAGTTGCAGTTCGCTTTTGATTAACAAACTGATTTATTGATAAATGTGTTTCAGCTTTACAAAAATAAGCTGCAACAGAAGAAAAATCTTTATCAAAAAACAAAATGTGACCATTAAGTTCAGTACTTGAATGCATTAAATAAATCACATAGGAAGTACACAGTTTGAGTCCTTAAATAAAAATCTGTTTTATTTAATTTAATTTAAATCACCTATCATCTTTAAATTTTCACTTTGGCTTCCTTCAACTCCCTATGTTGTTAATTATCCTACCTGGTAGTTTTTACATTCACCAGCAGAGGGAACAAAAGACCATTTAAACACGTCTGAGCAGGGGTGGAAGAAGTATCTTTAGTAGTAACTAAAAGTACTAATACTACTCCATTACAAGTAAATGTCCTGCATTCACAATCCTATTTAAGTGAGCAAGTGAGAAGTATTTTATGTACAATCAGGGATATTTACTTCAAGTATTAAAAAACTATTTAATGTTGAAAAAGGGCCTCAGTTGTCATGAAATTGGATTTTTATTACTCATGCATTGAGGTGTAAGCAGTATTTTTACTGTTTTACCTGTTTAAGGTGGAATATTTTTACATTTTTACTTAGGGTTGCAACTAATGATTATTTTCTTTATTTATTAAAGCCACAAAATTATCACACTGGAGAAACTGGAACCGTGAAATGTTTTTAACGTTTATCAGAACATGTGAGAACAACCTGGGATCTTTGTCAGAGGTGGAGGCCGACGTGTCGCCTGCCCTCTGCTGCTTCTTTTCACATGCAGCCTCCACCCCCCCACCCCCCACCCCCCCCAACATAAATCACACAGTGGTGAAAACTGGGACAAAAGAAGGAGGCAGTTAGACCTACTTTTCCAGTGAATCGATGGAGGGGACACATATTGTTCACTGTCTGCAGGTGGTCTTAGTTGTGAAGCTGTTGGAGCTTCTAATGAAGACACCTGGAGGCTCTCAAAGCTCTCGCTGTGTCACATTTAGCATTAGCTGTAGGCCTAAGTGTACTTCGTAGTGTACTTTTAAGTAACATTAAAAAGAACTGACGTGTTTAATGGAATATAGTTTAATTTTGTACACGAGCACTCAACTTTTTCAGGAAAACACCCACTGAACTGCATGTCCACAGTATTTTAGCTACAATTAATTCCAGATAACACTTTTTTTTTAAATAGAAAATGCACCAGCACGTCATTTAGAAAGTGTAAAAATACATTTATTAAGCAGAAAAGGTAAAAAGGTGCCTTTTGTGAACTCAACAACTACTTTCAGCTGCATTTTATCCATGTCTTATTGCTTGTTGCTGCTCTGCATGTGTCAAAAACATGTTTATAGTGGACAGTGTTGCTGTATTTTTGTGAATTCTTCTTGTTTTGCTGTTTTCTGTGGCTCTACATGACAGGCACACCATCTTTAATGTGCGTATGTTGTTGCTGCTGCTGTCTTTATGGGATGTTCTGCAATGAACAGCTCATTAATAGTTCATTCAAGAGATATATTTTGAGTGCTCATTGATAAGATAAGATAGGATCTTTTTATTGTTATTTTGGTTACAAGTTCAGTATTTCAGACTTAATAATAATTCATGTGGGTGTGTGAAGCATACAATTGCTATACAGAGACAGGGAAACAGTCGTATGCAAATGAATTAAGCAATCAGCAGAGAAGAGTTGCCGTGTCTGCACACAGTCACGTCATGTGTTAATGAAAGACTGAGGGAGAACATGCGTACATGTTGACGTCTGCAGGCCCTGAAATGATCATCTCAAGGGCAGAAACATATGTGTGTTCTTAGAAGATTTCCGGCAGAGAGGACATAACAGGCCTGAGGCTGACAATTAGAATAGTGAACTGAAAGTTGACACTTTGCAAACACACTGCCCTTTTGGATTTGTGGATTTATCTCTCAATCAACTGAGTGAATGACAGAAACCTGTGACCTCGCATACTCTCTGAAAACCTGCCTGAACTCGTTCAGCTGTAGATTTCACGTGTGGGAGAAGAGGTTCGGTTTGAAACTGAGGAAAGTCACATCTTTGTTGCAAAACTACTTGTTGCTGCAGAAAAGGAGTGTTTTCCCTAAGTTTAGTGAATGTTTATGCAAAAAAAGTCTAGGAAAAGTCCTTGCCCTTTAATCTTTATCTGTTTGTCCGGTTATTCACAGAACAAATAAATAAAACAACCTTTGCCGGATAAAGTCTATTACAACACTGCTGACTGTATTTAAATGTGACAACTAATGAGTATTTAATAAAGTGTCAGTGACTCCTTCCACGTATAACAGTACCTCTAAATGTTGGGAAATATCACACTTTTGTTCCGAGAGTTATAGTTGTGATGACTGATACCACTCTCATGCTTGAGGCTACCAGTTAGCAGAGTCCAGTTAACTTGGCTCATCGCAAACAAAATCCAGCAACCAGCACCTCTAAAGTTCACTAATTTACATGGTGGATCTCAGAATAGAGTGCAGGATTGGTTGCTAAGCTAAGCTAACCAACTGATGGGTGTAGCTTAATATTTAACACGCAGATATTTAAGAATGGTCTTATTTTACTCCTGGCAAGAAATTTAATGTACATTATTTCCAAAGAATGAAAACCTACATTAAATACCAGTGGAGTTCTGCGATTTTACTTTATTTTACTGTTAAAACATTTGTGTGGATTATTTTGGAGTCAGTTTTTGCAATTTAAAAAAATCTCCCCCCCGTGTCTCGTCTGAACTTTTCTTTCTTGTCCCATATAAGTGAGGGAGGAACCCGACTGCCTACATGGTTTTATTCATCTTCAGATGTACATTTAAGCCAATGTTTTTCAGAACTGAACACATTTTATAGCAAAATTTGTGAAACTAAAGAGAAAGTTCTAATCTAATAAAGATCATTCAGATCATCTAAAGTCAGATTAAATTGGTTTCAAAAGTCAGAGCCATTGAAATATGATATTAACAGAGTATTCACAGTAAGTTATGTGCTTATAATTTCTATCAATTAATACACTTGTTAGGCAATTTCAAAATCTTTTTTCTGAGGGAAGTCAGTTTGACAAAAGACATCAGACAACTAACTTTGCACTTTACTGCAATTTTAATTTTTTGCAAATAACACTAGAAATGTTTACAAAAGCACTGTAGAAACATCTGTGCAGTGTAAATTATCAAAACTAAAAATGGATATTTGAAATCATTTTGCACCTAACATGACAAGAAGATTGTCATTTTCAGCAGCAAAACAAATTAGTATATCTCCAAAGGAAAAGTCTGTTAGTGACTCTGGAACATCAGAATGGGCAGATGCATTTTGTTTTTACACCAAAGAGAAAATCAAGGAAAAACATAATAAAAAAAAAAAAAAAAGAAGAGTATGGTACTAGTGCTCATCCCTGAAGGAGGGCTTCATTCATCTAGATAGGTTACACCGCATCAGTGCTTTACCGTATCAGTCATCAAGATAATCAGCCTTCCAGTAAATCACTCCAGTTTGACAGAAATGGTGCATTTGGCTCCACAAACAGGTTTTTACTCACAAGATTTCATACTCGTCCAACACAAACACCCAAATGTAAACACCACTCATGAACACTCTTACAAACATTTTACAGGACTGATCCAAGTGTGGCATACTGGTCTGTGGTTTATACTTATGAAAGAAAAAAAAAGAAAGAAAAAAGATTCATATATATATATGAAATGATCGAAAATGAAATGTACTCAAGTTGAATATTACAAAATAAGAGATCACACTACAGAAAAAGCAAAATACTCCTACACAAGTTAAACTAACAAAAATCATAAACTCAGGAAAATAAAGATGCATAAATATTGTCTGGCCCCTTACAAAACATCAATTTATTTATAACTCTGTATTGCTTTGTCTTACATAATACTGAGATTTTTTTCTGCTCACAAAGAGCATTGATTACTTTTGTTTGCTCTTGCACCAGTTGAAAAACAGCAATACCCATCACACTACCATCTGATCTTGTTGTTTTTCTTTTTTTGGCCTTGATGTAAAAGGCACGTACACACATGCTTTCACACTCTCACAACACTGTTGCAAATCCTTCACATAGGTGGTAGTGGCACAATTTTTGGGAAATAAAAAAAGGAAAAAGGGAGGCGGTGGTTTTGTGGCACAACTGTTATCACAGAGAGTAAATAGAGCTGGGGGCAGATCTATGTGGGTCATCTTTGGTCGAGGAGAGACGAGCCAGTGGGTTTGAAAGATTGGACTCAAAGGTCGGTGTAGTAGAAGCGAGACAGGTGGAGGAGTGACGGCTCAGGTGTTTGGATTAAGGTCGTTCAGGTTTAAGTCAAGATCTATAAAAAAAGGTGCACAATGATAGACTGAGTTTGCACAAGGCTGTAGATTCTTTTTCATGTAAGTGAAACAAAACTGTTTGACATTTTGGGAAATATGTTTAGATGAGATATGAAACCACTCTCATATCTACCCGTGTGTAAATCTACAGGTAGCTGCAGGTTAACTTATCTTAGCATAAAGGCTGGAAACTGTGAGGAAAAACACCACTATAATATTTTTTATGCATCTTAATTTGTTGAAAACTGTTGACAAATAGCAGTTTGTTATTTCTTGATGCAGTATCTTTTTTGGAGCCAAGAGAAAGTCTGGCACATAACCACTTGTTAAACTGAATTGTTATTTTGACTAGTAATAATCCATTGATAAGTAAAATAATTAAGAAACTACATTATATTATGTTAATTAGTGATCTTTAGAGGTGAATTTCTCCCCGTTTCCAGTCTTTCTGCTACGCTAACCAAACCATCTCCAGGCTTTAGCTTCATGTTCAGACAACTGCAAAAAAACAAAACAAAACCATCTTATCTGATTCTGCACCAGAAAGTGAATAAACATATTTCCACAAGTGTCAAACGTTTGCTTCAAGGACTCTCCACCATGCTGTGATCAAACTCCTAACACCAATCTTAGATGTTATTCAAATAGCTCGTCATTTCTGGGCGCCACTAGAGAACTGTTAAACCCCATCAATGCTTATGATATGGTCAGAACATATGCTAACAGAGGAATGAATGTTCAAGTGTGACGTTACAAAAATGTTGCTCGAGATAAATGTAACTGTTAATTCCAATAAATGACAACAAGATTTGGGCTTTGTGTCTAGGGCTCAAGGTTTGGCGACATAGAAAGCCTTTTGATATTTAAAGCTCTGTGGATCAACCTGAAACCGAGCACATTATGCTATACACTCCATTTATAAATACAACTCCACAGGTTATGGCATGTTTTAGCAGCAATAACAAATACAGAAGTAAATCCGAAGAAGACACTCGTGCTGAAAAGCAAGTAACACAGAGGCAGGGATGTTTGTGTGTTCTGGCAGCGACATCCCTCACAACCAATACTGGTCAGGACAAACTGTTGAAATGTACTGAATATGTGGACCACCGGTTTTGAAATGACCAGAACAAAGCTAACATTAACACACACAAAAAAAAAACAACAATGACAATATACAGGGCACAATTTCCAGGCAAAGTGCAGACAATTTTCCACATTGACAGCATTATGGCCTTAAATTCACTTCCCGCTGGCAACCACCAACGGGTCTGTGACGAGACAAGTGTGGCGGACAGAAATACATGAAATGTAAGACATAGTGATCCAAGCGCTGTGCGCTGTGTTTGCCTGAATATCTACAGCTCCTTGGCAAACTGAATGACTTGCACAGCGGCGAGGGGTGCACAGGGCGTCCTCTCCCCAACACCCAGTGATTCCACTTTTTCTTTTAAGTAATCACGGCACTTGACAGTGTCTTTGAGAGATCAGCGGTTAATATGTACATAATAATAGGACAAAAAAACCTGGTAGCTTTGTGTGAGGACTGGTTTTAACAATCCTAATTGTGCTTTCTCTAATATGTAACAGTGTAGACGTGCAGGAGCGGTCGACACCAGAGCAAAGTTAAGTGTCTTTCAGCACAACGAGGGGGGGACTGCCTGCTGGATTTGATCAGAGGTATCTCAACATTTCCCCTTTCTATTAACGACAAAAGAGATTTCCAGCTTATTTATACAATGTATGAGCATTAAGAACCGCTGTAAGGCAGAAAGCACGTTCAAGTCTCCCTTGTAAGTTCTGTGGGTGTTTTTTTTTTTCCTTTTTGTTTGAAATGTGATGAAATCTAAATGTGCGATTTTATTAAGCTGCTGTTGGCAATCCTAATAATTTCACAGCTAGCTATTCATCACCTCACCTAATGGCGACTTTGAGACGCAGCCGAGGCCTCTGAGAATTCCTGTTTGTAACTGGTGTTCTGCAAGAAGGAAAATGTGATGCTGGGGAAAAACGAGGCGCGGAGGGTGGATCAAAATCACGAGTAGTTCAGGTGTAACACTAAACTGTGCCTGCGTCAAGAAAAATTGTTGCCTATTATCCATCAAAACAGGACACAGAAGTGTAAGATAAAAGGTCCACACACTTTTACTAACCGATACTGGAGGTGTGTTCATGTGGGTGCACTAATTCATTTTAGGAAAAAAGGCAAAAACGCTATAAATAGTTTGGCTCAGTGTGTTTTCTCTTTTTAGTTTTTTTACAAAAGAATATAACAAGTTCAGTTTTGTTAGCAAAACCACTGTATCCTCTGAGCCCAGGAGCTCAGATTTCTTGAACTAGGGATTCAGTTTACATTTCTTTTCTTTTTAAACCGTTTTCTCCTCACTGATTGAGAGGAAAGAGCAAAAATACAACTGTGAAAAACACCCGCTGTTGTTCAGCTGAATAGTAAACGCTCTTTGAGCCACGTTAGTCGGCAGAGTCCGCTCAGAAGATCGTGTATCTGTCTGTGTGCAGCAGCAACACCTATGCTACCTTGTTCCCTCAGAAGAATTGCAGAGAAAGGCTTGTCCTGGCCGAGCCCTCCCAGAGTCCCTTCATGTTTTGGGCCGACTAGGACGAAAACGAGGACTAAAGATGTGGGAGTTGGTTGTGTTGCAGTACGGCAGGCAGTGAGGGCCATGCTCAGCAGGTAGAGTAGAGGAGGACAGACAGTCATAAGAGGGCTCAGTGAGAGGAGCAATGTCTTTGTTGACTAAACATTTAATGGGGACTGTGTCCCACCCCCTTCCCCTATCCTCCCCACCCCCAAAAATAAGTGAAAAGGAGCCCACTGTGTGTGTGTATACCCCTTCCCGTGGGCATGTAACACCCTCGTGCTGCTCCCACAGCCCCCTTCCTGAGCCTGGGGAGCGGGATCCTCGATCAACACTTCTGGGCCTCCACAGGAGACATGGCGATGTAGGAGCCGTTCCTCATTGGCTGGTTGGCTGGCGTTTCTGACGGCTCGTCGGGTTTGTCACTGACCTGAGTGTATGCCGTGTCATCTTTTGCCGTCTGGACGGGGAAAGCCACGAGGACAGAATGTGTTAGTACAAAACGTAGAAATGGCAAGACGGCCAAATATTCTTTAATGCTGAACATTAAAATGGGAATAAATGTTTTGACTGATGTTCACAAGTTAACCACTAGTTAGGACCAAAACCACCACAGAGAACTTTAAATTAAAAACAAACACTGTGAGGCGAGAACTCAAATGAATATCATGTCCCATAAAGATAATTAAAAATTATAATAAGAATAATAATAATAATGATAGATGATGTTTAACAAATTAAAAGCAGAACAGCAAACAAGGCAAAAATGAAAACTTACAGTAAAAGAATGAAAAGCCTCAGTAAAATCAATACGTTTTACTTCATTCTAAAACAGAAAAGGAAAAAAGGGGGTTACAGAAAATTAAAATTGGTTAATACAACAAATATGTCTTTACATGGCAATTAAGCATGTCTGTAACATCCTGTCAGTGCTAAGCTAAAGGTCTAAACTTAACTGCATGTGCGTGTGTTAAAGAGATAGTTTGACATTTTGGAAAATAAGACTATTTGCTTGGAGTTAGATGAGAAGATTATTACTGCTTTCATGTCTGTACGACAAATATGAAGCTACATGTAGAAGAGGGTTAGCTTAGCATAGCTTAAAGACTGGTAACGGGGGGGAACCATTAGCCTGGCTCTGTCCAAAGTGAACAAAACGTTCGACAATTAACAGGCTTTACATTCTTTGCTTAATGTCTACAAAGCCCAAAAACAACAAATTTCAGTTCTTATTTTCATACAGAGCCAGGCTAGCCGATTTTCCATTTCTATACTAGTCTTTCAGCAAAGCTAAGCCAATTATGCTAGCTGAAGCTTCATATTAAGCATACCAAGAGTAATATCTTCTCTTTAGACTCTGAGCAGAAAAACAAAGTATTCCCTAAAGTATATTGCAAAATTAACATGTGGCAGGCCAATCCCCCGACGGACGCTGAATAACCTGAACTACAATAACCTGAGGGCAGTGAGGCCAAGGTTCAAATCAGCAATCCTGCACTACTAGAGATAAGAGGCAAACATGTGCTGCACATCAATCTCAGGACTATTCTAGTTCAATGCACTTTGTTACTCAACATTGCTACGCTAGCTCAAAGCTACACTGACCAAAAGGGAACTAGATTGCTTCTTCCTCATTACAGAATTTAATCCATTTATCAAAGATGCATCGACTGTTAGGAAACATTCAAAAAAAATTTAAAAAGGACATTTGGTAAAGAACTGTAGGAAACTGTTCATGCTGGTTTTGCTGTGCAGGACACATGCAGTGTTAACATGCTCCAGGGCTAAACCTGCACCAGCACTGTGAGGTTAATACAGGAAACATGCAAAAACCCAGTCAAAACATTAACAACACTACTATTTATTGTGACATTTACACTAGGTCCCATTTACACTATGAGCTAATGTCAGTGGGTAGGACACACTTTTCACACCCGGGTAACTGTGTGGTTTAATACTACAGTTAGTCCACAGCGACGGGGAGGACCCTACCTTCTTCTGGCGATTTCGGCAGAACAAGACAACGAGCACCAGCAGAAGGATAATACCCATGCCCACAATGAGCAGAGGGAAGTTGGAAACGAGCGTCACAATTAGGAGCAGCGTCCTCATTTGGGCTGCTGAGTTATCATCGATGGTCGCCGTCTGTGGTTGAGAAAGATGACATTACTGACCCACTGTTCACTTATCAGACAATGTTGGTCTCACATGGCGCTTAAAAGGACAAGGACCTCACCTCATTGACGAACATGATTGGGAAAATGGTCTCGTTGAGAAACTTAGTTACGCTGCAGAAGAGAAGAAGAAAGAGAGGGAGAGACGAGGAGGTCAGAGAGGACATCTGGCTAAACATGTGGCCAAAACGGGGACAGAGTGTGGCAACAGCAAAGTGGGTGAGAGTTCAACAAAGTTCGACTTACGGGAAGCCTTTGACTCTCTTCAGAATGATATTGAGTTGAGCTCGCTTGCAGGCACGTATGGGAACTCCTGTGGTCTGAAAAAGGGAGAAATAAAATTATTTTAGACAAAATAATTCTTTACTATTCTTCTCACATGTTGGAAGAAGCAGTACATCTGCTTAAAGAAAATGTTTGACCTCTAATTAAGTAAGTAGCTTAAAGTAGCTTAAGTATTCTGACATGCTGCAAAGTATAATATCAGTACAGTGACAGCTAAAAACAAGCAAATGAGTTAGGAACTTATGTTGATCAAGGCAATCTGACGGGACACTAAATATTAGTTGTACCGGTTGCAGGTCGAGGTAAGTCTCGTGTTCCTCCTTGTTGGGATTGAGCCCGTCGACAGCATTGATGTACTTAGGGTCCGCTTGATAAAAGTGAGGGAAGGATACGACGACGGGAGCACCTTGAAGGAGAAAAGACAAACATGAGTCAGCTAGAGTTCGTATCTGAAGATGACTAAGTCGAACACAGGAGACATGTGAGATAAGATAAAACACTAGTATTTGTGTCAGGTAGAGCTGTAGGTATATCTGTAAGTGATGATGCAGCTTAAGAATGTGTGTTCCAGATTGGATCAGACCAAAAAAGGATTATTTGACACAATAAAGATAAGAGTGCGTCTTCTGTAGCATTAAACATCCTGCACGTACCTTCCCTTTGAATACAACAACTCTGCTAACAACTAAACACAAATTCTATAATGACATTTCAAAAAAGGCAGATTTAGAAGGTTAAAGAATGTTTTCCCCTTAATTTTTAGACCATGTAAAGCACATAAAGCTCTGTAAAGCTGAATGATAAATAAATGTATAAATAAACTTGCTTTGATTAAGTTTAAAACTAATTTTATGCGGGCAGGGCCGTAGCTACAATTTTAGAAGTTCTGGAGGTCATGAACCCCCCCTAAGATTCACACAGTAGGAAAAAAAAATGGAATTATAATAAAGTGTTTCTTTTCAGTAAAACTGCTACAGTAGGTGTTTTAGTATTTAATTTAATTTTGTCAGTGCTGTTTAAGAGATTTTAGAACAAAACTCCTTAGCACATAACAACAGGACTAAATGCTGATTGGCTGACATTAAAGCATCACAGAAATTCACCAATGACGTGCGTTTGCCTCATTGAAGCGGTTGGTGAAAGCCAATCAGATTTTCAAACATTTTATTATTCAATATAAGAAATTTTGTGAAGTTACTGAAAATATAAACAATGAATGACAAACTACATGTACCATAAAGAAACAGCAGAGTATTGGAGTTACAGTAGCATATCTGTCAGTGATACTGTGGCTTCCATGTGTCAGTGCCCGTGGAGATTGCCTTATCAGAGTTATCACACTCCACTCAATGACCACCATAAAACACACCAATAGCCAGCACACACGGTCAGCACAGTTAATCATTGAACCGTGTGTTGAGTAAAATTTGCCATGCTCAAACAGTGGGAATGTGAACCACCGGGGCAGGGGATGAGGCAGATTGCTGAAAGGACATTTGTGGGGGGTGGAAACGGGGGGGG
>JAUMHL010000030.1:20281827-20315898 GCA_032362345.1 Sandelia bainsii
GGGGGAACTGTGTCAGGTGGTTTGTCTGGAGTTATTAAAGGGAAGTGGGTGCTGATGGGTAACTGGGTCAGGCTCTTTGGTAACTGACGGGGTGAAATGGGGCGGTGCTCCTACCTTCTCGGCAAACGCTAACTTTAAGCACCCCAGTGCCGAGGCAGTCTCCAGCTGGCACGCAGAAGCCCTCGTTTGTGGGGTTGTCTTTCGGGCTCATGAGGACATCACTGGGGGGGGCAAAGCGGTAAGCCTGGATGCCTTTCACCTCCACATCTTTCACATAAGCTAGATGAATAGACCTGGGGAAAGAAAACGGAGCTCAGCACCAAATTTAGAGACTCATAACCAAGAAGAGACTTAAGATAAAGAACTTAAGAGCCATAAAGATGATAGGAATCTTCCAGGCAGACCATAAAATAAATAGTGGTCGAGCACAAGATAACCACTTCCTGTTTAATGACTCTAAAGCTTTCTAGGTGTGTCCGGGTCAAAATAGGTTTCTCACGTGTGTACTGGGTTCATATCAAACCTTATGAGAAGTTTAAAAAACACAGGTTCTTATCAGTGGATGTGTAAGGACATTGAGTATGACTAGACCTGCATTTCCTAATGAAGGTTGAGTCCTGACTTAAACCCCGCTTGACTTGCTAGGTTGCTTTGACTGTAAGCAAGTTTATTACCCCATAAACACATGTGCATACCTGCAGAGATCAGCAGCGAAGATGTAGAGCAACTCGTTCCTGTTTATCAGAGGGTGGAACACTGCGCCATCTGTACCGTTGATCATGTTGCTCTGATTGGAAGACCACCACGACATCTTCCTATTGATAAATAAATAAAAAAATAAAAACAGGATTAGAGTTCAATGTGGCCAAGTGATGTACTTAAGTGCAATTTTGAGGTACTTGTACATGAGTGTTTTGATTTTATCCTACTTCAACTCCACTACAGTTCAGGGTAGATACTTGTTTTACTCAACTTCTGTCAGCTATAGTTAAAAAATATTATTTTCAGATGAATCTTATGGGAAATTTAATTTTTGTAAACTAAACAACTAAACTAAATAACTAATTTGCTCACAAAGAAAAGAGTAAAAAATGGCTATTACAATCTCTCCATAGTCATTCTTAAGTGTGTCTCTAAAAATATATAGTTTACCGTCAGGTATGAAAAAGTAAAGATTAAAATCTTGAACTGTGTAATCACTGCAGCTTTAGAGCATGTTTAAGGTTTTAAGAAGTGAAATATTCCAATATTTCACAATAAAAGAAGAGATACTTAAAAAAATTAGAAAGAAATTAGACAATTTGTGAAGCAGACTATAGTTTTTGCTTAATTCATACCATGTTAATCATCTCACAAACAGATTTATCTTATCACTCTTTCTAGCCACATGACCCTCTGGTTGGCAACTACTGAACTACAGTGGTGCCTGAAAGTTTGTGAACCCTTTAGAATTGATCCAATATTACATATCTGTCAGTGGCAAAAGTATATGAACCTCTAGGATTAGAAGGTAATTTAAAGGTGACATTAGAGTCTGGTGTTTTTACTCAATGGGATGACAACCAGGTGTGAGTGGGCACCCTGTGTCATTTAAGGAACACGAATCTATTAAAGTGTTAACACATGTTTGTGGAAGTGTATCATGGCATGAACAAAGGAAATTACTGAAGACCTCAGAAAAAAGGGCTGTTGATGCTCATGAGGCTGGAAAAGGTTACAAAACCATCTCTAAAGAGTTTGGACTCCACCAATCCACAGTAAGACAGACTGTGTACAAATGGAGGAAATTTAAGACCACCGTTACCCTCCCCAAGAGTGGTTGACCAACTAAGATCACTCCAAAAGCAAGGCATGTAATAGTCGGCTGGGTCCCAAAGGAACCCAAGGCAACTTCTAAGCAACTGAACTGATCTTGCACTGGCTAATGTTAACGTTCATGAGTCCACTATCAGGAGAACACTAAACAACAATGGTGTGCACGGCAGGGTTGCAAGGAGAAAGCCACTGCTCTCCAAAAAGAACATTGCTGCTCGTCTGCAGTTTGCTAAAGGTCACGTGGACGAGCCAGAAGGCTACTGGAAAAATTTCTTGTGGACGGATGAGACCAAAATAGAACTTTTTGGTTTGAATGAGAAGCGTTATGTTTGGAGAAAGGAAAACACAAAGAACCTTATCCCATCTGTGAAACATGCTGGTGGTAGTGGTTTGGGCCTGTTTTGCTGCATCTGGGCCAGGACGGAACAATGAATTCTGAATTATACCAGCAAATACTAACGGAAAATGTCAGCAGTTCATGCAAGGACACCCACCAACATCCCAGAGTTGTAGCTATTCTGTAAGGAGGATAATGTATAATGTATAATGTGCAGGACTGATCAACAGTTACTGGAAACTTAGTTGCAGTTATTGCTGCAAAAGGGGGTCACACCAGATACTGAAATGAAAGGGTCACATACTTTAGCCACTGACAGATATGTAATATTAATAATATAATTCATTAAATAAATGAGGAAGTGAAATTTTTTTTCTCATTTATTTAACTGGCTTCTCTTTATCTACTTTGAGGACTTAAATTCCTAGAAAATTTTAAAGGGTTCACAAACTTTCAGGCACCACTGTACATTACCTAACCATATGTGAATAAGTTAAAGTAAGCTTCACCTCAAACCAACAGTAATATGCTGCAGCAGATTAGCATTAACAATCTACAGCAGAGCAGGATGTGACATTAGTTTTTGCTTAGCTGTTATTTTTTTGATTTTGAATGCAGAACTTGCAACACGCTGTTGTATTGGTACTTTTTTGTACGTAAAGAGTCTGAACACTTCTTCCTCTACTGGAATCTACCTACGTGTGCTGATTACATTCAAAGTGCAAACATTCATTTTCCAGTCCTGCTGTATCTAAAGCCTGTGTGCAAAGCCTTTTCTCCTCAGATACAGGCTGCGTAAGAAAAATATAACTGGGAGGATGTGGAAGCCATGTGCTTACATGAAAGTGCTTCCTGTCATTGAGGAAAGCAGGAAAAAGAATAACGTTTCCTAGAAAGCCAAGCCTGCCCGATTCGTTACCTCAGGCCATTCCACGTGTCGATCTTGCCATAATCCAAGTAATTCTCCTCACCAGTGTGGAACACAAACTCTCCTTCATGGGTGCCGTTTTTCTGTGGGAAAACAATATGAGACATGAGATTCAGTTAAACCTGCTGTGACAGAGAACTTCTGAGGACAGAGCAGAGAGACGCTGAGTCATAAAACAGTGTTTCTCTGTTGACAAAAGGACCAAGAGAATTGCGAAAGAAATACCGCTTTGTATTTGTCATCAGCGTGTCCCTCAGTTTATTCCCACCAGACTTTTACACAACAAGGCATTAGTAATTGATGGAAGAACACAGAAATGTGGTGGGTGTTTATACCTCAGAAAAAAAACTACTCTCTTTATGTTAAGGACTGCAACTAACTGCTTTCATTGACAATTTATCTTTGTTCTCTATAAAATGTTGAAAAATGCCTGTTATTTTTTCCACAGAGGCAAAGGTAATGTCCTCAAATAGCTTGTTTCATTCAATCCAACAGTCATAATGCTAAAGATATGCAGATCAACATAGCCGAGAAAAGCATCGCATTCTTAAAAAAATTGGGGGAAACAATTAGTAAGTTAACAAAATAGCTCATGATTAATTTTCTGTTGATCAGCTGGTTGTTAACCAAAATGCATCCCTCAGCATCACAAGGCTGCTGTCAGACGTTGCACGATAAACAGGAACTATAAACACGTTCCATCAGCATGAGGCCAATCTCACTTCTCTTACACGACATTACCACCGCCTTCCTACTGTCTGTTGTTTTAGTGACCCCTAACAACCAACACGCAAGGGCTTTCTTAAGGTTTCTGCACTGACATAACATCAGGCTCTAAAACCACATTCAGGAACCTTACCTTCCACATGAGCCCAAAATACTCGTCTACTTCAGGCTTCATGGAGTGGACCTTTGTGAGAACGGGATCCTTGAAGCCCCACAGAATCTCGTGCACAGTGCGGGTCATGAACAGCTCGACACCCAGGCTCCTCATGTATATGGACACGACAGTGCGCAGGATGAAGGAGTAGGAGTTCAGCTCATTCATCACTGCCTGAGGAAGAAAGACAATGAGAGTTACAGAAACAAATAGAGGAATGCCAGAAGGCAAAGGGTGACAAAGCTCTCATCACACACACAGACAAATACATTTCCTTTTGCAATACTTGAGGTCTTTGTTTTGTGTGGAAATCTCATAAAAAAAGTCATGTTTTAAATTTACTTGGCTTGCTTGTCTTGGCCCAATATCCCTGAAGTTTGTATGTTCAAGATATCAAAGTGTCACAATAAAACTAAAAGGACAATTGTTTGGAGTGTGTTAAATAAAAACATGCCAATGAAATCTAAGAGACTTGGACAACTGGTGGAATTACACACATTATTCTGCCCTGACATCATGTCTTACCACAAAGGGGATGTTGACAGTTCTGACAATATCAACCTCAGGGTCACCAGCAGACTTCTCAGGCACAAAGACAAAACTTTTGGGGTTCACAGCGAAAACCTTGGTGCCGTTCTCCAGGAAAGTTACATTTTCCCTCGGCCTATATTCCCTGGTGTGGAAAGGATTAAGCATCAGTCAGTAAGTCCAGATGTCTTGTTTTGATTCCACACAACACTGATAAAATGATCCCTGATAAACAAAGTACAATATGGCTTTCCTTAAACAGCATAAACTTTACGAGAATGAATAAAACTATGACTAGTTTCCTTTTCCATCACTACATATTGCACAGTTTTACAGCTGCAGCTCTGCTCCCACGCTTCAATAATCGCACGTACCTGTAAGTATAGGGTCCGATCTGTTTAACAGCAGCCTTCCCACCTGCCAGGAACTCCTCTGGGTTGGTCACATTGAAGAAGTAATACTCCATATAAACAGGTGGAGGTGGATTCTTCCATGACTCAAACACTTGGCTCTTCTCCGTCAAAGTGATTTCCTTTAAGCAAAAAGGGGAAAATACACATTTATATTGAGAAAAAGCAAAAAAGAACAACTGGAGCATTATGTGTTGAGACCAGAAACCAACAGCGAAAGCATTTGGTTTCTCAAATTTGACACTTTGGTGGAACAAAGATGTTTTTATTCATATTTTGGGCACTATTCTGAGTGAGCGCCATCCGAGAGCACACATGGCACTTTTCTGCAAGGAGCTGGTGACGGGCCAAGACACCAAAACCCAGAGGGAAGCAGAGAAAAGCCCTTCGCAGCTGAAGAAAAACATCGAGACAGGCAGAAAAAGTCGTAGCAAAAACTGCACACAGCCTTAGACCTCAACAAGCTGAGGCAGGAATCTGTCTGTGGGCAACAAGTCAGCCCACACAATAATAATAATACATGGCATCTGTGCAACATTAGCTCTGAAACTACATGCAAAACTCCAGGTGAGTGACTGTGTGTAGACTACACAAGCCAACACAATACGTAGAAGACTGTTTCACTCCGAGTGGTTTCACAGAAGCCTGAAAATTTAATTCATTAGCAACTGTGTGTGACATAAGTCTGGCTGCCACATGTCTGAAGAGTAATCACTAACCGGACCACTGCAGTATGGAAAGCTTCAGGCTTGTTGACTGAAGGTGTTTGTTGCCCAGGAAAACAAACAAGCCTTTTCCATTTTTGTGGGTATTTTTAAATACGGTAAAGGAGAAATTACCGGCTTCCTTTCGAGTCTTTTTGTGTCCCTGAAAACCTCCGTCCTCTCAATGAGGTGCACTTGAAAGTGGCCATACATTGTCTTCTGCAGTTTCTCAGCAGCACGCGAGATGTTGAGAAAATTTAGTTTTAAGGTGTGGCTTGCACTTCCTGTTTGGGTTACAACTTCAGACATTCAAACATGTTTTTCCTCTATACCATTGTTTGCCAGTGTTTTGTTGTTTCACCTCCGCTTTGCTACTTTACAAAAACATGTCAGATGTCACAGAGGCCAACATAAAAAAGGTGAGATGGTTCAACTAACTGAGGAGAAATATAAGATTAAAACACATTGCAGATGACGGAAAGAAGCTCATTTGTCTGATTTGTGTGTATGACTATGAATTATACCCGTTTTTGGACATTACAAAAATGATCAATGAAACTAAAAGATAATTGTCATTATTGATCACTCTGTTGCTTTTCCCACTTAATTTGTTCATTGTTTAGTCAAATAACTTATTTTGTCTAATCAACAGGCCTGAAACCAAATGATATTTAGCGATATGCAACAGAGAAAATACACTGTAGGTGACAGAACCATCAAGATATTTGCAGATTAAATTTCCAGCTATTGTCTTAAGCAACTTTGAGCCCGTAAATGTTGATAAATCCATCTTGAATTCTTCCCATGATGTCACTAAATCACTGAATAATCATTTTTGGTTTTACCACACTGCTTCCAAGCTACGTTTAAGAAACACATGGGGTATTTAACAAGTAGGATTCTCCTGAGTCTTGATGAGTCTGCTTCTTAATTAAGAGCTGAAGTGAAACAAGCTAATGGAAAGAAAGCATGTGACCATCATGAGAAGTCAGTGCACAATAGGACTTGTATAAAACATTATGTCAAACCAGCAGAAGTGACCAAACTTGCTCCCTTTTGGAAACAAAATGCTAACTTTTGCATTTTTTTATCAGGTTTCTGTCTCGCCTGACCGTTCTCCTGCAGAATTTGGAAGAGCAGTGCGTGTCGGTAGCCTTCATGAATCCCCGTACTTGACAACCTTGAACAAAGGTCTTTAAAAGGCCTTTTCAAAAGTTATGAGAATCATTTATCTCAGAAAAAAGCCTTGGTCTATCACAAGCAACAACAAAAAAACAAAACAAGTGAGGGACACAAAGGTGAAGGCTTGTCAGTGTAATTAAAATACAGTGTTCAAGGATGTAAAGGCTGAATGAGTTAAACTAAACAATGACGGTAACATGACGAGTGCCTTAACAAAACAACTTCAGGAACAGCTTAGGTGTGGTGTGACAAGATCCTGCTTTGATCGGCATGTGAAGAAAAAAAAAAAGAAAAGTAAAACCTCATAAAAAAATAAACCTATTAAATGTCACATGTGCCCCCTGTGCTGAATTGCATTTAAACTGGGTTTCAGTGCGTTTCACCAGCACGGCCTTCTTCTTGAACCCTCTTAGCTTAATCAGTCATTGTACCTTGAAAAGTTTCCTCTGTCAAACACGGTAGAGAGGAGTGGCACGAGGGGGTGGCTTTCTTTTACAGTTTTCTCATCAGAGCAGAAAAAATGACTGGGGTTAGGCCGAGGCTGGAACAACAACAACAACAACAACAAGGCTCTATGAGGCTGTTCGTGGGCAAAAATCATGTCCCTAAGGCTAAGAAGTCTGTCAAATTCCTCACATGACTTTTCTGCTTCCTCCTTCCACACCCAGCTCAACAGACATAAAGATTTGTGTCCTGGAGGTGGCTTTGACTTGTCACCAACTAGGCTACATCACTATTATACAGAGCCACATTCGACATGAGATTAGGTAGATTTTTGGACTGGAGTTGAGCGTGTCTGGCTCCGCCTGACTCAATGGGAAGACTGTGTCCAAAGAGGATTAGCTATGCTGTCATTTTGTGTAATCGCCTGCCTCATCAGAGTTATGTCCCCTGTTGATGAACTTAGACTAACTCTCTTAATTTGGGTCCCCTGGGATGCTGCCGTGACTCAAAATGAGACTCAGACCTAAATTTAACTTCAGGAGGGGGGGGAGACATGTCAGCAAAACAGCCGTTTGTAAGTTCCCCAACTTGGACAAATAGTGCATCAAGCTTTTCTGCTTAGCTGTTCCTGGCTGTTTCTCCTTCTTAAGAGGGTCGAGGATGCGACTTTGTGAAGGCGCCAAGCAGCAGAAAGATTTTAAAGCTCAGATTATGAGTTGCACACAGCATCCAACACTATGATTCATGTCAGTAAGAGGAATGTGGGGTATTTTAAAGGCCAGGGAGCAGCAGTAGGTCTGCGGGGTGGGCTAGGGTGTCGGCTGGCAACACCCTCACCCCATCAGAATTACAAATACAGTTTTCTCTTATTTTGTTGGGAGCACATCCAAAAAATAACACCAAACTGAATGACATCTGTGCTGCACGATGAGCCGCTTTTGGAGGTGAGGGTGAAAAGAGTTGAAGCATAGTGACTGTTTCTGTGCAAATTATAAATCCAAGCCAAGTCAGACATAAATGTTTAGCCTCGTTGTGTTAATATAGTTGTTAAATCATTACAAAAAGTCAATGAACTCAGTAGAATAAAGCCAGTGTATTGATTTACTTATATAGACTATCTCCAGGCTGAGAGAAGAGAAATGACTGATCAAATCTTGATTGATCCGTGAAGCTGAAGACGCAAAATAGAATTTGGCACTGCGTACAGATGCATTTGCGGAACCTTGTGTCTTTTATTCTCAATCACTTAGCCCACGAAATATCTTCTAAATCACCATTAATCTGTGTTTTAAGTCATGTAAAGACGCAGCAGTGAAATTCATGCAGATTTGTCTGATTTATACCAAGGAGGAGGATTCATTTTAATAAAGGTGGATGACTGCAGCACCAGTTTAACAGTACAGATCCACCACTGGAAGTCTGGGACTCCCAGATTCTCATGCCCACTTGCCCAAACTCCCTTCCCCCCATCATCCCTCCAGAGCCGCACACCTCCCCCTACTCACACAGTGTCTCTGCTGGCTGAGATTTCTACTATTAGTACAGGTGAGAAAATCAGTAATATCAAGCCGAAATGTTTGCTAGAGTATCAATAGTGGGAAGAACATATCTTGCATCCCCCCCCCCATTTTTCCACAGTCCTTTCCTTCCAGTGAAACCTAATTGAATCCTGCCTGGTCAGATGGTAAAAATGCTGTAAACCCTTAAATGAATGGTAAAGAATGCATGTCAGAGGAGATAAAATGCCATAAAATGGGGTAAGGTCATGATAACTCACCTCTGTCTGTGTCACCTTATCGTTGTTCCCCTTAGTGGGAGTTACAGTGCATTTCTACCTATACCGGCGCGTTTTGGGGGACTTTGTTTGTTGTATAATAAAACCACACGTTTTTTAATCATCCGTTTTAATGCAAGCTTGAACAACCACATACTGGGATGTACACGCCGCACGAGCTCGGATCCTGCGGATTGATGAATGGAAATGCCTTTGGTTCATCCCGCGGATGTGGAGGTGCAGAATGCAGCAAACGGAAATTACAAACCAAAATAAAAAGTAAACAATCACACAATTAACACACACACATTTTCATTTACCTTGTGACCCCGCATGCACTATCGCCGGTGGGATGCTGAATGCGCATGACTGACCACTGCAGATGAAACGCTTAAACATTTAAACCCAGAAGTGTGACAGATGGAAGAAGTGTGACAGGAGGGGAGGAAATACGTTGAAATCGTAGCATTTTAGTTGTTCGGCTTGTGCAACTCACCTTTTTTAACCGGCTGTGTATCACTGTTTGGAAGACTTGAGCCACGACCAGGGCGATTCCCACTATCAGGAGGTGAGCGCACACGATCCCGGTGGCGTAAATGGCACAGGATCTCCGAGTCATGATGCCGGGTCGACGTGCTGTCCTCTCAGGCAAAAAAACAACTTCACTGAAGTTAACGTTAACCTCCCCCAAAACGATTTATTGAAAAATAGCAAAGGCAAGGTGTGGGACCGCGAAACCTCGAATCCGCCGTCTCCTTAGCAGCAGCTGGGTTTAAACTTCTCTCTTCGCCGCTCTGGTGAGGTCGAACCCGGCGAAGCAGGAGAGGGCGAAAATAGTATCAAAAATGTTGGCACTTTTCGGGGGAAAACACTTAAAGGGAGAAAGAACCGAGCTGGTCGGAGGCGGCGGTGGAATGAAACAGCAGCTCTCAGCACGTCGGCTCGTAGAAGAAGACCTGTCCACCTCCTCCCCTTCCTCTACGCAATAATGAAGTCGGTCAGGCGAACAGCGTCGTTTTGGGAGGTTGCATGAGCGGAGGGTGTGTGCACAATGAAAGTCGGCTTTCCTGACATGGCTGATGTCACAGACTACACTCATATTTTTTTTAACTTATGCAACTTAACCGCAAAATAAAGCTAAATAGATTTATATATTTTATGCTTATTTACGCGCAATTTACGTTGCATTTGGTGCAGTTTTATAACTTTTACATTAAATTTTTTTTTTTTTTTTTATTGATGTGGGTTTATAAATTAGTTGCATGTTTGAGCTCGCAATACAACATGCAACACCACCAGGACTATGAATGAATTAGCAGCAGCGTGCTCCTCCACATGGTGGTGGGTAGTCCCACCTGGCGACTTTATAACGAGACATGTGGAGGAAAATTATCTCAAAATGTCACTTTTCAACATTAACACCACGACGTAGCTCAGTAGACACACAGACACAGAAATGTGCAATCAGCAGAAACCCGTTAGCTTTTATAATGATTCCGCTATCTCGCCTCATCGTGTCTCCTTAAATAAGCTCAGCGTGGATATGAATAATAAACCATTCAAACGACCAACGATCGTTGACACGACCAGTTTGCCCGACGAGCGGGCGCTCTGATTGGCTGTCGGCCTCCCGGACCACCGGCTCAGGACCACCCACCTGCGCGCTGATTGGTCCGACGCTGGTGAGCACGATGTCGAATTTGATCGACTGATTTCGAGGCGGGGCTCCTTTAAAGGGGGAACCGGACGAGACGTGCTTCTGCTCTGCAGACACAAGTTGGATGATCAGCGACTGCTGTGGCTTCACACCAACCACAAATTATGTTGTAGTGTAAAAACAGAATAATGTGGGTGATTTGTCGTCACCACATTGAAGTTATCATGATGCATATGACCGCTAGTTACTGACAACTATAAATATAGTACAGCAGAGCATTTACAGTGGCAACGTTTTAACTGTCAACAGTGCTGTTGACGAAACTCAACCTGGAGGCAAAGTGTTGGACTTAACAGACCTACACAAAAACAACAACACTAAACTGTGGATGCTGGATTTCCACCCAGGCAACAACGGGCAAATCACACATTTGTTGATTTTTTGCAGTGAAAAGAAATGAATGCCAATCCCTGCAGAAAGGAGACATTTAAATAAGCCTCTTCAGATGTTAATGCACCATTATAGTCACAGTTTATGCCCCTCATGTATTAGCAGAATTTTAAGTCACATTGTTTTCTTGAAAAGATAATTAACCAGGTTTTTTTTTTTTAAAAAACACTTGACGTCCTGAAGCTAAGTCTAGAATCCAAAAAGACTCTTAACATAATCAAACAAAGATGGTAGCTTGCCGGGTACCTGGAGAGGAAACAGGTTGGGGAAACAGGTTAAAATCTTTTTTTATTTTTTTTATTGTGCAGTGTATTTACAATTTTTCAAAACAGTAAACATGTAATTTGCCCAGTGGTGAACAAACATTTGCATAAGGCTACAAGACTCATACATAAGGCCAAACTCATGCAATTCTACAAACAACAAAAACTGATATGAAGTGACTATTTACATTTCTTTTTGGAAAGTGACACATCTTGGTTAATCTTGGTTAAATGCATGTTTCTTGCTGCTTAACCACAGCAGACATTTTTATGAGTATCTGCCAAAAAACCCAATTAATGTGTTTTTATTAAAGTGTTTTTACAGCCGGGCAACACACTGAGACGTATGAAACGTATTTAAGGCCCCGAACACCTATTTTCTTGGCCAGCTTTTTTTGTGAGCAGCGATGCCCTACATAAACACTTTCTATCAAATTTACAACAGCTGTATTTAGTCAACAAGAGAGATTTTCAGCACTGTGTGCTTTGCCTGAGCTCATCTTGCTGGTTGGAGGTGAGCAGGCCTTGGTTAGAAAAGTTTATTTCTATTCACCAATTCATTTCTAGTAACATTTGAATCTAAACAAAAACCTATTGTAGGGATGTTTGCTTGTTTATTTAAGCCACTGTAAGTCAGATCTGATGAAACCACACCCACAAAGTCATGATGAAACACATTAGTTTAGCAAGCTAATCTGACCATATGTGTCATTCTGCTTTGATGAAAACAGTGTTATAATCTTCAATGTTCACTGGAATCAGATATAGTGTAAATTGTCAATGTGACATGCAGAGTAAAAACAGCAGTGGCATCAACTTTGCTGCTACACCCAAAAAAACAGCGGTGATATGCAGTGCTCAGCTGCTGGTTGGACAGTTTTCTCAGCATTATGGTCCAGTGAATATAGATTTTTGTTCAAAGCAAATTTTGCTGAGTGTATATTCCACTGTGATATGGTCCTAGCAGCAGTAAGAACAACAGTACAGTCACATTTGTGTCACAGTGGTAATGGCAAAAGTATGAAATGCAATTCAGATTTCTTTAAATGGGAAAACCTATGGTATCTAATGTTGCTGCAATGACTTGTAGCTGTAGCTCAAAGCCCGGATGGACAGCAGAGTATTAGTTTGAACGTCACCTGGTGCAGTGGCAAATGCTGAATTTAAAGATGTTTCACACCTCTACATACCATCACTCAATCCCAACATGAAACTCATGAATGTGTTAGCAGAATTTGGTCAAAGTGCTATCAAGTTTTCAAAAGTCAGAAGTCAAAAGGTCAAAGGTGACATTTCTCTGGGGCTTCGGTGTCTTTTAGATTCTGTTGCACTCAAAGCAGCTAACGAGTGTGAGGCTGAAACGGGACACTGTGAATTGTGTGGGACCAACATCCTTATTTACAGACAACAGCAGCTGTCTATCTTAAGAGCTTGTTTTTACCCAGAATTCTAGTGGATGAGATGCCAGTTCATGAGGCGGGCTAAATCTGTGTCTACTCCCCCAGTTCAGTCAGTCATTCACGGATTCATCAAACTGGTTGCAGCTCTTACCTGCAATGAATCTGCATCAGTCTTGGGATTAGATATCTTATCTCATGACTGATCTGTTTCTCGTTGGTGACTTTATTTGACGTTTGGTTTGTGGCCAGCACGTTATACATCCTGCTATAAAATCCTGTTTGGGCAGCAATGGAGGGACTGAAAGGTGAGCACGGTCATTCAGCTGCCTCTTTGATAAACCATTAATGAATAGAGGAGGACAAAAGAGTATAAGTTTTCCCTCAGAACGTGATATGCATCATATTGTTTGATGTTTCTCTCTGGAAGGAAATGACTGGGCTGGACTCTTAACATTAATCTAATTGAGTTTTACCTCATTGTACTGAGCTTTATGGCAATCCCAGAGGATGGGGGCTGCAGTAGGGAGGGGGGCGGCATCTGTTCAAACAAGAGGAGTAAAAAATGCTAAAGAAAATCATCAGGGGGGAAGGATAACAGTCAAGTAATGCAGCAACATTGTTTCTGCCAAAAGAAAGGGTGGGAGGGTGAAGAGGGGTAAGACAGTTCAACCTTTGTAATGGTCCCTTTTTATGTTAGCTCAGCAGAGCGACACTGATTTTTTGTTTGTTTGTTTGTTTGGTGGACTACTTAGAAGCTGCAGACACTCAGTTTTGAAGGCCTACACACAGATATTCTATGACTATAGGTCACTTTTTATGTGAATATCTCCACATACAGCATCATAAGAGGAGACAATAAGGAGACTTTTATTGAGAGGGGAAATAATTTTGGACAAGTTCTTCAAACTAGCATTTGTTGTCCCCACAAATCATTTATTGTGTTCTCACTCATTTTGACCCCTACCAAAAAAAAAAGCCCCACTAGCTTTTGATTTGCACTTTGAAGACAGGCCTAAAGTGCAAATGTGGCTGAACAGCAAGCACATTGATTTGAGCACAAATGTCCATTCATGTGTTTGGGGGAAAAAAGTATTCGGTGAAGGCTTTAAACATTCTGCACAGTCAGCTTTATGAATCGTCCGTGATAACAGTGCAACATGGGTTACAGCCTAACTCATGTGGGTATTACTTCACATCGTGTTAAGGGGTAATTTACAGGCACCGTCCTCACACATAATAATTATAACTAGACTTTAGTTGAGACTCTAAGTTGAAAGCTTCTCTTTATTTTCTCTTGCTGAACAGAAACTTGTTATCCAGTTAACACACCGTGTCGTGTGACTGCAGACATTGTCACGACTAAACTGTAAATCCTGTTTGAGGTTTGATGGGTGGATTCACCGTGAACTTTGCAGAAGCCAATGTGAACGCCTTCCACCTGGTAAATAAGATATGAAATAACACACACAGTGTGCAAACAATGATTCATGTCTTTCAGGCCAACATATACTTTAAATTGTGATTAGTTATACTGTGTTCCTCTGCAGGACTGAACAACGCCCTGAATCACAAAGCTCTCTGAGGTTATATCTGAGGTAGCGACAAGAATAAACAGGTGTGTTTCCATTGAGGGAATTGACGAAATGTGTCATGCTAGAAGCTCTGAGACCAAAATGCTAACATCAGCATGCTCAGATGCTCCTTATGACAGTGCTGACACGATGATGTTGAGGAGGTATCTGCTTGGGTAGTAAAGTTCTTAGATGAATGAAAAAAGTGAATTGTAATGCTACTTCCTGATAAAGCTGGACAATGTTTACCATGTTCTCAATTGGAGTTTAGCATGTTAGCATTTGCTAATCTGCACTAAACACAAATAGCTGAGCTGATGGGAGTGTTTAATTTAAAAAATATTTAGTCATTAATGCACAATAGGAAATGTGACGTGATGATAGCAGTAGACGGAAAGTCAGAGGATCACTAAAGTTATCACAAATATCCTGACACTGCAGTAATCCATTGAATAGTTGCATAGCCAGTGGGTTTTAAATTCTGACATATATAATTATTGATCTTAACATTAACAGGAGTTTGACAGGAACAATCTTTGCCCAGGGTTCACTTATTACTTTTATGTTTTTGTGTTTTGTTGTTTTAATGGCTGATTAACATCTGACCAAGACACAACAATAAAAATGTATCCTTCTGGTTAACACTGGCACATTTACAGTAATATTTATTAATGCGCAATGTCCCTGAAATAAAAATGGAATAAATAAAAAAATGTTTGCTTTTAATCTTTTCGCTGTCTTTGGATGGCACTGAAACTGATTGTAAATGGAGTTAAGATGTTTTTGGTAAAATGATCTGTGCTCCTATGTGAATGTGTAAGTAATGTGAATACTGCACTGATACCTACTGTATCAGCTTTAAATGAGGCAGTTTTAAATTTATTTTTTGGTCGAGAAAATTATACCAACTTTGTTATAAAAAGACCTTCCAGCCGTGTATTTAAACCAGGCTAACTCAAACTGCATGGTGCTCAAGCTCAAATCAAACCAGAGGTTCTTAACCATAGAGTTTTGGAGTTAGAATTTTTACTTGGCAGCAGGAATCTAGTGTCTGTAAGTAGAAAAAATGTATGAGAATCAACCACATGATCCACCAGTCACATTCCATCATCTGTCCTCCCTATCTGCACATCCCTACTTATATCAACACCACAGAAACAATGTTAACTCTTTCTGTAAATACTGCCTGACATGGTAGCGGTGTCCTCCAGTCCACATGGCTGCACCACGGTGGAGCCTGGTACCGAACATTAAGTCACGGTACTTTCGGGACTGAGAGCGTCTTTGTAAGGCGAGAGACAGATATATAGGCATAGTTGTGGGAGTGGAGACTTGCGAGGAGTGGCAGACCTTTTCACTGGAAGTGATTAATGCAAACAGAGCAAGTAAGAGCTATGGGAAGTGTACACAACACTGAATTTATTTCTGGCTTAATCCATTCCTTGCTCTCCTTGGAGAGAAGCACACTGACCAAAAGAACTTGTCGTGTTGCAGCAGATAAAAGCAATGTTAGGTAATATGAAATATACAAAATAGTAATATAAATAAATAAATAGTACCACTTTGAGGGACTTGTACTGGCCAAAGGTGAAATATTTAAGCTTGGCTGAGGTGGAGACTGAAAATCAAAGAAAACTAAGTAAAATTTCATAAGTCATGATGTACATGAAGCATAAACACTTCTGCTCCACTAAAAAGTTAAGAAATTGTGACTGAGAAAAACATCAGATCTGCGTAGTCACTTGGGGAGAGTGTAATGTTCATCATGTTTTCCACACTTGATACCTGACTCGTGTGACAGTAGTGTGTGAAAATAAACATTAATTCACTTTATGTTTGCTTTTTTTGCAGAAATTATGTTAAAATGCACTATATTTGGACTGAAGCTTGACTTGACAGTATGATTTGTTTGCAGTTCCACCAAAAGGTGATTTATCATATGGTTTCATTTGAACAGTTTTTACCTCAAAAAGGTAAAATTATCCAATTATAAATGAAAGAGCTTCAAGCAAAGTCCAAAACTGACACACATTATTTTTTCTTGTTTTCTGCCTCATTAATCATTTCACAATTTCTTTACCTTTTGACCCTTTAGGGGCCCAACCCCCTTCAAAGGGTCAATTAGTGAAAATACATCCAACTCAACCTACAACAGTAACTTTATATGTTGTAGTGCATGTTAATGCATCTGGATTCCTTAAAATGTATATACTGTTTAATATCAGCCACCTATTTTTCAGCAGAACCACAATTTAATTTTGACACTTTTGGTTGATTTTGTTGTACTCTACTGGTATTGGAGTATTTCTGGACAGTTGTATTGTTACTTTTACTTAAAGACCTCCTCCAGTCACAAATAAAAACATTTAAAATCACTCTGCCCTAACTAATAAACTGTGTCTCATGCTTTTTCCACTAAAAACTCAACATTTGCTCACATTGTTGAATGGAAGGGAGCTTTAAGTAAAGGATCTGAGGACTTCCATCACTGGTCGCAGCAGACAAAACAACTGTTATGTAACGAGAAATCAAAAGGAGCTATAAGAAAAAAAAGCTGGAGCTGGAACGTCCATGTATGTGTTGTATATGCTTTCTCATGGTCCGACATTTTAGTTTGTTTACTCAACAGCAGTTAAGTGATGCGCCAAACATAGAAGTCCTTTAGGTGTGGTACATTTCCCACCATTCATCTAATGTGTTTTGTTACAGGAGACCAGCGAGTTATTGTTCCTGCACAGAGCAACAAAGTGTTAATGTAAGAATTTAAGGAGGCACCGCTGTCACACCACATTACAATGCCAGAAAAATAATCGTGTTGCTTTTCATGACTGCAAATTTTGAAAACTTGTACAGTGTTTATTGTGATTTCAAATTTTTTTCCACAGTGGCCTTGATCAGACCTGCTGTGCCCATTATGCAACAATGTATGCATTGTGCATTAGGACAAAGCCAGCCCTCAGTTGTCCTGTAAAGGGAAAACTGTGGCTGCAAGATGTACTCTGGCTTTGTGTGGCCAGATCACAGTAACCAATGACAGTGTATAATACAAAAGGCATTTGGTAATACTAAGAAATAAGTTCTAAGCAATGACATAACCTGAGGCAAAACTGCATGGCCTGCATGGAAATATCCTAACAATATGTGTGATATTATCTGGCTGCAATTAATTAATATACAAAGCTGAAACACAGTAGATTAGTCATTTGACTGACAGAAAATTAAACTGCAATCAAACAAGAAACATGTTTCCTTTTAAGGTTATCAGACATGAGAATTAGTTGCTTTTCTTGAGCTGCTATTGTAACATTACTGTAAACTGAATGGGACAAAATAAGAAATGTAAAGGTTTATATAAAAAAATGTGATGTTTATGTCTTCTTGATTCTTGGCCCCTGTTTTTATTAAATACTTAAAAATGTCTGAAATCTGAAAAATAATCTTTATTAAGCAACAATTAAAGTCATTGTTAGTAACAGACTTATTTATATTTTTATGTTCACTTACTGAATATGATCAACTTTAATAGTCACGCTAGGACACAGACACTCCCTAACCCTACAGAAAATAGGGAGTCAACTTTGTCAGAGTAACACAAACATTACACAAAAAGACGATACAACATGTGCCTGTCAGGTGAGGTCAAAATCTTGCCCTGTATCCTAAAGAACACTGTGTCAAATGTTTATCCACTCCAGGTAAAAACTTGAGGAAGCAGCCAGTTTTGTTTTCACCGTATGAAAATGCAGGGAATGTTAAAAGGGCGAATAAAGGTTAAGAAAATTAATTTCAGTTCACTGAAAGTTGACCGTGATTAGAGGACACTGAGGTAAAGGGGGAACCTGTGGTGCCACACCAGTAATGCATCCTGTACAGATAGTGTCGAGAGGTTTGCACATTATTATCCTGTATTGTTTTCTACTGTTGCTCAACATCCTAAAGGCTGTGAAAGATTGTTAAAAACGGCAGCTTTTATTGGAAAGCCAGCATGCTGCCAAACCCTCTGATTCCACCATAAACAAACTTTTCCAGTGTATCACAGCAGTTTCCCCCAATTGTACTTTACTCGCAAATGAGAAGTAGAAAGTCGTCTCTGGAGGAAAATTAACGTTGCTCTGTTGCTTTGTTTTGTTTGTTTTTTTATTGTGTATGTGTGGAATAAATAAACAAATAAAAGAACACACGTCATCAAACAAATAATCAAAAGTGGCTTCCTTTTACTGATGGGACTGAGATAAATATAAATTAAGTGCTAAAACGAAGCATCTTAATTATTACAATAAGTCATTTTGGATTTATTAATGCAGAAATTTATAAAAGTGAGATTTGTTTCTAATTATATCAGTTCCGAACTTCTGAACTACCCACTGTTGTTGCATGTGTAAACTATAAAGTAGATAAGTTTGGCCAGACCCTAATGCTTAGTCTTTTTTTACCAAAGGGGCTGAGCTTTCCCAAGTCAGGCCATCATCATGCAACCATTTAGAGAGCTGTTTGAAGACAATGACCAGTTATACAAGCGTCATATTTCAATATTTATAAGTCGGGTGCACAGAAGGAAATCCCTCCAGACAGTCGGTAAAGATTATTTCCTACTGAAGAGGAAAAGAGAGGCACAGTATGTAAAGTACACAAAGTTTCAGGCGTTTCCTTGCTGCAATCAAGGAGACAGATAAGAAAATTACACCATGGCAAAAATAAAACAGTATCCATCATGAACCCAGGACTAAAAATACTGTGTCTAAAAATGTAAACATTTCAAGAGTTAAAGGAAAGTCTGGTTTATAGCTTATCCAAAGGTCTTCCCCATCCCTTAGAAGTCCAGGTAACGCTTTTAAGTAACAAGAAACCAACCTGTACTATTGTTATATGTTTTTCTGTGACAACAGTTTCCTTTCTGATCGTCAATTCAATTCAATTTTATTTGTATAGCTCCAAATCACAACATAAGTCATCTCAAGGCACTTTACATTGTAAGGTTTAAGACCTTACAGAAGTATTTGCAGAATAATGTAAAAAACCCAACAGTCCCACCTCAGCAAGCACTAGGCGACAGTGGAGAGGGAAAAACTCCCTTTAACGGAAGAAACCTCCAGCAGAACCAGGCTCAGGGTGGGCGGTCATCTGCAGTTGGCAGTTTCTCAGTAATATATACAAAGTGTAATATCAGTACATCTCACTGTGCCAGTTTTGTTTTTTGCTGAAGTTTTAAAAACAGGCCATCAGACCAGAAAGCAGAGGGAGATGCCTAACTTGACATTTGACCTCTGCAGATCCCTGTATGACTCCCACAGCAAAGTATAAGGGAGAAAGCTGCTGAACAACTTTCGATCACATGAGTGAAGCTCCGTCTGCTATCTAAAGTTGTAAATTCCTCAGCGACATGGCTCCATGCTGACGTAGAGTCATGCTATATTATCCATGCATAGTAGATCTGTGTTGCTGCTGCATCAAGTCCTGTGACAGCACGAGGAGTCTATGGGCAAGAGGAAGATGCTCAGGATGACTGGAGCGATAAACAAGTCCATTCACAGTCTACATACTGTAGACCTTACAGAAGGCTGCTGGCACTTTTTAAAAGTTTTTTAAAGGCTGTTTATTCATTGGATTTTAATATTTGCTTTGTGACCAACTTCGGAAGATGATCGATAAAAAAATGTGTTATTTTAACTTTCAATTTTTAATATTTTCAGAGATTTGCAATGGCATATATAATGACTTTCAACAAAAATGCACAACGACAAGTTGGGATAAAATGTCCTAAAATACATTTTGTGTCTCTTCCTTTTTTCAAGGAATAATTTTTTGGCTGTGTTTGTGTGGACCACACAATATTTTTAATGACTTTAAGCTGTTCTGTAAGTGTTTTCACTATACAGTTACATGACAAAAATGAATGCACAATCAGGTATAACTGCAGAGTATTAACCACTCCCTCAACAGCATGAACTTGTAGGCAAATTACAACAAACAAACAACAACAAAACGAAGCTGTCCGTGATGGTTCCAGATTTCAAATGTATTTGTATGTATTTAAATGTTGGGATTGTATAGTTGTCACAGGCAAACAAACTGAAATCAGATAGTTCACTGACTGCACTGAAACTGTTTACTAAGTTGGTTTGTTGCTATAAAAAGGGATCATCAGAGAGGAAACAATAGTCTCTCTGTCCCAGACGTGTTTTCCCTGGTGTTTGCACTGCAGGAGAGTCCAGAGACTTGAATCAGGCTAATTAGCTTCCTTTTGTTTCTCCACATGTTCCTGTTTCCATGATTTTGACAAAGGTGGATATTTAATTAAACCAGTTGTCTTTTTGATGCGTATGTGAACAGTACCCTTGGCCTTCTGTTTTTGAGGCATGCCAGGGGTTTGCATTGTGTAGTAAATCCTCTGAGGTTATCTTCATGAAGTCTTCTCAATTGTTGACAAGGAAACACGAACGCCTACATCCTTGAAAGCATCCTTGACTTGCTGTACAGTCATAATAGGGGTTTTTCTAGTTTTCCTGTATGCATGCTTTTGTTTTAGACTGTTCATCTGTTGACTTTGGCAAACGAACTACCTTTGTCATTTCGGAATTATTTTTCCTTCTTTGTCGCATTTTAATCTTCTTCACTTGCAGTCACCTCTAAACTTCCTAATCTACGGCAAAACTCAATCAAGTCTGAGCCACAGCTGAGTGTTTTGGTGCTGCCTAAGAAACATTTACAATCCAAGTGAACCCTTACAATTTGGACAACTTAAATATCCCCCAAACAGGCCTTCCTATAAGGAAACTAACCTACTACTAATAAAGCTTAGACTTGACACTGGGTAACCCTAGCCCTAACCTAATGTGTTATTTTTATTTCAAACTGATTTTCCTGAATAGCAAGAATAGGATTAAAATTACTGTCTTTTAACTTCAATCCTATTCTTGCGAAATCAGTTTTTTTTTGGTTTTACTTTAAAACTACCATCAGCAGGCAGAGGTGAGCACGATACAGCTGAAAAGTTCCAAGTGTGCCACTGCTCACCTGATGTTTATTGTTGCTTCCTCGTCACCAATGTTTCACAACGTAAATTTTTTTGGTAACTGTTTAAATGGACTACTTACCATTTGGACTGTATGTTTTAAAACTAGCTAGCTACAATAATACAAGTATAAAGTGGCATAACATGGAAATATACAAGTGCCTCAAATTCATACCTAAGTACAGTACATGATGCAAACTCACAGCTGACTGTAAATACAGTGTTTTTACATTTATCAGCAGATTATTTAATGTGAAACTATTGTTTAACATCCTCTTGTAGTGCCATTGTCAGCAATTGTTCCCCTGGTGTTGCCACGGTGACCAAGCAACAAACGACGTCAGACCCACACTGTGATTTCTATCTGCAGCTGCAAACATGATGGTATCTATCTAAAAAAAAAAGAAAAGTAGTTTGTTTACTGAAACTTTCCACAAAATTGATTAAATTCGGTACATAAAGGATCCATGGAGACAAAAAAGACGTCGTCCTTTCCTTGGTAAGTGACTACGTCTTTATTTTGGGGCTTAATATTACACAGTGGCAAGCAGTTAATTCTTTAGTGATCTGTAGTGAATGGGGAATATTTAACAATTAGCTGCATTAAGTACTGTACTTCAAGTATGTGTATAAATTCTATACTTGTACTGAACTAGTAGTTAAAATAAGTCCACTTTAAACACCTGTGGCATTACTTTTGTACTTCACCTAAACAGACCAGAGTAGCAGTAGATCCAAGAGATTTTTAATGCTAAAATTAATATTTAAAAAGTCTCCTACGCTTAACAAAACTAGCAATGGCTTTTAAACATACTGTTGCCAACTACCTTTGCTTATAAACTACTAACTGAAAAAAACACTGCAGACTGAAACATAATCTAGTGGCAAGAATAAAACAGAGGTGCAGGAAACTACTTATTTACTCTCAGGAAGAAATTGACACCTTGTCTTTGACCCTACTGCATTTTGAGGCTTCTCCTAGCAAATTGTACAGATTTATAAAAACAAATGAGTGTGCAAGTAGGAAAATGTTTTATGGGAGCATAAAGTCCAAACACAAAGAGGACATTATCTATCAGATCCCAACAGAATCAATCCAAATTATTAGACAAGACACTGACTTATTGTACTGTACTGAAACAACATGAATACACAACACGTCAGAGTTGCCTGAATTAATGTCAGTACATTGACAGAGAATATAAATAGTCTTATCTTCTCATCTCCTTTTTTGTCAACAACAGAAGGCAGTGTCTGATATTTAGTAAAGGCTAGATATTTCGGGAAGTTACAAAAACACCACAAAGAAAGCAGAGTGTATGTGGTTAAAACAGAAATCAACTTCCTGCTCAAGTAGAGTGAAAGTCTGCTCATGCTAAAATTTAAAGTGAGCATGTTGCTTTTCTGGGTTTCTTTGTTTGGCAACCACATATCGAAATAACAGCTATAAAATGATTCGCATGGAACAATTCACGTAATCTTTTCCTCTTTTTCATATATAAAATGAATATATAACAGCCCTTTCGACCAAAAACAATAGTTTTAGTTGCTCTCTGTTTGCAGGTTTTAAATTACATTTGTACTATTATATCAAATTGTAATTGATGACACATATTGTGGAACAGTCTTTGTGACTAAAGGAAACATAATATTCTAAAAGGTGCAATTATACTGTACATTGCTTTTATCACTCTGTCAGTTTTTTTGTTTGCCAAAATGAAGTCTCATCTTGGAAATACCAAGATGAGACTTCATTTTTACAGTATACATTTAAACTGCAGTTTGCTCATGAAGCATAACTGTTCATGATTATGATTATCCATAACCTGTATTATATCCATATTGTTTCATAAAGTCCAACTCTTATATCAAATATCTGCTTTATAAGATAAGTACATTTATTTTTTTGTAAATGTCCAGGTACAAGGAGAGGCTCCAGACCAAGTATCCTAAAGACCCAACAAACAAGATGTCCTCTGTCATCAGTTGTTGTCAGTGTTTTGTAAACATGAACCTAGATCACTTCAGTGATTGCTCGTCAGTCCAATGTGGGTTCCAGATAGGTGTCTCACCAGTGATTTTCCATGGAAGTCCAAAACAAAAGGCCAGCCAAAGGCCTAGGAAGTGCATCTCAAAACAGCATGCCTGCTTCTCAAAGCAGATGACCCAAAAGCAGATACGTAGAGAATATGTGGCTGCTGTGGAGGAAAAACTCACACGGCATCCTCTGGCTATACACCCGCACTATAAGGATCACATGACCCCAGAGGTAAGAGAAGACAACAGCAGCCTGGACTATCAGGCTGTTCTTGTGCCAGTACTATGAGGGCAGTGTGAGAAGTTGAGAGTAGGCAGATGAAATAGGCCTGAATAAAGCAAACTACATTTATCCTGTATTTAAACATACAATATTTAAACGCCTTCATCTCCTCTCTCCAGTTATTTGATAAGGTGGTGTCCATTTTGGACCCAGACATGTGCGTAAACAGTGCCTCTGCACTTCCTGCAGGAGACCATGTGGAGGAGGGAGGAAACTGTCCAGAGCCAAGTAAGGAAGAAGTGCACAAAGTAAAACAAGGGACATCTGCCAATAAAATGCAAGTAAACTGGCAATCTGATTAATATAAATGAAATATTAAAATGCACCATTATTTAATCAGAAATACCACACTATTGTAAATAAATGTTTATGTCTGAATCACTTCACAGCTGCCCAGATGTCCAAAATCCAAGTCCCACAAACCCGTATATACTACAAATGAATGGAAATGTTATAAAGAAAAGTCAGATGATCAATCAACTGAGCGCCCACAAAGGCAAGAAAGTAGCTGCCAGATTTTTCAGCAAATGGTTTGTCTCTCCGGTAAGAACAAGTCTGAGACAGCAGAAAACTGACCAATTAAATAAACTACTGTTTACTCAGCCTTTAGACTAGAAACAACACAATGATGAAATGATGACACAGAGAACTTCTGCTTAACTGTTGCAGCACGAAGAGATCAGTGTTCCTGAAAGCACCATACAGGGACGTTTTGACAGTGGCCTTCAAGACTCTTCACATCCAACTTTCCCCATTCAAGTGCAGGACGCCAACTTCATCTTATCAGCCAAAAACAAAGAGGACAATTATGTTTCAAAAGCCTCTGATCCAAATACTGCACAAAAACAATAAAGTTCACAAATTATTCATAGTAAAATACTGTTTTTGACAGCTACTGATTAGAATAACAAGAACATGTACAGTAAAGAGCCCAGTTACTGAAAACGGATACAGATAAAAGAGTGAAAGACCCAGGCAACATATATAAACAAACAAATATATGGTTTTACTGTAGTTTCTGAAATATCTCTTTACAAAAGACGAACAAAAACTCAGCAGAGAGGAGTGTGTCTGTCTGAGTGTATAAAGAAGACATGCACAATTAACTAGCTACGGCAGAGAGCTGTAGAGGTTTACAGTTTCATGTGTGCCTAAAATTAGACACTCAATATACTTTAGATGCCACATTAGAGCCTACTATTTACCCCTCTTTATTTTATTTGTGTTCTTGTTGTACTTTGTCAGAATCACCTTTTAGGAGACAAGTATTTTTACACGTACAAGGAATTTTACTCCAAATGTGTGTGTGCAATAATATTTTTTTCCCCATAACGTTGACAAATAAACATTTTAATAAACAAACAAACACTTTATTTAAACAATAAATTATGAAAATACACATAATTGGGATTTTTTAAAATAAAACCTTGTTTTGACATCCAACTTCATTTGGTGAGCCATTTCAAACATGAGCTGTAAGACAAACAAAAAGATAATTAAATTAATTCTGAAGGGTGAGATTATATCCAGTACATTACAAACGACTTGTTCGTGAATTAAAATATCTTCTCATCACTGTTCATAGAAAATGTAAGGTTTGTTATTTTTATATCACAGTTATCTGTTTACTTTGTGCTCATAGTTCAAAAATATTAACAACTCACTTATATGAGGATTCAGCCTCGGGTCTGTTGTGTCATGTCAGTGTTAGCTGTTTGGTTCAGAGGTCAGGAGGGAGTGGACAGGTGACCTGCGGCCCAGTGACAGGAGCTGTGGGGAGGGCGTGTACCTCGCTGCAGCAGCTAGAGTTGATATAACACCACCTAGATTAGTCATAAAGTCTATGTTAGAGAGAGTCATATTGCACTTTTAGTTCATTTTTTGGTCTATAAAAAAAGTGAAACATAAAGTCCATGTTTTTTTTCCAATTGCTGTTCTGCATCTGCCAAACAATCTGTATTACAAACAAGATTATTTGCAATGACATAAAACAGAAACAAACACAAAATCCTCACATTTGAGAAGCTGGAACCAGAGGAGGATTGACAGCTTTGCTTAAAAAAATATTACATTTGTGGAGAAAACTACATGAATGAAAAGAAAAGACATTTTGGAAAAAGGAAAGTTTTTGTTGGACTGAATAAAAATATAAACCAGTGATAAAAACTCACTTCCAGTGAAGGATTTGTTGTTAATCATTTTCCCCGTCAGCTCAGCTGTTGTCAGCAAATGTGGTTCGCTGCACACAGTGTACGCACAAACATACATTACATCACATTACGCAGCCAGTAGCACTTTGCAGCATCATGCATCTTACATGAGGGGTCAAAGGTCACATGTGTAGATGATGTGACCATTCAAACTAAATGATTAACACTGAGATGGTTATGTTTTACCACTCTGCCTACCTGCCACATGTTTTTCTTCTCAATCTGGAGCCAGTGTTTACTTCTTTGATCCTGTCAGTGCTGCTGGGAATATTAACACACGCACTGAGATATTAAACATATCAAATTCTCTAACAGATAAGACCCTGAGGAATTTGTAATCTATATAACATCACAGCACATGCAGTGAAGTGCTCAATGAAACCACTTATGTATAGACCCCCTCTTTTTCATGCTGATGACTTCCTGCTCGCTTAGTAGAATCACATGATTTTCAGATGTGACCTAAGCTAGCCTGAGAATGAAGCTAATCCTTCCAGTGTGTGGGAATGGAGTCAGACGTACAATGCAGTGCTGTGCACTCTCTCTGGTGCAGACCTCCTCCTGTGCAAGCTGCTGTCAACGGTGCTGTTATCAGTGTGTGGTCTGCGGTTCTCTGAAATCACTCCTCGCAGCTCTTTGACCACAGACCTGAGATCCTGGGTGGGGCTCTCCTGCTGCCTCTTTGACTTTAGCAGCTAAAGAAGGACAGAGAAGAGAAACATGATGTAAATTTAGTCCTGCATTTAAGCAGAGATACCCAAGTATACAGGATAATAAAAAAAATCAAATAGCAACATACTTAGTCAATAAAAACACATAAAACTGTATTACAAGATGAAACAAACCAAACCCTGTTTCATTGCAGCGTTAAAATAAGTTACACACTGGTTTATCTTCTTGCCACAGGAATGTAATACTGTGTATGTGTGTGTGTTTTTGTTTTAAAGGCCAAGCAGATGTGCTGAGTTTGCATTTCATGGATTGGAAGTGTAGGAGTTGGGGAGATCCATAATGTTTCTCAGTGTACCGTGTTGGAGGAGTGTTGGAAGGAGGGTGGAGCAGTGACTGCAGACGGGGTCATGGAGTCTTGAACAGGTGGAGGTTCATTCAGAGGTCTGTGCAAATGTTTACCTTGGAGCTCCTACAAAAAACAATAAAATAGGCAATAACTCAATATTTGTTAAACAGAACTCAGTTGCCTTTAAAAATTAAACTTATGGAACAGGTCTGGCCAAATTAAGACAAAACATGCAGCGAGAAAAGATCATATGGATAAGACCAGTTCCTTCTTCCAAAAATATTCATTGTACTTTACCTTTAAGTCCAGGGCATGTTGGAGTTTCAGGCGGAAAAACTCCTGCTCCTGCAGCTGGATGAAATCTTGACAGTCTACAAAGCTCTCTGACATCTTTGGGAAGATACAGAGCACATGAAACAATAACACAGCGATGAGACAAAGAGAAGAAACAGGACTGATAAGGTTCTTTTGTTTATCTGAATATGTAAACTCAAATCTCGCTTTGTTCCAGAGACAGATAATAAGGGGTATTAATATTTATGCTTTACAACAGTTGCTGATAATCATCACACTTTTTAAGACCTTTGCTAACTCCATACTTTGTATTTTATGCCAAGAGAAACCAAGATAATCACTGAGTGGAGGGAGAGGTAGGGAAATGAAAAAAATGCAATTCACAGTTGGTACTTTAACCTCTACAACTGTGTACTTTTAAAAAGAGGAAAGGTTTTAGTACAAATTCTTATTCTTCATTGTTATTGTTAAGCATTTCAATTAAGCTTTTAAACATCTGTGTTTCTCTAACAGCCATATGTAATTTTGAGTTTATGAATGTCACCTTGTGAAGGATTGCCTCCAGCTCGCCGATGCGGTCCCTTAACTGTTGGTCTTTGGAGTGAATGGCCTCAAGCTCTTTGGCAAGTTGTCTCTTCTCCTCCCTGATGAAGGTTAGCTCCTGGAGCTGATGCTGATTCTCCAGGTTCTGGCAGCGCTTTTCCTGGACAGGAAGAACAAAAAGAAATGAAGCAAATGTTTGTATTCAAGATTTAATATTTTGTATTAATATTAAAATCCTTAAAAAGACATGTTTATAATAGCTGGTCTGTTTCTAAAGCACCTAAACTATGACAAATAAAGTCACTGTAGAATAGGCATGTTTTTTAACCCAGTTAAGATTTTGAGTAATAAAGTCCTTGAGAGTTAGCACTTTTTATGTGATTTGTTTGTGATTACAGACATTAGTTTCTCTATTATGTGAACTTGTTAACATCTGAGATACCAAGTCTGCTGTCCAGTAAATATCAATATTAGAAACTTTCTGGTGTAAACAGCATTTTTTTGAAGACTGATAGTTGCCTTTTGGATTTTTTTCATCATTATTGTGAAGTTTGATGTAAAAATAAAATTGTAAGCATAAAGTAAACATGACAAAAGGTTTAACTTTAACCTGACTGAAGAGAAGCTGGTGAATCATCTACACAAACACTACAATACAGTACATTATACTTTCCACCTGGTACACGTTGTCCATAGCCTCCTCCAGATGTTGGATTTTGCCTTGCAGCGTATCAACCTGCTCTCTTCTGGCAGTGATTTCCTCCTGCATGTCCATGGCTACTTGTAGGCCTGAGGTGGAGACAAACCGACACGGAGACAGATACGGAGATATAACGAGGGCAAAAAGAACATAATGCACATAAGATATCAAGACCATAAATCACAGAAATTAAATCTTAGACAGGCCTTGTACATATCAAGTGCATGCTGCATGTTCATGGTTACACACAACAGATAATATCTCTGGGACTGGAATGCAGCAGAGGAGAATACAGTATATATTAATTGCAATTTCACTGAACTACAATAATAACATTCCTACATTTAGCTGTGATCCAAAGTAAATCCCTGTTATCTGTCCGTTTGATCACAGACTGGATTTAATCAGAGGACTTTTCTCTGACCTTCCTTTGTACACGAGGTCTTTTAATCAAGTCTCTGTTTAAATAAATAATGACTAACCATGTCCATCAGCTCCTTCCAGGGTCCTCAGGGTGGTTCTGACCTGGTCCAGCTCATCACGGGTGTTCCTTAGCTGACTCTGAAGCTCCAGCACTACACCCTCCTGCTCTTCTGTCTTACAGCTGTGTAGCCTTTGCAGCTCCTTGTGCTCCTCTGAAATCGTTCCCACGCAAATACATACATTATATCCACAGAGAGACACACACTTTAAAACTTAAGCTCACACTCAGCAATGGAAGGGCTTGGTTGACAATGAAAACATACCAAACATGGTTCTTTGTTTTTTTAATACAGCAGGATTAGAAGATCATTTGATTTGGCCAAAACACAAGAGAGCTGAATTCTTTATAGAAACAGCCCTGTAGGGATTTATAATTCCTGGTGAATGAAGAGCTGCTGTGAGTAGTCGACTGTTCACAGTCCTACAGGTCATGATGGTTTCTTGACTTCATTAAATATGACAAAAGTCAACATGAATAATGTTATGTTGTAATTAATAAAAGCATGAGTATTTTATTGTCAACTAATATAGAATATTGTGATAGAAAATATATTAATTTCCATTTTTGAACATATTTCCATACGATGGACATTGTTTAGCTCAACTCACTTGTGAGGGTGAGTAACTGCATGCGTTGAACCTCTAACTTAGTGATGAGCTCTTGTTTCTCCAGAGTCTCTTCCTGGACACGCCGCCTTTGCTCAGCTACGGAGGCCTGTTGTTGCCGCTTCTCGTGCTCTGCAGCAGCCAAGTCTGACTTGTGCTGGTCTAACTCAGCCTGATCAGCATACGGCACAAGAGGGAGGAAAGATGGAGGTTAGTGAAATGTCAAAGTTAGTAAGAAGACAAAATACACAAACTCAGAAGATTGTTGAGGTAAAGTGATGTAATCATATTTTCTGACATGGTCCTGACCCTAAGATTCTGAATCTCCAGCTTGTGCTGGTTTAGCTGGTTGCTGAGGAGGCTGTTCTCCTGGTGTAAATTTTCGATCGTGTGGCTGTGCTGCTCTATCATCCGGATGCTGGTCTCCGTCTGCAATCTCAGAATATTTATCATCTTCTCTCTGTCCTCCAGCTTTAGCCTCAGCATCTCTCCTTCTGCGTACAGGGTCTGGCACTGACTCTGAGCCATTTCCAACCTGAAAAGGTGCTGGAAAAATCAGTTCAGCTTAGTTCATCTAGCCGTCAAAACAGGCAGGTACTGTGGTTATCAGAGTTAGGATCATGGTTTATATTTAATCTAAATTGTATGTTTTATGACTTATGATGCATGGTCTTTCCTGAAAGAGTACCACCCACACACGGTTCATTACCTGCTGGTTTTCTTGCTGCCTCAGCTGGAGCTCATTGTCTTTCTTCTGCAGGAGTTCCTGGGACTGCCTCTCCTCCTGGAGCCTTCGCTCCAGCAGGGTCTGCAAGCAGATTTTCTCTTCCCCACCTCTGTGAAGCTGCTCCCTGGCTACGTCCAGCCGTCCTCTCAGGGCATTCACCTCTACCTGGAGCTCACACTGATGCTGCTCACCACACCTCTGGAGGATAAAGCAGGAGGCACAGTGGGCTGATTATATTTAAATAGGAAAAAATGTTGGCAGTGTGATGAAATATGATCCTAATAATGGGAGAGAAACTGACTTGACTTTTTATCTTGTTAGGGAGCTGAATGACCAAGCATGCTCTGAAATGACAATTATTACTATTTCTGAACCCATCAACTTTTTGTATAGCAACTATGGTTTGTCTATTCCCTAACTGGCAATCCCCTTTGATTCTACCCACCAGCATCTTAAACTGTTTTACCAGCACATTACACACCTCCACAGCTTTGCTCTGTCAAAATTAGGCTACACAGAACTCAAGCATCATTTGAATTACATCATTTAAAATCAACATGACAGTTTCCACTTTCCACAGTGTTCTTTTATGTAAACATGCATCTAGATCGGGGCTTTGAGTGTGATAACAGACAGAGATAAAATGCTGGTTTCGTATTCATGGTTTGTTGCAGTACCTTAAGTTGGCCAAGCTGGGACTGAAGCTCCTCTGTCTGTTGTAAAGATTGCTCTCGTTCTGCTTTGGCGTCCATCGGCAGAGACTGAGCCTGAATGAGCTGCTGCTCCAGACAACTTATCTACAACAAATCACAATCACAAACTAAATAAAGAAATATTTTAGTTTTCACTGTGGCCTAAAAGTATCTTTCCATCAGTGTCTCCACCAGAGTTACTCTTTTTTTGAAGAAATCATTTTCTGTGATACTTACAGGACTCACATCCTAAACTAAAAAAGTTCCCAACTCTATAGAAGTCTGCTGTAAACCACATGATAACTTATGACTCCAATGACAACAATAATAAAGAACAATAAAGTTGGCTTACAATCAGACATATTTACTGTTACCATATCTTCCAAATATACATATATATTCTATTGTATTCTGTTGCATATTATCCTGCATGAACATATATAATTATACATTTTTAAACTTGATTTTATTTGTGTGAAATCTTTACATCTACATCTATAAGAATAACTACCATGGCATGTTAACCATCTATCAATAAAAACAAAATAAATCAAAACTGATTGAAATGGAAATGGAAGTTTTTGCAAGACTTCAGTCTGCTTTATGTAGTTGAAGTACCTCAATTAATCAAATCATTCGATAAAAAGAGTTTGGGACCTCAAGTGCAAACAAAAAAAGATACATGGTGAATGAGTGTAATTGAAGAAAGCCACCTGATCAGGTTAAGCGCACAACATTCAGAGTGTTCAATCAACAGGAACTTATATAACACGACCACAATCCTATTAAGGTCAACAGGAACTTATATAACACGACCACAATCCTATTAAGGTCACAGGTTGTGTTTCTATCATCTTCAGCTCACTTTGGTCTTACAGATCTATAAATTTAGTGATTCTGATCAGTACGACTGATTAATATTAATGTTCAGCAGTCTCAGTATCTCACCCATTTACATTATTGCTCATAAAGTTATTGTATTGTTCTTTCTTACCTTATCTTTATGGCTGAAGAGGGTTGACTCAAGTTCACTGACCTGACACTGGTGCAGTGACGTCTGTCTCTCCACAAGTTTCCTGGGCACATAAATTAAATATATTTGACACATGTTCAGTTAATAATAGTAATAATAAATAATAATAATAAATAAGTGATTGTTTATTAATCATCTTGGGGACAGGCTGCCCCCTTAAAGGCACCAAGGATTTGCAGAAATTCAACACTGATCTTTTACAGCCTTTGGTCTTAGATTGCAAACTGTCTCAGCTTAAACAGGCATAAAACTATTTGGGAACATCACTTACTTTAGCAGCTCTAACTTCACACTTAAGCTGATGCTGTTGTTTTTTGAGGAGCTCAACATGTCAGTCAACACCGCCACCTCCTGGCCAAGACTTGCAATTAGGTCTTTCATTCTACAACAGAGCAAAGTGAAGAGTGTAATAACACAGCTCCAGCAGATATGCTGATCTTTTTTTTTTTTTTTTTTTGCATTTTTTCTGTTTTTTGATATACTGTATAATGCAGTTAGTTTGATAACTGTTAGACAATGTTAGATAAGCATAGAAGAGTTGGAAAGGCGGATTATAAAAAACATATTTTAATATGGAGAATTTGTTGTGAATACACCTACTGTTTTGGTCAACAGACCAAAACAAACAAAAATAAATAACACTACTACATGACACAGTTATGAAGTGAAATACACAGAAAATATCATGTATAAAATATTATATGCACTGAACAAAAATTTTCATATATTTCTATATATATTTATAGTTTTTTTATATATACAAACATTAAAACAGAGCCCCAATTAAGTATTGTCATTACTGATTAAACTGACATAAAGCAGCATATCTTCACATTTTAGAAGCAGAAACATAACAATATTTGGCTTTTTAAAATTTCTGCCCATTAATTAAACAATTAATAGACTAATTGTTGCAGTTCTACATTACCTTTCTGTTTGCTTATTTATTCCACTGCATTCTTCACTTTGCAGATGTTCTACTGTCTGCTATAAAACAGAAGAAAACAATCAGACACAATAGAAGAAACAGTCTGACGTACACTCATTGTCACTCATAACCAACATCTAGTACTTACCATATCAACCGTCTCCTGTAGCTTTTCTCCTTTATTCTTAAAATCATCACTTGGCTTTGCAGCTCGAGATGAACCAGTGGCGTTCTCTGAACTGGTGATGGCATCCTCGCCACACTGTTTCTCATGAGATAACAGTGACGAATACAACTCCTTTATGACCCGTTCCAGTGTCTCTACTTTCCTGTTAAGTGCCAATGTCTCATCTTCCGTCTCTTGCAGCTTCTGGTCCGCAGCCCTTTTAATGTTTTGGAGCTCTTCCAACATGCACAGCATCTTTTCCATCTGATCACTGTGTTTCCTCGAATCCTTCAATCTACAAAAATAAAAAGATCTGTGGATCAAAGCCATTTTAAACACTTTATTTACAAAGGTAAAATTTTATCAGCGTGTTCACCTGAGATCAGATTGGACGTCCTTCTCCATCTGGACCTTATGCAGCTTAGACTGCAGGTTCATTATAGCTTTGTCAAAGCTAAATGTCTCTTGTCCAGGTTGATCACGTGTCTGTGTTCAAGAGGGTAAAATACATCATACAGACAACAACAAACATATATGTTTCATGTCTAAAATAAAAGAATGAACCTCGTTGAGGTGCACATTAGACAGCTGTTGAAGACAAACATCTATTGCATTATCCAACACCTCCTTTGCAGGAGAGTTAATATCACTTTGGTCCTCTGCTTGGTTTAAACTATCCTGGCCACAGAGCCGGGGCTCAGTCACCTGCTGATGAGCTGAAAAAACGGTGAAATCCACAGGTGGTTCATCTGCCAAAAGACCAAAAGAAGAAAATTTAAATCTTCATTTTTTTAAGAATATTTTTCCTCCCTACACATTTTATAATATATCTAGCTAAATGATTTAGATTAAACCTTTTCTGAAATCAAATTATTTAAATAAGTAAGATGTGCCTTCAGCTCTACCACTTTCAATCATTGTATTCAATTCAATTCAATTCAATTCATCTTTATTTGTATAGCGCCAAATCATAACAAAGATCATCTCAAGGCACTT
>JAUMHL010000030.1:20320527-20337852 GCA_032362345.1 Sandelia bainsii
TCTATTTGAGTAATATTATTTTGAAGTAACGCTACTCTTACTTGAGTACAATTTTTGGCTACTCTACCCACCTCTGTCTAATATACAATGGTCCGTTTTTTAGAGTCACAGTGGAGTGTCTGCAAAAAGCCGAGACGCAAGGGTGGAAGAACTGTGGAGCCTGACCAGTTTCTTTGGCTACAGCACCCAGACTTTTGGTCAAGCTGTGAATTTGCTCGACAGATTCCTCACCATTATGAAGGTAGGAATTTAACAAAGCAGGCAAGTGTCATGTAAAGATCAATGTAATTTCCAAGGGATTTGTGTTCAGCAAATCAAGGTTATCCAGTTCATATACAGTAGATCTATGTCATTCACAGTTATTAGTTTGTCCAAATACTGTTGCTTGTGTTTTCTGTTTCTGTTGCTTGGTGCTTTCGGTCTCCGTAGGGTCACTTTTCCTTCTTTTTTCTCTTCATCTCCTCCCTTCTCCATTACCTTACAACCAAAAGAGGCACAACAGAGCATGCACCTCACAAGATGGCTCCTCTATCCCCAACAGGCAACACAGCAGGACATAACTTCACATTTTCTGTATAGCATACAAGTATGAGTTGTAGCACTGAGGGCACAGGACAAATTATGATGCGTATTTTTAGGTTTTTTTTAACATGTACACATGTATTTTACAGTTATACAACATTGTTTTACATGCATAATATCTACTCTACAGTTAAAGTGCAGATTATCTCAGGCTGTCCACTGTTGTAATCCTATACTGTTTGTTGCTTCATTCATGCATTAAGACATTTAAGGAATTAAGTTTAACTTGTTAAAAATCCTTAAAAACACATCTGCCTTTTCTCTTATCTTTAAAAGATTCTCCATCTTTGAATTTGTAAATATTGTTACTTTTCACAGTTCAAGATGTCAAATCAAGATGTCTCCTACTTCATCATGATGCCTGTTTTCATTGTTTGTCTGCTGGAAGTTATCACACTTCTTTACATTGCTTATTAGTCTGTGACTCACTACCAAAACATTCCACATCTTGCTTGCACATAAGGGTTTAAGGTGAGCTCAGAGAAGCTTTTCTTGCAGTGTTAAACTCTGCACAAACATTTTCTGACTTGAAAACGTGAAGAAACAGGAAGTAAAGTATAAGCAAAACATATTTTTGAGTTGAAGTGGACATAAATCATCAAAGAAAACAAAACCACTGTGGCCTTGTTTGACCTTATACTGTTAGATGTTGACTCACTTGTTACTGTTATGTTACTCCGACAGGTGCAGCCCAAACACTTGCCCTGTATTGGAGTCAGCTGTCTCCACATTGCAGCTAAAATGGTCGAGGAAGAGAGCAATGTGTCACCCACCCACGAACTGATCAGAATCAGCCAAAGCAGGTTTACTGTGTCCGACCTTTGTCGTATGGAGAAGATCATCTCAGAGAAGCTCAGGTTGGAGCCGGAGGCAGTGACAGCCTTAACCTTCCTACACCTCTACTACTCAGCCTTCACATCCTCCTCTGCTGGAAGGTAAACATTTCAGTTTCTTTGTCTTATTTATTGTGTTGTCATTGCTGATGTGTTGCTGCAGCTTGCATGGAGTTGGTCGTGCAAATTCTGCTTTGTGAGAGTTGTACTGGCAGATCACATTAGGATTCCCTCTATATTTTAAGGGAGGAGATCCCAAGCATTGGGAGACTGGAAGCCCAGCTAAAAGCCTGCTTATGTCGGCTTGTTTTCTCTAAAGCAAAAGTAAGAATTGTTCTCAGGCGACAATTTCACAGCATAGTTGCACTGACTTTGAGTTTCGGAACTTATCAGTCTCCTCTTTTTCCTGCTTCACAGCCGTCGGTGCTGGCGTTGTCCCTCATTGCTCAGGAGTTTGAAGCCCTCCAGTCCGTCAGCTTGCTGAAGACTGTCCAGCAATTCCAAAGACATCTTAAGGTATAAATACAGTAGGCTGCTACGGCTTCAACAACTGATTATTTTCTCAATTAATGCACTAATTTAAATATTGTGTGCACTATGTCTCAATATAGAAAAAAACCCCACAACAAGTTATTAGAGTGAAAGAAACACTGCTTGACTTAATCACTTAATTTGACCAGTTGTGCTTGAAATTACTTAAAACTTTTATTTGATGTAAAAAAAAATATTTAATACATATTTTATATGTATTTGCTTTATCTTAAACTCTAGTGTTGAGTTGTACAATGTGGACCACAATCATACATAGTATGTGGGGGGGGGGGGGGGAAAGCATTTGACTTGACGATATTTTAAGACCGTTCCTATCCACAGTGTCTCAGATGTTTCCTGTTTTGTTGTCCTTACAGATCAGTGACAGCGAGCTGCTCCACTGGAAGGAACTTGTGGCCAAGTGCATGACAGAGTACCACTCAAGTGAATGCAACAAACCGGACAACAAAAAGCTTGTCTGGATTGTGTCCAGGAGAACAGCGCAGAATCTCCAGGAGAATCACTTCAGTGTTCCCGGTCTGCCGACAATTCCTGAGGGCAGCTGGGATGAGAGTGAAAGGTTAGTAGCCCGGTCTTTACAGTTTTTTTTTTTTTAAGTGAACAGATAGGGATGGATTCATAAAGATGATTTTGGATTTGTTTCCCAGTCAGTAGAATTTACAGATTGGTTAAGTTCTGACTTTTTATAAAAACCTTTTATCCTTCTACACTGGTTTTCTTGATCAATTAAGAGAATTGGGAAACATAAAAGTAGCAGGTTCTTATTTTAATTTATTTATTTTAATGTAGATGTTGCTGGACTTAAAGATGGTGTCCAAGATTTCTCATTGCATTAGCCAAAAAAGTTTCCTAGCCTCCAGAGCTCGAAAAACTATTAAAAACAAAGCGTTTTGTTGTGTGAGATCATTAATTTTTACTTTTCCTAGCCTCTTGAAATGCATTTCTATACAAAATTGAGAACACATGACCTCTGCTCTTTGTTGTAGTATTAATGGCCTCCTCTTTTCTCGCAGTGAGGACTCCTGTGAGGACATGAGCTGTGGAGAAGACAGTCCATGCGGCTCTCCAGGCAGTGATGGTGAAGGAGCCTTTTTCCCTTCCACCTTTCTCCGCTGCAGAAAGTGACAAGTTGTGCAGTAGCGACTGATGTGTATCTGTCTCCTGAATTGTAACTGCTCATCACTTGTGTAGTATCATGTGCTCTTTAGCTATACCAAGTGACAGCTTTCAATCATTAAGTGCCTGTGTTCATTTGGTTTATTGTCTATTTCATTAAGGTAAAAAAAAAAATATTGTAAAAATTGAAAATTGCAATATCATGGCAGCTTGATGGGGAATGTCTCTTTCCCAGATGTTCTCTCAGTGTTTGTTTGTGTCCACGCTCGACAAATTCCAGGAAAAATAGTGAAGCACAAAGAAGAACTGGATGTGCGCTCACTGTTGAATACCAGCGAACATACCAGCACACCCTCAGTCTTTTTTTACAACAATTTTTATATTCATTGCCATACGTACAGTACATCTATACAGTATTCTGCACATGTATGTTTATGTACGTCTATACATAGTTGTAATGTGACATATATGACATGTTAATGTGAACTGTATATGCATGGAAATATGTAGCTGTGAATGGATGTTCATGTTTACCAAGATAAGCTTATTATAAAAACTGTTTTAAAAATGTACATAGCATGTAAAAAAAGAAGAAAAAATGTTTATCTTTTGTGAATGCAACCGAATGCGAGTTGAATTTAATGTTGAATATGTTGGAAGGGTTAGAAATAATCCATACAAATAAAATAAAAAACTTTTTATCTGCTGTCTTTATGTTTAGCTTTGTTTCAGTTTACTAGTGGTGAAGTGGGATATTTGCTATAATCAGTGGTGGAAGAAGTACTCAGATACTTTAGTTATGTAAAAGTAGCAATAGTGTTGAAATACTCTGTTAGAGTATTTAAAATGTATTATCAGCAAAATATATCAAAAAAGGCCACATTATGCAGAATTACTCATTTTCAGAATTGTGTATTCTATGTTATTGGACTATATTAGATTATGTTTACCTTTATTGTTGTTGTGCAGCGTCTGTTCAAGCACAATGAAATGCAGTCTCCATCTAACAAGAAGTGATACTATTTTTAGATATTATTTAGAGATAGGGTGCATATAGTAAGTGGTGCCATAAATCTTGCAGTAATTACAGTGCATGTGTGTCGTGCAGAATGCAAGATACTGTACAGTGTACATTAACTACCTATAATTACTGATGTATTAATGTGTTCATGAGCATTAATAATGCTACAGCGATAATGTTTCCCCCTGGGGATCAAACAATCTTATTGCAATTTTTATGTCACGATTTATTATAGTTTGTATTATCAATCTGAATCTGCAATGTACAAGGTAGCTACAGGTGTCAGATAAATGTAATGAAGTAACAAGTACAATATTTCCCTCTGAGATGTAGTGAAGAAAAAGTCTAAAATGGAAATACTCAAGTACAGTACTTGAGTAAATGTAAGTGTATTTGATTACTTTCCACAATTAGAAACCTGTCTTAAATAAACATACAAACTCAGCTTGAGTAACTGGAATTCATGAAGCAGTATAATCTGCATTAGTTATGAAATGGTGTTACCATGATGCCATATGAAGTGGTGGAAGAAATATTTGTAACTGAAAGTAACAATACTACAGTAGTTACAAGTAGACATTTGGCATACATAATTAAAAGTGCAATTACTGTATAAACATCACGATATACTACAAATGTCAAAAATGAAAGTATACATTATGTATAGTGACTCATTTCAGAATATGTTCTGAACTACACCACAGACACTGAGGCTGCTGCTCCCTGAGTAGAAATATAAAGTTAAAAAAGCAAAGATTTACTTGAGTAAATGTACTTTGCTGTTCAGATTAAAGATCAGAGGGCTCAGGTGAGGACATTATTGCTCTTTTACAGCCTCCACCATCTCTCTTGTTCCTTATCGGAAAAGCTTTCCATCATGCTGAGAGCTGCAGAGATGCTGGGTCTCTGTGTATGAGGGGGTGGAGGTGGCTGTGGTGCTGATGGAGCTGGTGGACGGAGTTTGCCTTTTAACTAGCTGTATGTGTTCACACGCACATCTGCATCTCCTTGATTAAACCGGCAGCAGCCTGGAGGGGACTCGCAGCGGACTGTGAACCAGCAGCAGCAGCAGCAGCAGTGAGGGGCTGGGCAGGCGGAGGAATGAGAGCGGACCGAGCTGCTGCATCTTCACCATGCAGCCCACAACCAGCAGCCGTCCATTTTATACGATTATATGAGCCGACGAGCGCCGGTTTGTCTGTACCGTGCATGCAGGCATCAGCAGTCGCGGCGATGACAACATAGGCCAACGCCTCGCTGCAGCTACATACTGAGACTGGGAATGAAAACGCACCCAAGATGGTTCGCATCGCCAAAGCTCTGGGTTTGATTATTCTGTGCGTCGCCGTGCTCATACTGTCCCTCATCAGCTATGTCTCTCTGAGAAAAGACAGCCTCTTCGCCTCCTCTAAATACTACATGGGAGGCCCGAGGATTATGTTTCATGCAGGATTTCGGTGAGTGATCATTTTCTGCAGAGACTGTAGGTAGCTGATGTGATGCAGACAAAAGGGGGGTGTAAGTATAAACACAAGAGACGGGCCTAGTGTGCACGATCCAACCTGGATGTGATAACAAGGCGAACATCGCTCCCTGTCAATCAAACACTGAGCTGTCCCAGGTGCTGATGCTGAAGGCCTGGTGCTGCGTATACATAAAAATATACTCCAATAAAAAAAGATATCATGGCATACATACTCGTTTGCATTATCATCAACATCACGTCTAAATTTTGTGGCTCATAACACAGTAGTGGAAAGTAACTTGATTTTACTTGAGTATTTCTATTTTATGCTATCTATATCTCTATCTATATCTAACTATGCTGTAACTAAAGTCACTATGTTACACTGCAGATTCAGATTAATAATTAATAAATAAACAAAGAAGTTATGTGATATTATCATTGAGTACCAAATAGTAGTCCTGCAGTTTGTGGATGACTGCCATATAAACTGGGCCACAGCCATCCTACAGTAGATCATCAGTTTTACATGTATAAGATATCTTGTCATTTTAGTTGTACACAAGTGCTGCCCTTAAATACAGTTTGTACTTACAAGTATTACTAGTTTATGTAACCCTACTTTATACTTTACTATACAAATATTGTATAAATGTTTGAGCGTAAAGTTGATATTAATGGCTTACAATCCATCCATATATTGTTTATTAACCTTTAATAAAGCTAAACATTTATGAATTTATAAAGCGTTGAAAAGTGGCACCCAGCATAATTTTTTTTATTGTTGTTCTCAGGTCTCAGTTTGCCATGAATTTTCTGGACCCTTCCTTCATACCATTAACCAACGCCCTGAACGAGGAGCTCCAAGGAAAACCGTCCAAATGGAAGTTCAACAAGACTGCTTTTTATCAACAGAGGCAAGAGATTTTAAATCTCAGCTATTCTATCTACCAGTTGTCTGTTAATCAAGTAGAGGGTGACATCTTGGAATTGCTTGATTGTTCACCACCAGTTTCAAACTCAATTTTTTGCTTTAAAATGATATAAAACAGAGATAAGCAGCAAACATTCATATTTAGGATGTCTGAATGGTCATCTGTTTGCTTGAAAATGGTCTTAATTGATAAATCAACTGGGGAAATATAACATTTCTGTTTATTGACTAATCAAATCATGTAGTAATCATTTCAACTCTGTCAACAAAAATTGCACAATAGCTGATAGCTATGCACTTATGCAGCATTTTGTGACAGGATAATAATTTTATTTACCATGGCTGTGGTCAGTTATTTAGCTTGGGATGATACTTGGATGATGTTACATACCGTGATATTAAATAGTTTAGATGTTTGGTGGTGGAAATAAGACTTGAAAATGTTGTTGAGTGTTTTTCTTTTTTTAGGAAAGATATCTTCAGCTACATCGACATTCCCAACAACTTCTCCCTCACAAAGAACAGTGTGCGTGTTGGCCAGCTGATGCACTTTGACTACTCTAGCCACAAGTATGTTTTCTCCATCAGCAACAACTTCAAATCCCTGCTTCCAGACACTTCTCCTATCAGCAACAAGCATTACAGTATGTGTGCTGTGGTGGGAAACAGCGGCATCCTCACAGGCAGCCACTGCGGCCCAGAAATTGACCAGGCCGACTTTGTCTTCCGTTGCAACTTTGCCCCGACAGAGTTCTACTCTAAGGACGTAGGCAAGAAGACCAACCTGACTACCTTTAACCCGAGCATCCTGGAGAGGTACTACAATAACTTGTTGACCATTCAAGACAGGAATAACTTCTTCCTCAACCTGAAGAAACTGGAGGGAGCCATCCTGTGGATCCCTGCCTTCTTCCTCCATACTTCAGCCACAGTAACCAGGACTCTGGTGGACTTCTTTGTGGAACACAAGGGTCAACTGAAGGTTGAACTGGCTTGGCCAGGAAACATCATGCATGATGTCAACAAGTAAGATCTGAAAATGTGTGACACAAGAATCTAAATGAAAACAGTGTAATCAGGCCAGTGGATAGTATAGAGGACACCAAGGTCACGCTACTGGAATTTACAAGGAAACCAGGACTTTTATTTTTATCTCACAAGCAGTTACATTGGTGCGACATATCACGACTTGAAGTGATGTTTTCCAGGGGCTTTGGTGAGATGAAGTATTAGAGAGTTAAAAAGAAAATTAAGGAATTTAAAGTTTGAGTTCTATATACAAAAAAAGGAATAGTGAAATAACAATAATAATAATAATAATATTAATATTTAAAAACTTGGTGAACTGACATGGTGGACATTTTATAGGATGATTTCACTACATTTAGATTATCCCAAAAAAGGTTATTCAGTGACAACTGGACTTGTTTTAGTTGCTTGAAGACGTTTCACCCTCCATTCCAGAAGGCTTTCTCAATTCTTCTGTGCAGAATCGTGAAACGTCTTCAAGGAACTAAAACAAGTCCAGTTGCCACAATAACCTTTTTTGGGATAACCATGACCTGGATGATTGAAAATCTTCACAGACTACATTTAGATTCAATATATCTACTGTAGAAGACTATGGCTTGGTGTCAGGATCGGTGGTAATGTTTCTTTATTTAATAAAATATATACAACTGTTTGCCTTTGCCTCAATAAAGGTAAGTCTAAAGTTTTTCTGATTTATATATGAAAATATCAAATTAAATGCATCTAAAAATCTCACCAAGCATTTTATACTTAAATATTTTGCTACTATATTTTGGAACTCAAAAAATGTTATGGTATGACACCAAGTTCTGTAAAGAACAGTCCTGGAAAATTTAATTTACAGCTAATAAAGTTAGCATAAGGTTAACAGTGACATATTATCACCTTTTATGTTAGACAAAAAATAAGAAAAAAAAAAAGAGAGCAAAAATAATGATGTTGCATACTCTCCAGTACACAAGCTTGTACAAAGAAAAAAAGAAACTTCCTGATTCCATATTGTTGGATATATCTACTACATTAGTCTCTCACAAAAAACTGCAAGAAAACATTCGTAGTAAACACAAAGTACTGTTGAGAAGGGATCTAGTCAAAGGCTGGATTTTCAGTTATTAGTTTGGATACAATTAATAAAAATGTTAGAGGAATCAATACATTTTTTAACTTGTTTCAGCTTTATATAATTAAGCAAGAAGCTGAGGGATAGACTCATCCTTCCTACAGGCCTGAGACAATGATAACAGTAAAACCTCCTACAATAAATCACAAGAAGAATCAACAAACAAGCTCAAGAACATAACATCATAAGGGATGTCAGATTATGGCGGGCTACAGTTAAAAGCAGATGAGGAATAAATCATTCTCATACACTCAGGAAAATCAAGGGATGCTTTTTTTATTTACACTTTTACCCAACTAACTTGTGATTTTCTTCACAGATACTGGAAAACTAAAAACCTCTCACCCAAACGTCTCAGTACTGGAATTCTCATGTACACGCTGGCCTCTGCCATGTGCGATGAGATCCACCTTTATGGCTTCTGGCCCTTCGGCTGGGACCCCAACACAGGCAATGAGCTGCCTTACCACTACTACGACAAGAAGGGGACCAAATTCACCACCAAGTGGCAGGAGACCCACCAGCTGCCCAGCGAGTTCAAGCTGCTCTACAAGCTGCACAGGGAAGGCGTGATCAAACTCAGCCTGACGCACTGCACTGCTTAGACCTACAATGAGTGTTGGATGGTTTGAAGGTGTGACTCCAGAAACCAGGATCCAGATCCATCAGCTCAATTCAAACTTCTGTTGTGACACACACATGCATGACAAGTGTTTTAACAAGTTATGACACCCTCATTCTGCAAACACACTACATCACGCTGTAATTTCACATAAAGATGTCAGGCTCACTTGGGATGTAAATCACAGAGCCACCGAGTATACATTTATGTTCAGTCCTACAATTAGTACTTTTAGGCTGCTCAGTCACTTCCATTAATCCCTTTTGCATGGCTGCTGACCGTGGCTTTACAGCTAAAATTGAACAAGCGTCTACTTTAACTGGAGTCCGCAGGGAATTCAGCTGTGGGAACACAAAACGTCTAATCTTCCAGCTCTGTTTGATTAATTAATTAATTAATTAATCGTCTTTAAAGCAGTATACTGATTCTGTACACTGAAATCACTGCCTAATCTCAGGGAAGGAGTTAGATCAGTGTTTTTTGTAATCAGATTCAATGCTTCAAGAGAGGTGCAGTTTTCCTGTTTTCAGGCCTTTCCCCTCACGGTGTCAGACAATCTGCACTGCAACTGAAGATGGTATTTGTTTACAAGACTGTACTCTATGTGTATATAATGTACTTGTGTGTCTTTTATTCTCTGTAGACAGTGTGACTGTCCTCTTTCAAATTTTGTTGAGATTCTTCAAATTTTTTGGAATAATAATCAACATTCCAACAATAAGCCATAAATTCATGGACAGAAAACATATGTTTTCATTATGATACAGAATTTTGGACAGTGGTATCAGCCTACATTAGGTTCTGAGTCGGTAAGATATTTGACATATCTTCCAACGATACTACACCTCTATAGCCACGCTAGCAGCTACATTAAAGTCGTAGAGCTTTGATTTTCGCAGAAATATACCCGACAACATTTGACAAATCCTAAATATTATAACACTTTTAACCAAATTTCTGTAGTTAAAGGATAACAACAACGAAGTGTTGAGATAAGGTTATTTATTAGTAGTAGCGTTTGGTTCCTCCTCTGTTCTAATGAACTACTAGCTAGTAAATTGGGTTCTGGAAGTTAGTGTGCCGAGCCAACAAAATGAAATTGTTGTTTTTGTTTAGATTAAACAAATCAGATATAATGTGTTAATTTGTAACTTTAGAGGTTCAGATAAGGGAATTTTGTTTAGCTGCTTGCCTAATTACGCTCTTTATGCTAAGCTAACTGGCTGCTGAACGCACAGACATGAGAGTGCTGTGAATATAACTCTTGCAAGAAAGTGTAAGCCAACTATTGAAAAAGTCAAAGTATTATATTAACTAGTAGAGATTTTATTAAATTGTAACATACCTTGCAAATACGTTTTAGTGGGTCAAGCAACTGCCAGTTCTTTGTAAATGTAGTTAGGTAGGATTTTACATTTCTATATACGTGGAGAAATAGGCTACGTATATTTCATTAATAGCATCCAATTATGTTAAGCTAGTGCAACTTTACTGACATAATTTCAGTTATACTATTTTATTGTTTTATGAAAAGTTTAAATTATTACAGTTTGAAGATACAAGTGTCAACAGAATTCACAATTTTATCTTCCACATTATATATTAGCAAGCTAATGTTAGCTTTGTCAGTTGGTTTCGTTAGCTAATAGATACACCTGGCAGTTTGGCAGGTGTAAATAAATGATATTTGTATCAGAGATAGTTTTGTGCTAAAACCTGTGTTAATTTAATGATGGTTAAATCTCCACTTAGTTAACTGTAGCTGAAATTTACAAACATCTGCAAATAGGATCAATGATAATCTTGTGGTCTAATTCACTGCGCTAGGGTGGCTAAAAACATCAGACAACATTTTGGACACATTTTAATTTAAACTGATCTTGAGGTTTACAACTATTTCAATTACAAAAATAAGAATACTTTTTATTATAGAGCTTTTGTTGACCTAGCAGAAAGTTACTCATTCATGTTACTTATTCTTAACATTAATACCAGTATTTGTCTCATAAAAATAAATGAAGATTATATTACTGCATCTTATGAGCATGATCCAAGTGACAATGCATGTGAGGCACAAATCTTTTAGACTAGTTTTATAAAATCTTTTTGAATATTATTTTGAGGGTAAGATTTAGTTCTTTGTTATTGTTTGTATTCTTGATGGTGTATTCCTTAAGAATATAAGTGTCTTTGTATGAGGGAAGGCTAAAAACAAACCTTACTGCTATATTCCATGTGGGACCAAATCTCTACAGATAAACTTAAAAATGAACAAGCTTTATTTTTTTATAACTGTAGCTAAACTTGGCTTCTCAGTAACAGTCTACGCTATCGTGCCAGACTGGTGGATACGAGGGCTGAGGATGACTCGGTCCAGACAGTGAAGGCTGGCCACATGACCATCTCATGACTCTGCAACATGTGCTCCTTCTTACAAATTCTGGGCCTAAGCCGAGGTTTAATACACAGAGCAATGCAGTCATTCATTCTTACCAGATGTAATGTGTGATTTTTTGCTCATTCAGATTCATCACAGCAGGCATTTCTTTGCCATCTTTCCCACACAAAGTATTTCTTTTGTTTGTTTCCTTAGGCAAAGTTGAACATTTTCAGACTTTGTCTTGTCTTTAGTGTCCACAGTATATTCACCACAACCATGAAAACACATATCTGATGAAAAAGGTTGAATAGTCGAATTTTTAGGCCATTGATGTCATAGATGTGTATATTTCAGGCTAATTTCTGTAGTCCCTTCATTAGGAATGTTTTGTAGGTGCACCAAAGACCATGTGTTGAAAGGAGATTAGCAGATTGATTTAGGTTTTTGGAATATGTATAACAGCTATTAACAAGTATTGTTGTAAAAGAAATATGATTTTTGTTATTGTGGAATTTAGTGATATCACTTTCTGTGGCACAAAATGATCAGTGACTCCATGAATGTCCTCCTGTATGTTGATTCAAAAATCCACTGGCACTGACATGAATGCTGGACATTTTCCTTCTCCAATTTTTTTTTTCAAAATCAATGTGTAGAATGTGTGTAAATGATAATGACACAAATTAAGTCTGTGAGGATTGTAATTCCAGTCAGAGTAACGGCAAAGCTTTTTGTGCATTACATTTGAATGACCAGACAGTGACATACATAACCTAAAAATAAAATGTCTTTATTCCAAATGCAACACTATACAGGATGTGTTCCAACAACCTTTTAACATACTTGTACTTGTGTTTGATCTGCATGGCAACTTTGTTCCATAATGCATAAAAAAGCTTGGCTGCTTATGTATACATGTCGTATAAAAGTCATGAACCATGTAAGGGACTGGGCTATCTTGGTTGTTTTAACAGAAACAATCATCCATGTAAGAAATGTAACCACATCTTAATGTTTTTTGATTATACTCCATGATAAATATACGTTATGTGCCTGCATATTTCTTCATCAATGCCTCAATGTGTCAAATAAAACTGTATTTTTCTCTGAAATGAACCACTGAAGATGATAATTTGCTTTCTTTTTTTGCAGAATCACAACCAGTGCAGGATTAACCAGGTTAAATTTAAGACTTTTTAAATACTGCATACAGTCCAATTGAATACCTTTCAATGATCAAACCAGTCAAATAATGCAGTTATAATGCAAAATCAGTGGGGATGATAGACAACAATTGTTAATTACTAGGGTTTATCACCATTTTATGTACTTCTCATTTTTACAGTATATAACAATACGTATTTTGTTAGTATTACGTTATTATATAATCTATCAATTAAAGTGGCCAGTAGTTGAAGACGTCCTCTGATGTTTTGTTTTTGCAATATCAAAGTGTAGAAATATTCTGTCGCAAGATACAGTATACTTACTGTACTAAAAGTAAACATACTTGTTATGCATGACTCATTTTTAGAATAATACAAACTGAATAATATATATAATATAAATTCTTGATAGGTTAATGTGTTCATCACATTAATCCATTAATAATTATTATGCAACTAGTAAAGGTGGAATTTATAATTACTTTACACACTTTTTCTTATCTTAATTGTGCAGTGTGTAAGATTTAAAGGCATCTATCAGCAGAAATGGAAAATAGTATTTATATTTTCATTTATCAAATGAGAAGAAATGCCATGTTGTGCTGCCACATTTCTAAAGTAGTCCAGAATGGACAAAGCAAACACAGTTCTATTGAGGGAATTTCATGCTTTCACTTACCATACATCACCATATTGTATAAAACTATGGTGACCTGCAGTTTTATATATTAAATCCAGTAACTAAATTAAATAAAACTAAAGGAACCTCATCACTTTGCATATTGCTACTTGATGCAGTTGTAGACTACAACATGACACCTGGTGGACACCATAGGCTCTCTCTCTAGATGCTGTTAAATTTTACTCACTTCATGTATAAGCTACAATTATACATCAGAAATTATTTGTTGATTATAATTTGTAATAATCTAAATCTGGGAAGTAACTAACTACCACTGTCATATAACAACAGTGAAATAAAAAGCCCAGTATTTCACTCTGCAGTGGACGCAGTGGAGTAAAGTATAATTACAGGGAAATACATATAGTATAGTACTTCAAAATTGTGTTTAATCACAGCACTTGAGTATATATACTCAGGAAAGTTACTTCCACCACTGAATGCAACCTGGGCCTGAATAAACAGCATGAGTAGATGGATTTAATTAAATGTTTAATTAATTTATTTAATAAGGAGCAATGAAATACAATAACATTTTATAACTGTTTTGGGCACAAAAGACAAACTATTTACTAAGACTTGTACTCCTTCCCTTGCTCCTCTTTCTCACTTAATAAATGCACAGTTTATGAATAAATAACAGCAACAATGCTGCTTTAACTGAAACGGGTCAGATTTCCATTGGCCCATTTCTACTCCTATCAAGTATGGATCATATTTTTGTTGATCTCATGATCTCAGATGATCTCCTGTCTCACCTAACAGGCACACAGCCACCCCGGTGAATCTCCAGAAAAAAAGAAGCATCAGAAAATGCAGCGTTACTGATCAGTTAATGTCAAAAACATAACTGCTGGTGGTGGTAACATCAGCATGCACACCTCCTCCTGACAGGGGCCTCCTCCACCTCATGGCTGGCAATGGGGCTGCCGTTGGATTCAGAACCGTGGCCCCCACACGTGCTCTGCTCCATCCTTTTCATCACCAGGTCCAGCAGAGTGGTCACCGCCTGGTCCACGTCAACGCCTGTCAATGCACTCGTCTCAAAGTAGGGGATACTGAGGGAAGAGGAGAGGGGAGTATGTCAGGCAGTGGAAGAAATATCCAGATATTTTACATAGATAAAAGTATAAGTATAAGTACATGAATTTAAAATGTTACTTAAGATAAATAAATATAGTATATATAAGTATAAAGTATAATTGTAAATGTCAATTTATTTACAGTATACCTACAATGGAAAAAAATAATTACTTGATTTATTAGTTTGTTTGTAAAAAATTCTGAAAGTAGCGAGAAAGGCTCACACAATAAGTTATATTTACATAGTGCTTAAATGTTTTGCTTTTTTTATGAAAAATTATAACAAAATGACTTCAATCAATCCAAACCAATTTGATAAGATCTTCATATGTTTTGTTTACAAAAGTCTTAATTTGTCAAGTAACTTAATCTGTCCGATACATGAAGTGCAGTAAAAAGTACAATATTTCACTGTGAATTATCACAGGGCAAAATTAAAAGTGGAATGAAAAGGAAGTAAAGTACAACTACCTCAAATCTGTTTTTAAGTACAGTACAACAGTAGTTCAAAATGAATATCATCTACTTACGCATCCCTTAAGAAAGTTTCTTTATGTCTAGAAGTAACTACAAACATCTTATACTGTTTGATGTAAATACATTTTAGAGACATGACAAGCCACAGTATTTCACAGGGGAAAAAAATAAATTAGCAAACATCTAAAAAGGATACACCTAATCAATCAAAGGAAAGACCAGTATAAAAAACAGATCACTAGCACCATCCTGTGGTGACACAAGTAAAGTAGGACCTGTTCAGACCTCTTTCAGGGTTTCTGCAGAGTTAATCAATTAAATTTCTTTTAATCTTTTTTTAGCATCACATGTAATGGATTTTTAATAATTAATTTAAAGTGAATTCTTCTTTTTTGATGAATAAAACAGAATTTAAAAGCTTCGTCAAATTTTTTTATGTTATATCAACCTCACTGCAGTTAGTGAGAAAGAGCAGCTGCAGATAGATAGTGGAAAGTGATAAAAAACTGACTGATATTCATCTCAACTACAATTCACACAGTCTCATATGTTGCTTTTAATATACTGTATAAAGTATGTGAAACTAACAATCGGTAGTATGTATGTACTGCCTCACCCATATCTGTCTGCCAGATCTCTGGCTTGTCTGGTGTGAACGTCCCTCACGTCTCGGAGGTCCGCTTTGGTGCCCACCAACACCACGTCTGGGTTATCACAGTATGCGTTGGCCTGTAGCTGACCTGAACCAACACAGAGGAAGTCATTTAAATCCATGTAACACAATTATACATTCAGAAAAGCTTAAAATTCACTTTGTCAAGGTTTTTACTGACGAAAAGCAACTTGGCATCTCGCTCTCAGTGGGAGAGAAGAAACTGATCTGAAAATAGTTTTGATGTGAAGCAGAGCAGGGCGCGCAGATGACACATACTCATCCAGTTCCTGACATTGAGGAAACTTTGCTGACTGGTCAAGTCGAACATCAGCAGGAATCCCATGGCATCTCTGAAGAAAGCTGTAGTGAGGCTGCGGAACCTAAAAAGAGTAAAAAGAAAAGTACTGTCCTTGAGTACAATTTTAGTTTTTGTTTTTTTCCTGGAGTATTTCAAATCAAATTCAATATATATATTCCAATATGACACAAATTTGCTGTAATTTGTACATTTGACAGCTTCTGTCCTTAAGTACAATTTTAAGTACTTTAAGTACTTGAGTATTTCAAAGGCTTCCTCTATCCTTAGACTCTGTCTGTAGGACAGACATACATGCAATAGATGTTCTATGTAGTCTTTTTATTTTACTATGCTTTGTAAAACTACTACTTTATTAAATTTTAGGTGGAAATATTGCAGTTTTTATTCCACAACATATAGTTTAGTGTAGTGGTGTATGGTTTGGTGTGTAGTGTATTTCTAATTATAGCATTGTTTAAATTATTCTCACTGTGCTTCAGTTCAGCCAGGACTATGAACATGTGGTTGTTAATGCAGCATTGTTGTTTTTAAATGATCACTATTGGTCTCCAAAATCCAGACATGAACTCCTACACACGAGGGCTTTGTATGAACATGTCTTAAATGTCAAATAAAGGTGGAACATAAAGTTAGATTCACCTCTCTTGTCCTGCTGTGTCCCAGAGCTGAAGATGGACTCTGAAATTCCTCTCAGTGGCTCCCTTTATACCAGTCCCGGTATACATCTGGACCAAACCACAAAACATAATACGTGCATTTGCTTTGGGACAAATACCACAATGACCTTTAACACAAAGGTGTTTAAACAACAGACGAGCTGACGTTTAAGGCCTTGCATTTAACAGATATCACTCACCACTCTCTTCTCCCTGAAGTCAATGCCCACTGTAGTTGTGAACTTGCGGTGGAACTTGTTGTCGGTGTACCTGTGGAGGAAAGTGGTCTTTCCAACCCCTGAGTCCCCCAGTGCAAGGAGCTTGATCAGATAGTCATAGTCCCAGTCAGCCATTGTGAAGCTGAGTGCTCAACCTGCCACAGAGTTAAACTCACAGTACAATGCCATGCTAGTTTGATGTAACATATACAGTCGAGGTCAGAATTATTAGCCCCCCTAATGAAATCACACAAAACCCTTAATATTTCCTTGGAAATGACCATAACAAGAAAACTGAAAAATGACAGGAGGCACAGGAGGGCTAATAATTTTGACCTTGTCATTTTTCAGTTTTCTTGTTAAAATTCAGCACAACAATAAAATATACTGATCAAACTTTGTGGAGATTTTG
>JAUMHL010000030.1:20337952-20396618 GCA_032362345.1 Sandelia bainsii
CAAACTTTGTGGAGATTTTGTCTTTGTTCTTTTGGAAGCAATACAAGTATGAACAGTTTTTGTTATGGTCATTTCCAAGGAAATATTCAGGGTTTTGTGTGATTTCATCAGGGGGGCTAATAATTCTGACCTCGACTGTACATGCAAATTTAGAGAAAGCCTGCAAGAGGGTTGGGCTAAGTACTGTATAAGAGAGCTGGAATGATCAGTTGACTAATTGACTAGTCAACAGGTAACAATGTTGTTAAGAATATTTTGATAATTAACAAAGTCTATTGTTGCAGCTTTACAGTTCTCCTATGATGGGATAATACACAATTCTCTGTATTTTCCTCCTACTTGAAACAGAAAAAACTAGAAAGTAAAGACCTCAATATAAATTAAAACAATTGTATCAAATTTAGTACAACCAACACCTATATAATGGTGTGAAAATGAGGCAGTTACTAGCTTTGCCTGGTTGATAATCCAGTATTACTTACAAGGTAGCTAAACTAGAAATGAAAGGTGAAATTCTCCTGCTTAAGCAGTTACAGTTTTCAGTCTGAGGGTGTGTGAGCATCACACAAGCTTAGCAGGACATCATAACTCCCCACTCAGCAGGCACTGATCAGAGGGGGACTAGCACATGACTGGAGCTGGCTTCCACATGAGTGGTCAAATGCCTCTCCGGAGTTTTCTATGGCTTTTCTAAATGAAGAAACACGGCCTGTTTGGCAGAGAGAACCTCTTTCACTGATTTAAAGGACTATGGGCAGGCAATTCAACACTGCATGACGCCAGTCAGGCCACCGCAATATTTCAGTTACACTTGGCAGCATGGTAAATCAGATTAGCTTATGTAAGAGATGCTTGAGAGTCTGTATGGGCACAAACAACCCTGACGGACAATTATTTAATTCTTTTGTGTCCTAAAACAATCTAAATGCTGGTAAAACTTCCGACTGTGTGATACCAAAGTATCCATGTGCATGATTCCGTGTACTGGGTTCTTGAAATGAGCAAAGTGAAGAGAAGCTGAATAATTAACCCTCTAACGTCCAGGAATCACTGTGTTTATCTGGAAAAACACACCTCCATGTACAAAACATCAAACATAATTTCTTACAATAGTAAATCCACAGACTCAAAGCAGCACAGCCAAACTTTCCTCAGAAACATAAACATAACACAAACAGTGAAAATCACAAAAATAATTAATTAGTTCCTTACCAGTCTACCGTACCTGCAGCAAGTGCCAACGTCCATTCAGAGGTCACCCGACTCGTTTCAATTTAATAAAATACTCAGTATCATGATGTAATGGCATGGAGTATATCCTGAACCTTTCCCCTTCTTACATGTGATTCAGGGAGGAGTTTCAACCAGCAAGAACCAAGTGGGGCTGTGCTTTGAGACCTTGTGTTTTCTGGTATTTCTCATGAGGAAAAAAAAGCTCTTTGAACACTGGATTGTGTCTGCCCCTGTCGGCGAATTACGTGTGTGTCTGTGGATTTCAGTGGAAATTGTCCAACCAAGGGACGGGCCTCACTTTTAGTGGCTCAGCAGAGTAATCCTACTTCTCTAACCGACGTGAAAACAACAAGAAAACAGCCAGCCTTGAGCTGAAGACAGAATTATTTTGGACTATACTTTCATCTTAAATGTAGATATTAATTGAACATTTAAATATCATGTTAATATTATTATTTAATATACGACACTTAAAGTGTTCTGTCATCTATATTAATCTTCAGAAACAATGTATTAGGTAGTGTAACTTTTCTGAATATTAACTGTGGCATAAAGGGGTGGACTAAAACAAAAACACCTTACCAAACCTTGAAGTACCAGCTTCACCAAGATCAAGTTTTTGGGACTGTCAGAAGTAAGTCTTGATTTCTAATGAAGCTGCCACAAAAAAATTACAAATGCATAACAAATCTCTAAATGATTGTATTATTGATATTTAAAAGGGCAATAAAACAATCTAAAAGTGAATATATTAATCCATCACTATAGCAATGAAACATTGTAGGTCAATGTATTTACTGGATTACTTTATTTCATTTGTAAAATATTTTATTAAATCCTGTTTTTATTGTCAAATTTATTGTCAATAATGAAATTACATGCTTCCTAAACATGTCATGACACTTCTTATTTGTGTAGTTGGTTGTTTTAATATCAATTTACAGTAGTGTCACAAAAAGACATACGAAAAAAGGTCAACAATAAGAAATAGAAGAATATAAGAAATATAAATGACATGTCCCTTCATTAACTATCTTTAATACAATTAACTTGTGAATGCTCCTCTCTAACTGGGTTTGAAATACTTCAACAAACTGTTTGCCTGATTCCCTTTTCCTGCAGCTTTTCTGTCTTTGGTCAGGAAGCTTCGTCCTGGTTTACTGGAGGACGGGTTCTTCAAGACCAGCTTCTGTTGCTTCCACTCTGACATCAACTCCCTTTGAACATCTGGGGGAAGTTCAGAAAACACCTTAGGGTCCACATTTCCCGGGAACTCATAGTCATCAGACCGGGGAAAATTTAGTTTTCCCTCTTCCATAACATTTTCTCCAGGAAAAGCACATGTGTCTGCAGATTGCTGGTGATTTACAGTGGCTGCTCTGTCAGATGGATCCAATTCCTTTATGACTTCTGTTACATCTTTAACGTTTTTTGAGTCTGTAAATTGTTGTGGAGACTTGTTTTCTGTTATGTGGGAGGCATCAGGTACTGCTACTGGTTCTGACGGGCTCGTGGAACTGCTGGGAAAGGAGTTTATGTAGGCAGGAGACAACAGTTCCTTCTGGATTTCCTTAGGGAGAAGCTTGAACACCTCCGGGTCAACATTTGGGGGCAATCCATGTGTCACAGTTTTTCCATCAGGGCCCGACTCCTCTCTGCTGTGGGATAGTTTTTGATTATCTTCTACAGAAACAACAGAGCTCTGTTTCCATTTGAAGCCATGTAATGCTGCCTCAGAGCTACAATGGCTTTTTGTGGTTACTGTCTTTTGTGAGGGGTGTTGAGTAATCCTGCTGTGTGTTTTAAACTGATGATCCATGCAGTGACCATGCCCACTCTGACAGGAATCCCCCTATTTGGGATAAAAGAGGAGGAGCACAAATTATTTCAGGAATAGCTCTTTATTCACTGGTGCACAGTTTGTAATAAGGGATATTTCTGTAGGCATCATGTAACAGCACAGTGTGAAAGAATATGAGCTTGAAGCTGTCTTCAGCATTATGTAAACATGAAGCAGGTTTTATGCAACAAGTTTAACTTTTTAATCACACAAAGAATCCAATCTTACACCTGTTTCACGATCCTGTTGCCTAAAATATCAATGGAAAACCATCAGTGACACTATGGTTTAGAATAATTTCCTTCTTCTCATCAGTAATAAATAATGTAATAATAATCCTGATGACACAATTATTAAAATTAATGTGACCTTGACCCGGAGCAGCAAAAATGAATCGATTAATTAAAAATAACTGTTCTGGTCTGCTTCCAGGACAAAACTAATTGGTCGGACCTGTTTTGTTGAATTTTTACTGTCACATAATGCTGTGCTTCTCAAATGTCTAGGCTTGGTATCTCTTAAAATACTGAGTTCAGTTTTAATTTTAATGTGTATTATTTATCCCTACAACTCAAAATTAGATACAAAAAACTGATAATATTATCTAAGACCTTTGAGGAAAATTCAGTGATTCTTTAAGCTTTCTAAGATGTGCAGATACCCCTAATGGGAGTTCAGATAACATTACACTGCAATGCTTCACTGTACTACCTGGATTTGTGTTTTTCCAGGAGACGTGCCATGTTTGAAGAAAGATGTAATGGAGCCCTTTCCACTGACAGCAGCTCCTCTGGTTTGTAGGTTGCTGAAGCAAACGTTAATGAGAGTGAGGTGGAAGGCAGCACTGCTGTCAATTATCTTGTGGAAGAGCTTCATGGCCAATGGAACCAACTGGACCACAGCATCATCACAGCTGCCTGCAGAGAAATTACAGAGAATAATGTTTTAATGGCAGTTTTACTGTAGTTCAATATATTCCTTCTGTAGCCTACAGAAGGAAAAACATTCTTCTCAATGTGTGCGACCTGTAAGTTTTCAGAGCTGATTAGAGTAATTCATTGTTGAGCATCTCTCATCTGACATTCACTCACAATAGTTACAGACAGACACAAAAATAACACAAGAAGCAGCCCACGAGCTAGGAAAAATAAGAAATAACCTGCACATGTCCTCATTAATTTTACAGGCGCTACTGACAGCAGATAAACTGAGGTAGACTGACCAGGGTAGATCTGCCCACCTAAAACGGCAGATGTCCAAATTTAAAATTTCCAATCTGATTTTATGCATATGTTTTATAATATATTGCTGCATTAGAAAAGCTAATAGAACCTGTTGTTTTCAAGCTAGAAAAAAGGAATTCAGCAGTTTTATCTGTCTCATTTAAAAAAATGCTTAAATCTGCATTAACTGAATTTTCACCCATGTGAGAACACTGAAATTAGACTTTGAACACAACGCTGATATTTTAAGTATTATAAACTTGTTAGGATTTGACAACTGCAGACACATGTACAACATGAGCATTAACATTTATATAAAGTTGTTTTTGTTGTTATCTGGCAGATGTAAGTCCAGTATTTACACCACTTTTAGCTCAGCTTTTGGTGTCTGCACAGTGAGCTATTTGAGCAGTGAATCAAAGACGTCAATGCTGAAGTACTTTTGCAGTGAGTGGAAAACCTGCAAAAGTCCTGAGCTCTTGCAGGTGGGATGTTACAGTCTCCTTCCTGGTGCACAGACTTACCAGAGGTGACCTTCTGTCCTATGTGGTTGGGGATTGGACACTGTCGGCTCTCGCGACTGAACCACTTGTTGGTCGTTGAGAATCTACGGATGGTAAGCCGAAACGTTTGAGGCTGCCTGCCATCTTTGTGCATCCTAGTTTTCAAACAGATGATAAATGCTACACTTCGTGAGTCGTGCTTTAAAGAGTACAACGACAGATTCATTATACAGTTGGTGAAACCGGCCCTGACCTCTCCACCAGGCTGCTCAAGAGTTGTTGAATCTTTTCCAAAACGTCTTTAGTTGATGCGATTTTTTTGAAGGAGTCTTCATCACTGAGGGACTGAAACATAAAGATGACAATGATAAAACACAATTTTCACACCAAAAAGGATTAAATGTATACCACTGTACTGTATTTATTATTTCACATTCACTGGAGCATAAAATATGCTGAATTTTGCAAATGCAACTACAAACCATCGTTCATTCAGAATTTAAGTCTTTTTAAATATCACCCAAAATGCAATTTAATTTGTTTTCCACAATCATACTGGACAATTATTGGCCTACAAAATAAATTTTATACATGAGTTTAGTGACATCAGTTTTGACAGAACTTCTTAGTTGTACGTACAAAGACTATGCATATAGTAATTAATAATTTAATGTGACTTGGATCCAGATAAGCAGCAGAAATTCATCACTTAAAAATGATGAATTCATTCTAGTTAATAATGCTGTTCAGTGTCTGCTAACAGCAAAAAAAACTAACTTCAAAACCCCAAAATAACCTGACAGAGCAGAAATATAACTATGTATGAGTCATAGTTTCCTCCATAGCTTCCTCACTTATTTCTTCCTTTAACTGACTGCAAACATACTATGGCAGACGACAAAACACTAATTCAGTGTAAGCTGATAATGGCAATTTCAGGATATCCTAGCCTACCTGAGGGGCCCCAGTAGGGGTGACAGGTGAGTCATCAATGCCAATGGCCAGATTCTTGAAGCGCTGAGCGGTGAGGCCTCCAAACTCTCTCACCAAGTCGTTCAATGGGAAGAGCTGTAGGTCTTTCACACTCTCCAATCCCAGGGCTTGAAGTTTCTTAGCAGTTTGGTAACCCACCCCTATGAATTCATGAAATATATGTATACAATATCTACAATATATGAAATATATTGTATTTAAGCAATACTGCAGATAAATGTAAAAAATGAAATAATGAAACAGCGTTATAGAGTATAATTCTTTAGAGTATAATTTTTCAATCTATATATTTTTCAAATACAGTAGTAGTTATATCTAATTTTTAGACGCTATATACCTGGCACTTTGCGGAGACTACTCAGGCAGCCCATGATGTCGCTGACATTCTCTGGCAGCAGGGCGGTTTGCTGATTGGGTTTGAAGGCGCCTGACACCAGTTTGGCCAGTAGCTTGTTCGTGGCGATGCCAGCACAGCCAGTCAGGCCCAGTTTGCTGCGGAGGGCTTCTCTCAGCTCTGCTGCAATGTGTGAACCTACAGCCAGCCTTGGGTGGTCGCTGGCTTTAACATCTGCACCTGAGCAGGAATAGAAAAACAGACATTACTGTAAAAGCATTTTCATGTAGGTGGAAACTGAAAGCGTAATGCAAATATATAACATATATAAATAACATATTCTAGCTTTTTGGAGGTGTTTCACAACTCATTTCCCAGTTTCCATGAGCCAGATGTAAAGACTCACTCAAATGACTGTAGACATGTCCTTTAAATGAAAAGTTAGTAGACTCTGGCATCTGTGCTAGCCTTTTTTCCACCATCTCTGTGATGTCCATGAAGTTTTCATCAAATCCAAGTCTCTCTACCAGTGGACAGTAGGACATCAGCAGCTCTGGATGGATCACAAGAAAAGGTAAAGCAAGGTGAGCATGGAAACAGAAAATATATATCATGTTAGGAAGGAAACTTCTCAAAAGAGCTATTAACAAACATCAGATTAAAGGGTAGGTTATAACCTATGTGTAAATGAGGAAGCAAAGGCAATAATAATAATAATAATAGATGCACTATAATGTTTATAAAAACTCCAAAATGATTATTTTCATGCATCATTCAGCCTTACTAAATACTACAGTTTGGGAACACAATAGAATAGAGCTGCCTACCTGTCACTTTATAGGACATTTCTCTGTAGTGTGTCAGGTCTTCTCCGTTAACAATCACCAGCTGAGGACATTTCTCTTTGGCATCAGTCACAGATATGAGCTTGGTGAGACCCTGCTCCCTCGCCACATAGTTGCAGGTGACTATGATGTATTTCTGCTGAATACCTGATGATGTGAGAAACATTACTGGACCATAAGTGTATTCTGGGCTTTAACAGCTTTTAGTCAGTGTGATGTCTTTACCTAAAGGGACCTCCCTCAGTGCTGGGTTTCTGATCATTTCCACCTGAGCATAGAAGCAGTCCAGGTCAAAATGCAGAATTACTCTTTTTCCAGGTGTTGGTCCTGGTGTCTTATTGAGGCTTGGACCTAAAATAGAATAAGTTAGGAACTCCGTCCATCAAGGTGGAAGACTATCTAGACAGTATAATACAGGGTAACTGATTATACAAGACACTGATGACATGTGGCAGGGACAAAAAATCTACAAACAACCTAAATTAATTTGGAACCAGAAATTGTTCAGAACTTTTGAATGAAAAACGACTGGAACAATTGCTTATTAAAATTCCCGACGATTACATTTTTTTTATCGACTAATCAATTGACTATTTGTTGCTACTATTGAGGTGGGTAGTGTTTTATTTTTCAGTATGTTCATGTAGCATGTAAATGTTAACGTCAGTTAGCTCAACATAGACTAAAGATATGCAGATAATAGTTATAATAGATTATACATACAATAAATATAATTAAATACAATAAATATAGTTCATCTCTGTGTGTCAAAATGCTGTTTAAGTAACGTTATTAAAGAAACTGGCTTCAATTTCATACTTTACCAGGTGCAGCAGCGGGGCTGATCGGTTCTGAATCCACGAAACCTTTCATCCACTCAGTTTCATCCTCTTCCATCTCATCCTCGCTATTATCCATTTCAATCAGCGTAAGTTCGATGTGTTTTGTGAGTTTTTAATAAGTAAGATAAGAACACTTGTGGTGGTCCTGCTAACTAAACACAGAACACTCGTTCGTCGTAGCAGGTCTCAGGTGTGTTTGCACAGCACTGCCATCTGCCGACCTGGAGGAATCACTGCGACATATGTAATAAATCTAACAAAACGACGTAAATTAGCGGTGATGGGTCGAAATGTGCTAACTATATTTATTCTGTGATTAAATTAAGTTTTTATACTTGTTTTATTTCCCCAAAATTTACATATTAGGGCTACTTTACGAATTAGTAACGGTTTTAACGGTCGTCTCGCGACCCGGGCAGACCGTATATAAGTGAGTCTGACGTCACCTGAAATTCAGTCGGATCCATCACACGTCGGCCGGCCGTTCATTAACTAAACGGTTTCAAGCATAGTGGAAATTGGCGTTTTTGCCGATGTTTACCTCGTCCGGTCTCTTTGCTGATGTACAATGTCCTGTCTCAAAACATGGGCTTTGTGAGCGGCCTCACTGTTTGTACAAACATGCTCCAGAAGTGCGGGATATGTTTGGAACATCCTACAAACCAACGATAGTTGACTCAGCAGGTCAGTGTTTGAGGTATGCTGTGTTGTCGGTGAGCTAATACTAACCCCAGTTAGTACCCCTGGTGTATTAACATGCGTTGGGAAGTTTTTTGTTTTTGTTTTTCTGAAAGTTAATTAAAGTTAGTTAACCGCCTGTTTGATAAAAAAAAGACTCATATGGCCACCTTGATGATAAAATATTCTAAACCCTTTTGCCAATCTGCTGCTGTTTCCGAACCAAAATAAAGATGGCGACCCGCGACCTACCTGGACAACAAGTTTAGCATAAAAAAGTCAGTTTTTTTTAATTTTTCGTTAAGATGTTGAAAATTTTAGGTAGTTTAAAAATACAACAACGGTTGTGGTTATAGAAGACCATAATGTGTGCTAATAATGTTTAGCTAACAATGAGAACAAACTTGAGCTAAGGTAACACTACATCAGGGGTCAACCTGGGACAAAACTGTACATAAACATAAACACGTTTGAGTAAAAAAAGTAATTAAAAGCATCACAAATATGGTTTCTTTTAGAGGCACATTTATTTAGTTAGTTATATATCAAATATGATTTTGGTTCAGTATGCTAAAACATTTTACTGAACTCATTTTCATTATGTATGTTTGCTTTCAAATGTTCTAGGTTATCTACATTTAGATATTTGGTAATAGACAGTCATTTAAAATAGGATATAAAAATATTTCTGCTAATTGAGATATTAAGTTAAGATATACAAATGAGTCTTGTATCACGTATATTCAACCCAGTCTCGCTGTGTATTATTTTTTAACTTTAGCAGTAAATCTAATGAGTATGATTTCATATTCCTTTTGAACAGGAGTCCAAGATGGCTGTTTGCATACTGTCTGTGGAGCATCAGTGAATGAGACCAAAGATGATTGTCTCCAGGAGCTGGAGCGGATCAATAAGGAAATTGAAACTGTAAGGCACGAGGTGGAGGAGGAACAAAGACGACTGTCGCGCTACCAGATGGTACACACAGACAGCAAAAACACTGCACACAATTTTTCTGTATCAAAGACTAAGAGTGCAGGTAAAAATACAGACAGAGGGTCCTGCCTATTGTCTTCATGCACAGACTTTACTAAAACTTACTCTAGAGCCAGGAAGTATGTGGTTGACAACTCTAAACCAAGGACGGATTTGGAGTATGATCCTTTGTCCAATTTTTCTGCTGACCTGCGCTCGTACAGCTCATCAGGTAAGGAGCAAAAACATATAAAAAAAGGACAAGATTTAAAAAGGGCAAGAAACACTGTACATTATGACCAAAATAAGCTACTCGGACATCAGACTCATCTCTCTAGATCACCATCTCCAGAAGCAGTTGATGACTCTAATGAAGATGATGTCCTGATTATTGATATTCCTCCTTCACCTGAAAAAAAGAGAGGCCGATCTCAGAAACTTGCTGATTGTTTTGCTGGCAAATCCCAGAAGACTGAAGAGGAACTGAAGGTTAAAACACAACCTGTTTTATTTGATTCTCCACTGCCGTGCATTTCAAATGCCGAGGTGTTCATCAAAGCTAATCAACATTTAACTGATCCTTCTGAGAACAAAGAATCTGAAAAAATATCTGTTTTTGGGAATATGGATGGATTTTTAGAAGACCAGAAAGGTGTAGGTGTTCAGGCTGCCTTTACAGAAGTAGAGAACAGCCTTGAAAGTCTTTCTGCTGCTGCAGACCAACAAGCTCACAGTTTGAATACTTTTGTGGTTGAAGAGGATAAAAACATTTTTCAGGCTGAATCACCTCAGTGTGAGCTGACCTGTAGTTTTGTGAAAATGAATCCATGTGACTTTCCACAGACAAATTCGCTTTTTTATAAAGCTCCAGTTGCTAATTCAAGCTCACAATCCGGGCAACACACCATGCAAGCCCAGATTGAGCAGCCAGCTCAGAACAGAATTCATAACCACTGTTCTCCGAAGAAAATTATGCCTTTATTGGAACTAGACAGCCAGAAAACATCAAGCACAATGCCAGGACATTTGCAGGATAAAGCTGTCATTAACCATACTTTGTGTGTACAATACGAAGAGAAAGCAGAACACTCTGTCAGCTCAGATTTGGCTGACAAAGCTGAATCTGGACCCAGTGAGCAGCTTTTGGTGAAGGCAGATAATGAGGTTATAATCATTGAATCCAGTTCTGATGAGGAAGAGCTCAACTATTCAGAAGTGGATCTCTCTGACAGTGACCCGATGGAGGAATGCTACAGGATCTTCATGGAGGCAAACAATGAGAATAAGGGAAATGAAGAACAGTCTGACATGTCTGTAAGTATGATAGAGACTAAAGGGGTATTAATGTGAAGAGTCATTGTGAACATCTTTTCCCTCACCTGGTTGTTTTTAGGTTGGAACTATGGATGTGGAAAAATCAGAGGTAGACGTCAAACCCCAAGCATTACCAGGGAAGAAGAGGGTAGCTCATGAAGCCAAACATAGTGAGGTACATATACATACACATGACATAGTTGATCTTAAGTCTTAGTTTTTTTATACAGGAGAAAGCTGCCTGAACAAAAGTTAACATTATGAATTAAACAGTTTTAATAGTACAAAATATTTCAGTATTGTGTTAATATTGTAGAAATCTTAATGGCTTTTTGATTGATCACCTCCATTGAAAAGACATTGGCTAAGAATAGACCTGAGCCCCAGGTTTTGGTTCCACTGCGTGGGCCAGCAACGCCAGGATTTGGCTCCCAGCCCTCCAAGATTCAGCAAGTACAGCAGAGAGCCTCCATGCTGACTGCGTCAGTTAAAGGTGGTCAGGCTTTTATTTCTTCTACCTGCCAAAGGAGGCCAGAGACCCAGAATGCACACTCGTCTCAAGCCCTAGAAAACCTGCAGCCTTCTCCTTTACAAAATGGTATGCATCTGTTAACGGCAGATAATGGCCTCGTGTTTAATTTTTTTCATCCCGCACTGGAGATCTAATATTGGCATTTTCCACTAAATCTGCCCTCCATCTACACATGTCAATCAAGTAGTATTTCCTTTGTTTTTCTATGTAAAACTGAGTTTAATTTAGTAGTTGTACCTGCTTTATCTGCATGTATTTTCTGTTATTCCACAGCTTACATGAACTACATACCTTTAGGAACTGCTGTGATTAACATGGGCAACAACTTGCATTTGATCCTCCCAGAGGGTGCTTTCCCTTTGCCTGTTGCTTCCAGTTCCAGCCCAGTTACTTCTGTGCTAACTCCCATTAATCAAGGGCATACAAGCACTCTCACAGTGAAACAAGCATATTTTCCACCTGCAGTCACCCCTGTGCAAAGATATCGCACAGCAGCACCTGTGCTCATTCCTGCTCCGGCACGTAAACCTTCACTGACCTCTGCCTTTGCTTTGGCACAGTCAAGTCCGATTGCATTGACCGTCCCTCAGCCTGCTGTTGTTGCTAAGGTAAGTCCCTAATTATTGGGGCCATGTTTTTATAGCTTTCACTGTAACTTGTTAAATCCTTGATTATTAATTCTGAATTTATTTTTTCAGCCAGTGCCTACTAAACGTAAACTGAAGCAGCAGTGTGAGGCTGCCAAAGAGAAAGTGCCCCATGATGTCCGACAGCGTTATGTCAACATGTTCACAAAGGAGTTCATCAAAACATCAGCTAATGTTAATGATGCCTTTGAAAAGGTGTGCATATCCCACTGTCATCCTCACTAGAAAAACTAAAGTCTTGATGCTTATTTTCCCTGTTGTCTTGGTGATGATAGGCCATTGCTGAAGAGAGGAGTATTTACAATCGCAGTGTGAACAAACTTAAATATCTGAGTATTGCAGTGAATTCTCTGAAGAGGCTGAAGAACCAAAGTGCTGTTGCAGCCAAAGGTGTGAGACTCTAGAAAACCTGTTTGTCACAAAATGTGTAAACAATGCAGATAACTGAGGTGATTTATCTATTTTTTTTTTTTTTCTGATGCAGATGAAAATCAGGTCAACAGCCAAAGATGCAAAGGCAACATACTTTTTAATCTGAACTTTAAAGGAAATGGTGAGAAGTTGTCTTTAAATGAATCCTTTGAATGTATTTTTCATTCCAATCAGTTTGATAGCTTTATTGTAATGTGTGGGTTTTTTTCCAGCAGATGATGCAGCATTTTATCAGAGTTTGACAGATTATATTTTGACTGAGGAAAAACTGGTTGAGAGCAACTTTCCTGTTCAGCACCCAGAGAAACCTGGTTGTGCTACTTTTTTTGCTGACAACAAAAAGGGCAGTACAGATCGTAAGTGAAAACAAACTCAGAACTTAGTTCAATGCTGTTGTCATATTGTATCACTAGAGGGTGCACTTTAGTTGTGTTGTATTGAGCTGAAAGTGACTCTTCACAGCACATTACTTTTTTCTGTTGACCATTTTCTGTTGATAAAAGCTCTCAAGAGGATCTGCTGTCGATGTGGGGCTACGTACTCTGTGAGCCGAACAGGCAAACATATTCGCAAGGAGGAGTGCACCTACCATTATGGCAAAGCAGTTGAGAATAGAGGTGAATATTCTGTTTAGGGCAACAACTCAAGGATTATTTCATTAATGATTTAAATTAACCTGCCAATTTTCTTGATTATTTGAATTGTCTATAAAACACCAGAGAGCAGTGAAATATGCATGTCACAGTAGCTTAGCATTCCAGGTGATGTTAACAGATGTTGTCTTTTTTTTCTGACAATGCTAAACTTAAACATTTTCAATTTGCTGAAATGTAAGACACTGTAAGTATAATGTAAAGCAGTGACCACATTTGAGAAACATCAGATTTACCTATCTTTCATTGGAAAAATTAATAAGTTGACTATCCAAATTGTCTTTAAAGGTCTTGAGATTGCAACTAAGAATTGCAGCTCTGTGCTGCTCTTTTAAGCTTGGAAAGTTATTGTGGTATAGTTACCATATTTGGGATGTTCTGAAACTGTTACAGTGCCAGGTGGGGTCGAGACACGCTACAGCTGCTGTGAGGGAGTCATGGGTGCACCTGGATGTCAGGTGTTTAAGGTATGTAAGGGCAATAGAGCTCTGGTACGTGATGTCATGCAATCCCAGAATTCACCAGTCAAATTGAAAAGCCACCATGTTAACTAGAGTTATGATGAGAAGTTTCATGGCACTTGTGTAACTGCAGCTGAAAGAAGAGTGGATGATTATCATAATAGTTTATGCATCGTTTCTTTTATGAGGTGGTGCCTTTCAAAATTAATTTCTGCAGTGATCCTGTGGTTTACTCTTCTTTAATCAAAGATGGTTATAGCTGTGCACATTATCGACATCTAATTAGCACACCAGTTACATACACTGCTCTGTTTGTGCTAATATAAAGACTGTTCTAACCATTTGGATAAATGACTAAATCCACTGAACAAAAACAGTATTTAAAATCTGTTAGTCTGTATTTAGTTTAAAATAACCAGCAGTGCCATCAGCAGTCACAGTCGGAGATGCAAATTAGAAGTTATTTTAAGTTGTAACGTCTTTTTAAATAGAAGCCACTGATAAAACATGTTTGCTTCTTCCTCTCACACCTGGATGTAGACGATATAAATAACATAATTCACTGCTAACCAGCAGACCAAATTATTTAATTGCACTATCTGGTGGTAAAAGGAGTGTTGTAAAGTGACCACATGTATTTTATTTTTATTTGGCACCTTGTCTTTGTGATTCTAGTACAAGGTGATAGGCACAAGCTTTGGCTAAAGGTACGAAATGATGTCCATTCCGGCTGTTTTTGTATTGAGTTTTGCAAGACAGAATTTGATGTATTTGGAATTAAAGTGCCCAATAATCTCTCAAGGCTTTAATTCCATACTAGTGCCATTCATCTTCACGTATGCTGTTTCTGCCAACAAGCATATTTCCATTTTTTTCCAAATGTATCAATTCAAGTTTTGAGATTTTTTTTAATTTGTTTGTCTTTGCCAGTTGCACGTCCATGACTCCCTCAGCCTGGATGGATTTGTGTCAACAATTTCCAGAAATCCCTCAGATTCAAGCAGTCCTGGGGTCTACTCCTTGGATTGTGAAATGGTGATACCAGTTTCTCTGATGGGCTGCATCAGTTTCTGTTAAACACCAGAAACATTAGAATTTGTTAGACATAATTAGTTTTTTTTAAATAACTAGTTTTGCTTTTTAATAAGTGGTAACATCACCTGACACATACTACTCCAGCCCCACATCCTTTTGCCCTCTTATAGTATTTTTCCTAATAAGTTATACTACAGTTTAAATGGGGAGTTTGAATAGACATTTATAGCTTTTTCTACTACATGCAACCAACTAATACTTTTTTATTGTAAGTTTTTGATGTGTGCTCTTTCATATTAAATTGGCCTAGACTCTGTCAAACATTTGTATGCAGTGAAATGGTTAATATTGTGCTATTGCTTGTCTTCGTAGTGTTACACCATTCATGGTTTGGAGCTGTCTAGAGTGACAGTGGTCAACTCTAGTCTGCAGGTAATCTATGACACCTTTGTCAGACCTGATAATGATGTCATCGACTACAACACCAGGTAATTAGATACTTGACCGTCTCCCCTTCCCCCTTTTTTAATTTTATGACTCAAATGTACTCCATATACCTACTACCTACCAACTTAAGGGGTTACAGTTACGGTGGGGGCTATATACAGGGATAAAAAACAAAGGAAATGGTACATTTTTGATCAGTCAATACACACACACACACACTTTACCGTTATAGATTTTCAGGCATCAGTGAGGAAGATGTGAAGGGTAACCACACCTCCCTTAGAGAGGTCCAACAGACCTTACTGAGCTTCATCAGCGCTGACACCATTCTGATTGGACATGGCCTGGAAGCAGACCTCTGTGCCCTGAAGGTGATTACTATAAGCTTCTTGCAACATTAACTTTTTTGGAGGGGGTGGGGATATCATCTTTGACAGCATCTGTTTGTTGCGCTTCTGGCTAATATGTATCACACACATCATTATGTAATTCCAAGATTTTTGAACCTTACAATATGAGCAAGTTTTCATAAATTAAGAAGCTTAAAAAGGCAGTCAGATTTCAACACTTCCCTCCAATTTCTAAGCACCATTATTGTTTACATATTGCCTGTGTAATTCATGTCAGTACTTATTCATTTGAATATTTTTTTTAATGACTCTAGAAAATGTGCCAGAGGTCTCACTGGGTGAGAAGGAACCTATATACAAGGTTTTTGAAATCATAAAACTGAACTGAAATCAAAACTGTTGGCTCTAAAAACTACCAAAACATAGTATTTAGAATGGAAGATATGAGGTGATCAAGAAGAATAGTAGTCACATGTTAAAACTATGTCACAGCTAGATCCTTCTAATATTCATATAGAAATTGGTTCAGTTTATCTTAGTGTCCCACCTGCTTTAAAAGCAATGGGGATGACTAGGCCATTCCAAAACCTTGATTCTTCAGCCATTCTGATGTAGATTTACTGGTGTGCTTCTGATCATTGTCCTGTTGCATGACATAATTTTGACCAAGCTTTACCTGTCTGATCTACTGCCTCACATTTGCCTCTAGAATACTCTGATATAAAGAGGAGTTCATGGTCGACTCAATGACTGCAGGCTGCTCAAGTCCTGTGGTTTCAAAACAAGCCCAATCCATCACCCCAAGGTGTTTCTGCTTCAGTGCTGTATTATAAACATGGCGGTTGGCATTAAGGCCAAACAACTCCACTTTGGTTTCATCTGTCCATACGACATTGTTCCAGAAGTCTTGTTTGTTCAGATGCAGTTTTGCGAACTTCAGCCATGCTGTTTTTTTGGGGATTTCTCTGTGCATTGCATGGCCTAATATTAAGACCCACTACGATCGGATGTTTCTTGTTTTTGCACAAAAACACTGAATTAAGAGGGGGTACTAACTTTGGAGCATGATTGTATAAATCAGTTAAATTTTTAAGCTTGCAGGATAATTTCAAGGACTTGACATGGGCTGAATAGCTTACTCTGTAATATTTATATTTAGTGTTCATAATCAGTGCAAAGTAATGAAAAAATACTTCTCTTTTTTTTTAGAGTAGCAGGAAAAAACAAGTAAGGTTTGAGTAATTGCACTAGTTACTGTAGCTACTCACCACCACTGACCAAATTGTAAACCTATACCTAAGCTCACAGGTGAGCTTATTTATGATCACTGAGTAAATATTTTTGCATTTACTAAGGGTTTACTCAATGATAAGACCTACAGATTTGTTCCTCTTTACTGTAGTTGCTCCATGGCACAGTAGTGGACACATCAGTGGTCTTCCCACATCGTCTAGGCCCTCCTCGCAAGCTGACCCTCAACAACCTCACCGCTGAATACCTCCGGAGGATCATTCAAGAGAGTGGTGGGTTGTCATGAACTACAGCCACCATGCAAGTGTCTGTCCTAATAAAGACAAATCATGATCTGAATATAAGATTTTTACTTAAATCTTAAAGTGTATGGTTTCAAACAAATGTGACTGATTCATCGTTGAGCATTGTTGATTGTCATTGTTTGCACGTGTTTCAATAATGTATTACTGTTTCTCCCAGTTTGTGGCCATGACACTGCAGAGGATGCTGCTGCCTGCATGGAGCTTATGTTATGGAAGGTCAAAGAAGATGGAAAATTGAGAAAATGATGGAAATACACACTGTTCATACATGAAAAGATTTGAATGTCTCTATATCAATTTGTGTGATGCTTTGTAGACTCAATTTCTCCAGTGTTTCTGGGTGACATGGGAGGGCTGATTCTTTCAGTTTGTCATTTGATTTATGTTAAACAGTATTTTCTGTATATTATATTTGGATTTGTAGCCCGTTTGCCCATGCCTGTATAAATGTTTGTGGTGATGCTTTCATATGCTCAGAAAACCTTAAGCGATGGGGGCTCATCAGAATTAACAAAGTAAAGTCACAGAATGAAATCCTTTGTGTGGTGTTTTTTACAGACTTAGACCAGCCAATGAACTGACAACTTTTAATGCCAAATTGGCCTCAGGTGCAATTACATGTGTTTGCACCTGTGAGCAATAGTTGCTAAACAAGGAACAAATGAGAAATGTCCTATTACAGGAAAAACAAATGTGTAGTGTTGGAAGAGGTTACTGGTACCTTCAACTTCACATGTTTATAGTTTTATTATTGGTACTCTTCCCATGAGTTGCTTAAAGAAAGGGGACAATCAACTGGTTCCAGGCTAAAAAAAAAATCTTAAAAATTTTTTTTTTACAAGACATACTTAAGACACTAGTTCTTCACCAACTACATTTAACTTCAGTTCATTAATCAGCCTTTTCCTTTATAGTTCTGCGACAGCACCTCAAAAAGCAGAGTCTGCAGGTCTTCGTCAAGAGGAGTATGAGGAGCAGAACCGTAGTGAGGAGGAAGACCAGGACATCGAGACTGTGATACTGATACCAGGTGAGCTCATGGGCCTGGACCCTCAAGTGCTTAGCCCCTTTGTTTCTCATGGTAAATTCTATCCAGAATACTGCCTCATCCCGAGGACTTAATGGTCTGTCATGGTGGATACTGGAAAGGTGCATGGCATTTTCCTTGTACCTGTGAATGAAATGTTGATTTCAGCAAAAACTTAAATGATTTATTTTTTATTATAATTTCTCCCGTTTGTCATTCCTAAATGGTCTGTTGTCAGTCTTGCATATTGTTTACACAAGTTTTTCAGAGGTGGAATTGAAAAGTATAACACCACTAAAATACCCTTAAACAGATTAAACACAGTTAAGACTTACGATTTTTCATGGATGACAGCATTGAGTGCGTCTCTGAGGTCCTCGATCTTCATAGAGTTAAAGTCCAGAATAACTGCAGCTCCCTTAGACTTCATATGGACCATATTTTCTGGCTGATCACCAAACATGGGGATCCCCACCATGGGAACACCATGGTAGATGGCCTCATAAATCCCATTAGTGCCACCGTGGGTAATGAACGCTCTGGTTTTGGGGTGACCTGATATGAAACAAACATTACTTTCTCCAATCACAACAGCCTGTTAAAGTACATCTTTGTACTCCTGTAAGTTGTGACTCTATGGCTCCATTGAAGGCCGTGTAATTATTATTTACCACATTTTCTAAGAAATTGCCTGACTTGGACATTTGCGTCCTCACAGGCAGCTCACTCGGTAATTGTCTATATAAGTTCACAGTTCCAGTGCGTGTCTGAAAGCAATGCAGCTGTAGAAAGGCACCGGTCACTTTTCAACTAACAGCTGATGTCACTAAAAAAAGTTTCCTAGTTTTTGTATTTTCTATAATAATAAACTGAACATTTTTAGGTTGTTGACAAATTATTAATAATTTTTATAAAATGTATATTATGATTATGTAGCTATTCAAAAATTGTTTGTGTCTGAATTGATGTGCGCCTCCTTGCCAAAGAACAAACTTCACCATAACATGCGTATTGCGTTTTCTCTTCTATGTCCCGTTGGGATTTTGTTCTGGTAAGTTATATTGCATTGTATAGTAAAAGTCATAAAGATTATTGTTGAAGGCCAGTTCAGTAGCTCCTATAAAGGCATTCCTTACCCAGTAGGTCATTCTGAGGAATCCAGTCATATAATCTGGTGTTTGCACCCAAAGATTCAGGTTTTTCTCCGCTGTATCTCCACAGCACCTACAGTGTACATTAGACAGTAACAGTGGTTTAGATGAATAGTACTGTTCTAATTTTGTTTTGTAATATCCTGTATAGCAGTATATTTAATGATGCATCCTGAAATATATAACGAACAATAATTTCGTTTTTTGAAAAGGTTTCAGTACTTTTATTTGGAAAATAAAATGTTAGTGTGTACATATCAAATCTAATCTGGTAAAATGCTATCTCTCCCCTCCCCATCAAATGTTTTCACATGATTTATTTATTCCATTTTTGATAGGAGATAAAATACCTTGTTGTTGTAAGAAAAATAAAGAAGTTGTTTGCAGGTTATAGTGCATTAATTACAAGTCATGTGGTACTCCTAACCTTACACATTATCAAACTCTTCACATTATTGTGGACTAGCAATCTGCACTAAATTAGATTAAACATGCACTACCTCTGGTTTGAGCTGTGTAACAGAACAAGTTTAATACTTATCTCTCATCCCCACTTTTGAGGTGTTTAAAAGATCAAAGTCATTACTACAGGGGTCATTCAAGGTTGTTTCACTTGGCAAAAAAGAGTGTACTCTTACTTTTTGTGGGATTTGAGCGAGTCCTGAGGCAATCATGTTTGCTTTTTCTGTCGTGATATTCTTGATTACGGATCCCAAACTGAAGACCACAATGCCATTGTCTCCTGAACTCTGCACAAACTCCTCCATATCCTGCAAGAAAAGAATTACAGTATCATCCCACTGCAAACCAACTGATGTTTTCTTGTATTTATTTTTTTTTCTCAGCTTTCCAGAAGGTAGTTGTTTGTTGTTTTAGTAAGGAATACTGAATTACAACATTTTCTTTACTTTCCTCAGCATTTTAATGAGGTATTGTTCTTTTTGAGCTGTTTTTGTCACGAATACTGTGGAGGTGTACTAAAAGATTAGAAGGTTGTTGTGGAGAGAGCTCCTACCTCTGGTAAAGGTTTAGCTGGTCTGCAGTGGATCCCACCAACATATTTGAAGTTGGGGAGGAAAGGACGAGGGAAATCAAAGTCCCAGTAGGTTCGCATCAACCAGATGTCTGCTCTACCCATTATCTCGCAGGCACTGGTGGGTGTTCCTGTCGCAGTGCAAAAGTATTGGATAGCAGCAGCTCATTGCAAGGTATCATCCGTACTTATGATGAGATTCTTCAAATTTTATTTACTTAAAATAACAAATAGTTGACAAAGTGAAATTCATATACAAGTGTTGATACATGTAGCAGAGTTGACTCACCTTTGACTTCAGAGTAATATTTATCAAATTCTTTCCAAAACATATTATCCAGCATGATGTCCTGCAGTGCGTAGAAGAGAAAGTTCACCAGTCTCTCTGAGAAGTTCATCTTGTCTGTCAGTTTGCTCATGGTAGCGGGGACAAAGGAAGGTGGAGAAGGTACCTGACCACAGTGTCTCTCCCAGTTATTAGCTAAGGAAAGTCGCAGCGAGAAGACCAGAGGGATGCCCAAAATCTCTGCGGTTAAGTCACTGCCAGGGTAGATGGGGTCAGCCAGAAGGAGGTCATATTTTCCCTCCTTCAGTTTCTTCATGATGGTGTCTGATTTCAGCACGCCGTCCAAATACTTAAGAGATAACTGCAGGTTGTTCTTCATTATGTCCATGAATCTGGTGTAAATCTGCAAGTAGTTCATTTGATCCATCTCATAGATGGTGAAGTGAAGGAAGTCTTCCACATACTTCTCTAAGGCTTCCAAAGAGAAGGACACATTGAAAGGTTCATAGCGATAGCGGGCGGGTTCATTAGTGTTCATGTACATTGACGCACTGGGGACCAGGACCGTCACCTGGTGTCCCCTGTCGATCAGGGTGTCCAGCACAGACTTCATGTTAATCCAGTGGCTGCCTTCAGTGTACCAAACCAGAATGTTGCCTCCATGTGCACTCCATGTCAAACAAAGAACCAGCAGCACACATGTAGAGAGGTGCTGTTTCGCCTCCATGGTTTGGTGCAAAGACTGCTGTGGCCTGATCCTTCCTACTGTGTGCTCCTAGAAAAACAATCATTAACTAAACAAGGCTGGACTCTGTCTCTTACTTCCTCTTTGTGAAGCATGACATATCAGGTAACAGACACACCCTGATAAAGTGGTTCGAGGTAAACGACTGCAAAGGTAACAGCCAATTTTACAAGAATAACCTTGGAACTGCAGTAAAAATCCACAATGTATAAACAGGCTTCAGAATACTGGATTCGAATGCTCCACACTGGAGAGAGAGAGTTAAAAAAAGACTATTTCAGCTCAGCGGTATTGGATGTTGCATTGCGTAATCTGAGGATCTTGTGGGAGCATGTGGGTGCCTTTGGAAGAATTCCCTGCATACCACTGAATTGTAGGAGAGTGAGGCCAAAGACAGGGGGATATACAATTAGGTCCATAAATATTGGAATTATTTTTTCTTTCGTTCTCTTCATACCAGTACATTGAATTTGAAATGAAACACTTGAGATGTGAGCAAAGTCAGGAGTTTTAGCTTAAATTCAAGGGGTTTGACAAAAGTGTGGCATTAGCCAGTCAGGAATTAACTGTAATAACTAAGTTGTGTGATATTTTTGTTTTGAGTTGGTCAGTCCAGGTCCACATTAAATATCTCAACTATTGGCTGGATTACCAAGAATCTTAGCATAAATGCTATAATTTGTGTTTTGATTTATTGCCTAATCTTTTGGTCTAGAAAACATCAGAAAATAGTGTAAATGCCTCCCGTACAAGCTGATAAATTTATACTTTTATGTTATACAACTTTTTTTAAAACTTTCTCAAACATACCAGTTATTCACCAGTATGTTTGTACTAACTTTTTGCAGACATACTTCAGACGTGATCTTTCTCAGCGTCAACAACTTGAATTGTGAAACTGTGAGGTCAGCTGTTTTGAGGGGAGGGTTTTTCAAGTCTGCCTCATGTCACCAAACCTCACCTAAAGCTTTCAGTAGTTCCATTTGTAAGTGATGGTTTCATTGGATTTAATTAATTGCTTGTATAAGAAAAACATTGTCATATGGCAGATTACTCCATTTGCACGTCCTTTTACTGTATTTGCCCTAATAAAGTATACAGGAAGTTTAAATTTGAAATAATTGAATGATGAAATTTGAAATTTAAATCTGTTACTTATCAATTATAATCACATTTTTTTCTCTTAATGTCTTCATTTATGCTTAATGTTGTCAGAGATTAGTATAACTGATTTACTGTTAGACTTTTGTTTTCTGCTTAATGTCAGTTACTGGTCCCAGCCAACAAATTCAAATCCAGGGTATTGTGGGCACATTACAGTATGTACTGTACTTAAGATAAACAAGGCAAACACTGAACTGTTTGTTTTCGTTCATGAGTTCTTTATTGATCTATTTGTCTTTATTTATTACATTTCCCTTCAGAATTAGTCAGCCTTTGTCTTTCCCATTCTTCGACAGCACATCCAGAAGCAGAATCTGCAGGTTTTGATGGAGAGGAGTATGAGAAGTAGAACAACAGTAAGGAGGAAGGCCAGGACATCAAGGCTGTGATACTGGTACCAGGTGAGCTCATGGGCCTGGACTCTCAAATGCTTAGCCCCTTTGTTTCTCATGGTGAATTCGATCCAAAATACTGCCTCATCTCGAGGAGTCATTTGTCTGTCATGGTGGATGCTGGAAAGGCGCATGGCATTTTCTTTGTACCTGTGAATGTGGATAGGTAGTAGAGGGGTGTACATAAAGTTTCACTTGGTTAATCCTGCAGAAACACTGATTAGACCATGGCTTTTAATTGCAAAGAAACTGTAACACCTTTAAATACAGTAAAACAAACTAATCATTAAGACAACTTACGATTTTTCATTGATCACACTATTGACTGCATCTCTAAGATCTTCAGTCTTCATAGAGTTCAAATCCACGATTACTGCAGCTCCCTTAGACTTCATATGGACCATATTTTCTGGCTGATCAGCGAACATGGGAATGCCCACCATTGGAACACCATGGTAGATGGCCTCATAAATCCCATTTGTGCCTCCATGGGTGATGAAAGCCCTGGTTTTGGGGTGACCTAAAATAAAATGTAAATTATTCTCTTGTGATTGTATTAAACTCTTGCCAGGCCCCAGGGCAGTGATTTGTTGTTTTGACCCTATTGACCCCCACTGTACAGTACTAACAGTCATTATTTTCACAGGCACCCAGAAACCAACCAGTACTATAGAGTAAAAATGAAGCTGATGAATGAAATTGACAAAAAATAATTAAACAATAATTTACATTTACACAATGTTGCACATTTACACCACAATTGGCCTAGAAACTAGTTGTAAGGTCACAAATAATTCCTTCAGGTACTACATGCCTTAATCTCAGATCAGGTAAACAGAGAAACTTTTCCCTTTTAACAGATGGACTGTAAAATAATACTCTGTTGTCAAACTGCCTGTACTGTATTAAATATTATGCACACCAAAGGTAAAAAAAACAAAACAAAAAACCCCAAAGTAACTACAGTACAGGTCGTTTGTCAGAGTATTTTATTCTGTATTTTATATACTTTTATTCTCTACATCCCCATTACAATCTTATTAGTAGGTTGTCTGAAACTGGGACACAGTGATAGTGTTTGCTTGCATATGTAACTATCACTGGATAAACACCTGTGTACAGTAAGACTAAATATTAGGGAAAAAACATTGTTTTATTTTACAGAAAAAAAACTCTACTTACCCAGTACGTCATTCTGAGGGATCCAGTCATATATCTTTGTGTTTGCACCCAGTGTCTCTGGTTTTTCTCCTCTGTACCTCCACAGAACCTAAATACAATGGTAAAAACATTTTTAGATTAATACAGTGATCATTTTCTTTCATAATACCTTGTATATAATTTTGTAACATTTCAAAATTTGTTCTGAAAGAAACTATAAAATAGTTTTATTTGGAAGTATAATATATAACAATACTTCTATTTTATTTTGGAGTCTTTGGTGATTAACATTACATTACATCTAACCAGTGTGATCATACTGTAGTATGTCACTGAAAATCCCTTCAAGTGCAGTTATATCCATCATTAAGAAATGGAAGGAATATGGCAGATGGGAATCTGTGAATCTGCTTAGAGTGGGCAACCTTCAAAATCTAGAGTTTGCCAGAAGGCATGTGGGGCATTCTGAAATCAGCTGGAAGATGGTTCTATACTCTGAATACAGAAAAATATGGAAATCCTGAAGGAAAACCTAATGTAGTCTACAGGAAAACTTGGACTTCGTTTTCCAGCAAGGCAGTAACCCTCTATCTTTCAGCCAAAGCTAAACACAAATTATTTTAAAAATGGCAACAAATTGACAGAGTGACATTCCTTGACATTCCTCAGACCAGCTGAGATTTAATGACTGGACATCAATCCCCATGCAACCTGACCGAGCTTGAGCAATTTTGCAAAGAAGAATAGGGAATAATTGCAATGTCAAATGCAAAGCTGAGTGAGACCTTTCCACACAGGCTCAGCGCTGTAAAAGCTACCAAATAGTGAAATTGAAGGAAGTGAATACTTATGCAATCACTTTTTTCCTGTTTATCATTTAGACTAAATTAGATTGTGTTTTACAGTTCTGTTTCACTTCACATAAGAATCTTCATCTATTGATGAACATGCAAAACTCCTTTTTTTCAAGATCATATTCATAACTGCAGGAGTCATTCAAGTTTATTTTACTTGGCACCTAAAGAGCGTACTCTGACCTTTTGTGGGATCTGAGCTAGGGCTGAGGCAATCATGTTTGCCTTCTCTGTGGTGATATTATTGATCATGGATCCCAGAGTGAAGACCACAATGCCATCGTCTCCAGAGCTCTGCACAAACTCCTCCATATCCTGCAAGAAGAGATGAGAAGTGCAATATTGTCCCACTGCAAATCAACAAGTCTTATAAACTATTAATAGTTTGGTAATATTGGAAAGAGCCCCTACCATTGGTAAAGGTTTAGCTGGTCTGCAGTGGATCCCACCAACAAATTTGAAGTTAGGGAGGAAAGGACGAGGGAAATCAAAGTCCCAGTAGGTTCGCATCAACCAGATGTCTGCTCTGCTCATCATCTCGCAGGCACTGGTGGGTGTTCCTGTAATAATCAAAAAGTAAGCTCATTGCAGTCATTACTTGATTTTTTTTAAAATTTAATTATAAAATTATAATAATCATCAAATACTTGACAATGCAATTGGCTCTTCTAGCATTACAGTTAATCCAATGCACTTAAACAAGTACAGGTCTTTATGTGGTCCATATAAAACTGCTCATTGTTTGTTGCCGCAGAGTTGACTCACCTTTGATTTCAGAGTAATATTTATCTAATTCTTTCCAAAAAACATTATCCAGCATGATGTCCTGCAGTGCATAGAAGAGAAAGTTCCACAGTCTCTCTGAGAAGTTCATCTTGTCTGTCAGTTTGCTCATGGCAGCGGGGACAAAGGAAGGTGGAGAAGGTACCTGACCACAGTGTCTCTCCCAGTTATTAGCTAAGGAAAGTCGCAGCGAGAAGACCAGAGGGATGCCCAAAATCTCTGCGGTTAAGTCACTGCCAGGGTAGATGGGGTCAGCCAGAAGGAGGTCATATTTTCCCTCCTTCAATTTCTTCATGATGGTGTCTGATTTCAGCACGCCGTCCAAATAACCCAGAGAAAAGTACAAGTCAGTTTTCATCATATTAATGAATCTAATATAAATCTGCAAGTAGTTCATTTGATCCATCTCATCTATGGCAAAGTGAAGGAACTCTTCCATGTAGTCTTCTATGGCTTCCAATGAGAAGGACACATTGAAGGGTTCATAGCGAAAGCGAGAGAGTTCATTAGTATTCATGTACATTGACACACTCGGAGTCAGGACCGTCACCTGGTGTCCCCTGTCGATCAAGGTGTCCAGCACAGGCTTCATGTTAATCCAGTGACTGGCTTCAGTGTACCAAACCAGAATGTTCCCTCCATGTGCACTCCATGTCAAACAAAGAACCAGCAGAACACATGTAGACAGATGCTGTTTCACCTCCATGATTTGGTGCAAAGACTGCTGTGACCTGATCCTTTTTAGTACGTGCTGGCAGTAAGACAATTATTAACTAAACAAAGTTTAGATAAACTTTGTGCAGCCTATAACACATAAAATAATGGTCGCACCCCGTACAAGTGGCTAGAGGTAAAAGGTAATTGCTGCAAAGTTAAGTTTTTAAAAAATGGGGGAAAAAATACTGTGGTGTGAAAAAGTATTACGGCATTAGTAGAAAAAAGATGTTTTTAATTGATGATTTCATTTATTAAGGGAAAAAAGCTATCCTAACCTGGTACTATGTGAAAAAGTAATTTCCCCCTATACTTAATAACTGGTTTTGCCACCCTTGGTGGGTGGCAAACGTTAATTTTCTTTTCAGTCATTCAGAGGTGGACTTGCTGGTGTGTTTTGGATCATTGTCCTTCTGCAGGAGTGGGTTTAAGCTTGTGGTCACAAGCTGATGGCTGAACATTCTCCTTCAGGATTTTCTGGTAGAGTGCAGAATTCATGGTTCCATCAATTATTGCAATTCATCCATGTCCTGAAGCTTCAAAGCAGCCCCAGACCACACTACCACCACCATGTCTGACTGTTGGTATGATGTTCTTTTTATGAAATGCTGTTAGTTTTATAGCAAATGTAACAGGATGGACACAAAAATGGACAGAAATGTCTTGAGGATAGTCAAGATGTTTCACATTTTTGGCAAATGTGAGATGATCCTTTGTGTTCTTTTTTGTCAGCAGTGGCTTTCACCTTAAGAACTCTCTCATGGATGCCATTTTTGCCCAGTCTCTTTCTTATGGTTGGTTGGCTTTGTAACCCTTTCAGACTGATTTGTTTCTCATCTGTTCTTGAATTTCTTTAAATCATGGCATGATGTGCTGTTTTTTTTAGATCTTTTAGGGGGCCTCACTTTGTTGGACAACTTCTATTTAAGTGATTTCCTGAATCAACAGGTCTGGCAGTAATCAGGTCTGCGTGTGGCAGGTGAAATTGAACTCGGCTTCCCAAAAATTTACTTAATCACAGTTCATTCATGATTTAGCAAGGGGGGGCAATTGCTTTTTCACATAGGGCCAGGCAGGTTTGGACAACGTTTTTTCCCTTAAATGGAAATGAAATCATAATTTTAAAAAACATTTTATTTGGCCTGAAATTAGATCTTGTGTATTCATTTTTGTCTGCTTGAGACTGTTCAGCACCTTTTTTCCTTTATGAAAGGCAAAGCAGACCCTAAGTGAAAATAATACTTGAGGTATACTCAGACACCCTGAAAAATGTTGAAAACATTTGATGCTATTCTTATTTTGTATCACTAGAGGGCATACATAACTTGTGCTTGAATAGGTGTAAACACGACCTCTAACAGTACATTTTGAAGTTGAGAATAGGAGTGAGTATACATTTTAGACTTTTCATATTGCATTCAAACTATTACAATTACTTTTTTCCATTACTTCTTGATGTGTGGTTGATGTTATAGGAGCTGATTGTCAGAGGTTAATATGTCTGATGTGTTGTTGAGATTGTTTCCTGTCATTGTATGTATTTAATGTATTACTGATTCCCTGTTTGTGGCTATGACACTGGAGGGTCACCAAATATTGAATAAAAGTAATGGAAATAAAACAAAAAACATAACTCATCTAATACATGAAGAGAGAAATTATTTTTTGCTGATTTGAATGGCATAAATTCCAACATTACTGGTAATTGAAAAAACACGTGAAATGTCGTCTTACACAAGAAAGAAAAAGAATGGAATTTGTCTGTGTAGAGGTTAAGTGTTTTTACTTCACCATTATGTTCATAGTGACAACACAAATGAAACCACAAAATATTTGCTCTTTTTTTTAACATGCAAATGACTATTCTGTAAAAAGCTGATTTTCACAAACACAGTTAACTGATTTGTTTATTCAAATCCAGGATATTCTGGTTACATTATAGTACATACTGTACTTAAGACCAAAAAATAACCAGTTAGCTCACTGTTAGTTTTTAGTTGTTAGTTTTTCATCCACTTGTTCTTTACATATACTACATTTCACTTCAGCCTTACTCAGCTTTTGTCTTTGCCTTTGCCGTTCTGCCACAGCACATGTGGAAGCAGAATCTGCAGGTCTTCATCAACAGGAGTATGAGGAGCAGAACAACAGTAAGGAGGAAGGCCAGGACATCAAGGCTGTGATACTGATACCAGGTGAGCTCATGGGCCTGGACCCTCAAATGCCTAGCGCCCTTGTTTCTCATGGTAAATTCAATCCAAAACACTGCCTCATCTCGAGGAGTCATTTGTCTGTCATGGTGCATGCTGGAAAGGTGCATGGCATTTTCCTTATACCTAAGAGAGGTGAAATTTTTTTTTCAATACTTAAACTAAAAATAAGAAATTAAAAAAAGAATTCAGAGACATTGTCAGCCTTGCTTCTGTAATTTTAATGTACAAATCTCCTAAAAGGCAAATAAAATTGTGAACAAAATCTAACTTTTTATTCAATTTGGTTTATTTATATAGCGCCAAATCACAACAAATGTCATCTAGAGGTGTTAGGTTTAATACCTTATGTAATATAACCATATATAGAACAGTCCCATCTCTAAATACCCAAACTATAAGCATAGTTAAGATAACTTACGATTTTTCATTGATCACAGTATTGACTGCATCTCTAAGATCTTCTGTCTTCATAGAGTTGAAGTCCACGGTAACTGCAGCTCCCTTAGACTTTAAATGGACCATATTTTCTGGCTGATCAGCAAACATGGGAATGCCCACCATGGGAACACCATGGTAGATGGCCTCATAAATCCCATTTGTGCCTCCATGGGTGATGAAAGCTCTGGTCTTGGGGTGACCTAAAATGAAATGTAAATTACCTTTTTGTGACTTCACAGCTGGATTAAACTCTCACGGGACCTCAGGGCAAAGTACTGTACTTTCATTATTTCCCCAGGCAACCAGAAACCAACCCGTACGCTAGACTAGGAATAATTAAGCTGATCACAAATGATTTATCATTTACACTTACACACAGCTGCACACAGGACCACTATTGGCCAAGAAACTTGTTGTAAGGTCACAAATCATGCTCGCAGGTACATGCCTATACTGAATTCACACATACAGAAACAAATCCCCTACAACAGCTGCCATTTATTTTCAATGGAAACCTGACGTAGTCCTTCAGTACACCACGCTGTGCAACACAGAGACAAAAGGACCTCAGTGACGGGACTGGGAGAAGTTGAAGAAAGTGGAAGACTATGCAAATATGCTGTGACAGAGTTCAGCAACAGCCGAGCAAAAGCCAGTAGGGATCATCTTGATTACAGTGGAAACAGAAGCAAATAGTTTTGTACACCAAATAAAAAAAAGAGGAAGCAGGAGAAGAAAGTTACTACTATTCTACATCAGTGAGATTTAAAAACTGTGCTGTGTTGTGCTGGTTAAAGAAGTAGTATAACTAGCTTCTTTAGACTAGTTTATTATCTGGCGCAACAACAATTGTGGGTCGATCAGACTCGTACTGGCCAGAAACAACAAACTCATTTGAAACACGTCAATCTATTCTTGTTCTGAGAAATGAAGGTTGTTTCATATGAAGAGTTGCCAAGAAATTTACTCTATCCAGAATAGAAAGTGGAGTGGGAGGCCCCAATGTACCTGTACCTGAGAGAGAGAACAAATACAATGGAATGTCTAGAAACAGATCAAGTCAATTCATCTTGTGGGAGGTGCTTCAGGAAGGATCAGATGAAGTTTTTTTGCCATGGTTCTATAAAAGAGGATAAGACTGACTGTCAAACCTCGGTTTCAAAAGAAGCAATGCTCAGCATTGTAATTTCCGAATCTTGCTGGAGAGAGAAACATGTGGGCTACCTTGCTGAACCTGTTGCCCCTGCGATCTGATTCCAGATAACTGGCAGAACATGGATGAATGGACAAGGAAATTTCCACACAACCCCAATCTTTTGAATGGGAGTGTGTGTGTTAAACACAACATACCTCCAGAAATACACTATCACCATAGCCCAGTGACAGCCACCTACTTTGTTTTTGTGAACAAAGAAACCTTTCCCCCTCTTATTCTGCATAGCAAGGGAAAAAAAACAAAAGATGCAACAATGACACAAACACAGGAGAAGGTGAGTTTCCAAAGTTGTAGCGTGACACCTCAAGTATTCAATCATTTTCCGTTTGTGCATAACAGTTGAGTTTGAGTATTTTTTGTATATTTATTGCAAATACCACATGCTGCAAACAAAAGTATGTATTATGTGTTATTACTATGTTCAGAGCCGGCCCGACCCATTTTGGTGCCCTAGGGGAGATTACGGCTTGGCGCCCCGTAATCAGCCGCCTATATATCTGCAGAATGTCTTTGCGGTCAGATCCTGTCTTTCAATGAACTCTCTTTCTCTCACTCTTAATATATCTTTCCATATTTTCTCCACTTATTCCTGGACATTGTCGCTCTGTCAGGTGGAGGTGTGCGTGTGTGTGTCTCTGTGCGGGTGGGGGAGGAGGGGGGCGCGTGCCGGCTCGGGTGGGTGCAGTAACCGAGAAAACGGGGTTGTGGACGGATCCTGGCTGGAAAAGGACTGATCACGTTTAACTTTATTGTGGAGAGAATCATAAGGGTTCATACAGGGAGCAAAGCCCAAATTAGTAACTACACTTTAAAAAACGAGCTCAAAAACCCGCGACTGACGGTATTTGCAAGCAACTTCTTTTTTTGAGGGCTTGAAGCTGCACCCCCTCCAGCAAGTGGTGCCCTAGGCGACCGCCTCGTTCGCCTATGCCAAGAGCCGGCCCTGACTCTGTTATATGAAGTGGGGTCAGTGATAGTGTTTGCCCAGACCATTTTGGTGCCCTAGGCGAGATTAAATTACCCCCACACAACTATTATCTAGTTGTGATCAGTCTTGCCAGATCTCGATCGCTATACATAGAAACTTTGAATAACTGTTTACCATCAGGTCTGTTCTTCTGCTGTATTAAATCTGCATGATGAGCTCATATTTCACTCTTGATAAATCTACAGAATTTTCCTTGCAGCTTGCAGCTGCGCCCCCTCTAGCAAGTGGTGCCCTATGCGACCACCTAGTTCACCTATGTCAAGTCTGTGTGTGCCTGCAGATCACTGACTAGATACCAATGTACTGTCAAAATAAATCAATCAGTTTTCTTTTACACAAAACCTTTACTTACCCAGTAGGTCATTCTGAGGGATCCAGTTATATATTCTTGTGTTTGCACCCAGTGTCTCTGGTTTTTCTCCACTGTACCTCCAGAGAACCTATATACAATGGTAAACATGCTTTTAGATTAACACAGTACTATTTTTGTTTGGTATCTTGTAGAGCATTTGCATAACATTTTCTAATACATAAAGCCACAAGGTTGGTGGTGGTTAATGTGTACATACATGTAAGTGTGGGAAAATCTGAAATTGTGCTTTGTTAAATGGTTAACAGTAATGTACACGCAATCTGTAATAATAATACCTATAAAAAGTATTCATCCCACCTGCAAATTTTCACCTTAGAGTTTTTTACAACATTGAATCCTTGATTCATTTCCCTTTTTTATACAGATTAACAGAAAAGGACTCTCTCCTGTCAAAGTTAAAACAGATCTCTACAGAGTAATCTAGATTAATCAAAAATATAAGATAATATTTCATAGCATAGGTATTCACCCTCTTTACATAAATCAACATAAGCCTAAATCACCCCTGGTGCAGCTAATTGGTTTTAGAGGTCACAGTTCACCTGAGTGCGATGAATGTATTTCAAGTGACTGCAGTTTGAACACAGCAGTATCTGGATGGTCTAATTACTGGTCAAAACTACAACATGAAGACAAAAGAACATCCCACTAAAAGTTTACTGAAAAGCATATGTCAGTAGATGGATGCAAGAAAATTTACGCTGAAGTCGACTATACGAAAGCCCAAAATGTAGCTTTTTGACCATCATACTAGATGATTTGTTCGGCATAAACAAAACACTGCATCATAACAAACACACCATCTGCACTGTGCATCATAGTGGTGGCAGCATCATGCAATAGGGAAGCTTTTCTGCAGCAGGCACTTGCAAGGTTTGTGATGTTAGAGGGTAAAATGCAGCACAATTTAGGGAAATCCTGGACGTCTTAAAAATGTAAAGATCTTAAACTTTTATTCCAATAGAGCACTTTGCTCTCAGACTACTGACCTACTTGTGGTTCCTAGAGTTTCCAAATGTAGAATGGGAGGCAGAGCTTTCAGCTATCAAGCTCCTCTCCTGTGGAATCAGCTCTCATTTCATGTTCATACAAGGAAGCTACTAAATACCGAGCATTCATTTTCTGTTTAATATTTTGATTCTTTTTTAGAGATCTTTTTACTTTGGCATGAAAGACAAATTTTCCGTTTATCAGCATAAAAAATTAAATCTAAATCAACCATGATTGAATGTTGTAAAAAATGTAAATTAAATCCTTTTTGTAGGCACTGTACTTGGCTAAAACATGCAAAACCCCTTTTTTAAGCTATTTAACAGGAAAAGATCATAGTCATAACTGCAGCGGTCATTCAAGTTTATTTTACTTGGCACTGTGTACTGAGTGTACCTTTTGTGGGATCTGAGCTAGGGCTGAGGCGATTGTGTTTGCCTTCTGCGTGGTGATATTATTGACCATGGATCCTAAAGTGAAGACCACGATGCCATTGTCTCCAGAACTCTGCACAAACTTTTCCAAATCCTGCGAAAGGAGAGGTACAGAATTGTCACGGCAAACCAAACAGCATATTTTTTTATTTCCTCAGCATTGTAATGGATTATCAGTCTTCAGTTTGATGCAATTTCAATTCAATTTATTTAGTGCCAAATTACAACAGAATCATCTCAAGGCACTTCACAAATAAGGTGAAAAGTATGTAGTTTTCAACTACTAAACAAGTCTTCATTGTTTAAGTCATGAATATTGTGGAGGTGTACTAAAAGATGAAAAGTCTTTTAATAGAGGAAAGAGCTCCTACCTCTGGTAAAGGTTTAGCTGGTCTGCAGTGGATCCCACCAACAAATTTGAAGTTGGGGAGGAAAGGACGAGGGAAATCAAAGTCCCAGTAGGTTCGCATCAACCAGATGTCTGCTCTGCTCATCATCTTGCAGGCACTGGTGGGTGTTCCTGTCACATTGTAAAAGTATTGGACGGCAGCAGCTCATTCCAAGGTATCATCAGTACTTAAGATGAGATTCTTCAAATTTACTTAAAATAACAAATAGTTGACAAAAATGACATTTTTATACAAGTACACATTGTTGTAGCAGAGTTGACTCACCTTTGACTTCAGAGTAATATTTATCTAATTCTTTCCAAAACATATTATCCAGCATGATGTCCTGCAGTGCGTAGAAGAGAAAGTTCCACAGTCTCTCTGAGAAGTTCATCTTGTCTGTCAGTTTGCTCATGGCAGCGGGGACAAAGGAAGGTGGAGAAGGTACCTGACCACAGTGTCTCTCCCAGTTATTAGCTAAGGAAAGTCGCAGCGAGAAGACCAGAGGGATGCCCAAAATCTCTGCGGTTAAGTCACTGCCAGGGTAGATGGGGTCAGCCAGAAGGAGGTCATATTTTCCCTCCTTCAATTTCTTCATGATGGTGTCTGATTTCAGCACGCCGTCCAAATAACCCAGAGAAAACTGCAGGTTGTTCTTCATCATATTAATGAATCTAATATAAATCTGCAAGTAGTTCATTTGATCCATCTCATATATGGCAAAGTGAAGGAACTCTTCCATGTAGTCTTCTATGGCTTCCAATGAGAAGGACACATTGAAGAGTTCATAGCGAAAGCATGAAGATTCATTAGTATTCATGTAGACTGACACACTCGGAGTCAGGACCGTCACCTGGTGTCCCCTGTTGATCAGGGTGTCCAGTACAGGCTTCATGTTAATCCAGTGGCTGCCTTCAGTGTACCAAACCAGAATGTTCCCTCCATGTGCACTCCATGTCAAACAAAGAACCAGCAGAACAGAAGCACAGAGACGATGTCCCAGCTCCATGGTTTGGTAGAAAGACTGCTGTGACCTGATGCTTTGCAATAAGTGCTGCTGAAAAGACAATTATTAACTAAGCTTTGGTTGGGGCTGCTCTTTGTGCAGCCTATAACACAGATAACAGACACAGCCCATGCAAGTGATTAGAGGTAAAAGGTAACAGTTCCAGTCTTAATACATAACAAAAATAATTTTTAACTTTTACTACAAACCACCACACAGTAAAAACAGACAGAACCGCAGATTCCAATTGTTAGCTGTGGGGAGGTGGAGTAGAATAAAACATTTCAGCTCAGTGGGCTTGGCTCCAATTCTGTAATTTGAGGAAGTTGTGTGAGCATGTGGAAGAATTTCCCTGCATACCACTGAAGTGCAGGAAAGTGAGAGTGAGGCCAAACAAATGTTTTTTGTGTGAGGAGTGTAACTTCGTCCTCTTAGGTCTGAATGTTGTGACTGAGAGTGAAAGCAGTGTCTTTGACATTTAATCTTTCTCAGTAGTTGTATTTTTGTGCTCTAGTATCTGACTCGGGACTTGGCAGTGTTGGTTGATTTGTCCAAATCCTGCCTGGAATATCTCAGCTGTTGGATTGATTACCATGAATGACAGTGATCCCCTGACATTTTTGTTTGTGCTGACAACTATTGGATAGATTTGACATCAAATGTCTATGGTGCCCTTAATGGTGACTCCTAATTATTTTTTTGAATTTTAACTTTTTGACTTACCAGGTAAAATGTTCCAACATCTTTTAGATGGGTTGACACCATAGCTGTTATGATAAATCTGGTATTAATTGTAACTGTGGTATTAAAAAATGAAATACTGTATTGATACTGTGTTAATAATACACATAATATTGTAGATAATCCAGAGCCAATAACTTGACACTTCAGTATAGTTGGTGGCGGTATTCCACCAGCTAACAGTGGTTCTCACCTGCCATGAAATGGAAAAACGAAGATGATGCAGTTTGCTTACCTGCTCATCTGATTGCCTTTTCATTATCCATCAAGTGTAATTGTGTTTTTTGTACACTTTTGTACAGTTGTGGTTAAAGTGTGTCCCTTCATGTCCCTGTTTTCCTTAGATCTTGAGATAATATCGTTACTGTGAATAATCGTGTAGTAAAAACATATTGTCACTGTTGACACAAAATTTTGTTGATGTGGATGGATATCCATGGTTCCCAAATGCTGTTTCTAGATGTTTGTGATCCCCTGACTTTTCCTCTTGCCTCGCCATGAGTTTGATATTTGTGATCTGAGTGAAATGTCTCTAACTACTGGGTGGATTTTGGGACACACATCCATATCTTTATCAGAATTAATTATAATAAAACAAAAACTGGCACACACTTGTACTCTATATTGGGTTTTTTCAGTTGATCAAGCCTAAACAGACCGTACAAGCTCACACAGTCTTTTGCGTGGCTGTAGACCCTCCTCTGAGGCCAGAGGTGTCAGCTTGGTGTGAATATTTGGAAGGAGGGGGGGTGTCGTCGACAGTGCCTTTAGGAATCAGTAATGTTGAAGCTCTGTTCTTGGGAAATGTCACCATCGACTGTTTCGGTGTCTAAATCTTAACTCTGGGTGTTTTGGCCCCCTCATTAACATTGTAGATTCCTTTTGGCGCTGGCTACAGGAGCGTCTGGAAAAACAATAAGCATTTGAATATTGAATTCAATGCCCTGTTGAGGGAGTCATTGGCCATTCAGAGTGTGTAAGTGTGTACTGTTTTGTCCTCAGACCTCCCCTGGTGCTACAGAAGATGTGTGAGGTAAACTGATCCATATGTCAGGCTGTTGCATGAAGAATTGCAGAATCATTGAAACTACCTGTACCTTTTGCACTTATATTTAGTTCTCTAAGGAATTCAACCATCCATCCTTTCCTCTTTACATTCCTGCTGCTTCCTCTCCCTTTCCTTCCTCCTCCTTTGCTCTGTCTTTCCACCACAGGGTAAGGGTTACAGCGTATTGCTTTTTGAAGTAGATATTTGCATAATCAGATTAGGATGTGATTGTCAGTGGGCTTCCCCATCAGAGGGTGCTCCAGAGGAGAGAGGGTGCTGTCCAGCCCAACAATGAAGGACTCCCCTCCTCTCTCACGCTCCAACCAGCTCTGCACCTGCATCCCTAACACCCACCCACCCAGGCTGCAGGTCGGCCGAGGCTGTAGTGCTTGCTTGGACTTGCAGCCGTAGAGGGGTGAGAGAGCGAGAGGGAAGGTGAAAAGGGAGGAGGGGGTTTGAGTGTAGGCAGGGGTTGAGCTGCGATATTTAAACATGCAGAGTGTGAATTGGCTTTAAGGGGATAAAGAGCTCAGGGCCTATCGTTTGGCACCCAACTCCAGAAATTCTTTTTCATGGGCGCCTCAGCTGGGAGAGCGAGGGGCTGCCTGCACTGATCTGGCCCATTGTGATAACGGATTCAGACAGTGTGCTAGACGCTGATAAGGAAATGTGCTCTCAATAGACGATTACCCACATACTTGGGAGAGAATAGTCAATCAGGCAACTATACTTTGTGGAAGGAATGAGAAGCGTACAAATTTGTTATTATTTTCAGTGCAGGGATTCATCCTGTGAGAAAGTTAAGGTCAGAGTAATGTTCATAGTGTGACTGGGTGTAAATAATGTGTATCAGCAAAATGCATTTTGCAGACTGAGAGTATGTATCCAAACGCTATCACAGGCCAACCTATCCAGTTTCAAATGATGATTGAATAATTGGGAAGTCTGAATTACACCAAAAAACCTTTAACACATGCACAGATGTAAACATTCATTTCTATATTTTAATATTACCAGGAGAACCATGAAATTGCTCAATTTACCGTGAAATTGCACAGGAGGTAAATACCTCCCAAATTCATGATATGGGACAGACAGACTGCTGCTGTACACTACTTATCATTCTCCCAGTACATAAGATTTATATATTATTTTTGCAGGATTACAAAGAATCACCTGTCAGTTCCCACAGGCCTCCAGTTAGTGTGTCCAGCTGCCCTCTGCTCCGTTTACACGCCATTAGCCAGAGTTTTAACAGCCAGGGTGAAAGCACCCAGCACCAACTCAGTGTTTACTCTTCAGCTCAGTTAGTTGCAGCCTTCTGCCTGAAAACGGGACACATTTTCTACAGTGACAATAGGCGATTAGGCGTGTAAACATCTGACCTCAGTTTAAAAAGTGCTGTTGATATCGGAAGCAAAGCTGAAGGAAATTGTAGAAGACCTCATTTGGGCTGTGGGATAGTATAATGGGTATTTTTCAGTATTGATGTGATGGATCATAAATTGATCAACTGAACAGTTCATCTTTAGTTGCATCTGTAAGAATGCATAGTTAGAATCTGATTAAAATAGTTGGTTCTGTTAGTTCTGTTCTTTCTTTTCAAAGTAATTCCTTACCCGCAATTTTGACTTCCGTCCTTGCTAATACCATGTGCGATAACAAAATGATATTTCCTCTAAAACCGGCATCTGCATGTTGGTCAACTGGTCAGTGTTTGACTACAGAGGCACCTCTGACCTCAGGGGTCACAAGTTAAGCTGTCACTTTTAGTGTGTCTCTCTCAGGCCTCTGGTCAGTGGACAGAGAGCAGAGGTCAACTTTGTGTCCACATGCTCATCACAGGACTTGTGGACAAACGTTTCTGGGCTTATTGAGCACGGACAAGTGATTTTTTTTTTCCTTCTCCTTAATCTGAAATTCAGTGTTCTTGTTTTCTCTCATTAAAACATCCAAAAAGTGTTTTATAAACAAGTCATTTATTAAATAAATAGTTAGAATAAATAACATACTGTATGTTCACACGCAAACTAAAATAACTTACAAAAGAGGTATCAGAAGATAATTAGCACACTCTTCACAGTAGACAATCCGTTAATAATCTTTGGCTATTTGACATGCGTATTTTACAAAACCTCAAATAAAAACACGTGTACTGTAAATGAGAAGATATTTGTGCAGTGAAGTGAACAATTATTGAAAGAGGAGGATTGTCTGTTTTGCCTCGGCCCAATCCTGTTTATCAGAAATCAGTAAATACTGAACATTGTTGTATAAAAAAAGTGGAAAACTGGAAAAGTCTTTCTTAGAAATGAGTCTTTTGAAGTCACATAACCTTCATAATTGAAAAGGTCAGAATTAGTCTTCTCAAGAACAGAATAGCATGCTCCTTTTTTTTCAAAGTGCCCTTGGCTATTTTGAGATGATTGCAGTCTGGAGACTTGGCTTAGCCATTATCTATTCAAATGCTTTACTAAATCTATTGCTTGAAATGAGAAATTTCTTAATCCCTTCCATTCTCCTTCATTGGCAAAACACCCTCAGTCACTGCAGAACTAAATTAGTTCCAGGTGGGTTGGCAAGAAGGAATATTAACATGACGGAGACACGAAGGGAATATTGTACAGGTTTCACACATCCATGCAGAATACAAATTAAATTTCACCTGCAAATCAAATTTCAACACTGATCAGCGAGCAGGCAGCCACATTTGGAGTCCACAGATATCACACAATACCGAATCTCCTGCACTGAAACAAGAGTCACACACGGGCGACAAATGCAGAGACAAAAATTAGTCTTGAAAGAACCAGATCAGTTTTTAGAGCCAGGAAAAGGATCAGAGATTCCACTTAAGTTCCTTTTCTTCTTTTTTGACTGTGTGTTTCTACCAGGTCTCTGAGCTGTCGCAGCTGGATCCAGGTGACGGAGCTTCGGTGTCACTGGTCAGGGCCCAGGGATGTACAGGGGATTGCAGCTGCTCCATGTTCCCTCTGAGAAAGGTGAGCAGAGCGGTGGGGGAGTGGCTGGCCGGCTGACCGCTCTGGCTCTCCAGCAGCTGGACCAGGAAGTTGATGTAGCGCATGGCCAGGCGCAGGATCTCGTTCTTGCTCAGCTTCTTCTCTGGAGGATGGGTGGGGATGAGCTTGCGGAGCTCGGCGAAGGCGGTGTTGACGTTGTGCTGCCGCCAACGCTCCCTCGTATTGGTGAACACCTTCCTGGTCATGGTGCTGAGTAGAGCTGTAATGATTAGTTGATTGACAAAAGATTAATCAACTATGTTGATAGCTGAATAATGGATTAATGTAGACTATATAGTCAGGGAAACTGGCGACTTCACTGTAGTTTAATGCACAAACATCGGTGATTGTGATAGAAATTATTTATTATTTAGACCTCTTTATGGTGATAATTTTAGATATTTTTGTTTTTATTTAATCAAAAAGTCTCAAATCTGTTAACACCCTGTTTAGCATGAATGAAAAGTACATTAAAGATTAATAAGTGGTTTATAACACACACAGTAGAAAAACACAGCTGTAATATTACATGTCTATTTATAAGCACTTAAAATGTCCTTATTATCTGCAAATAACTACAAACCTTAATGTCTATATATAGATGGTAACTAGTAGGGGGTTAAAATAAAGTGTTACCAAATTAGTTTTTACGAAATCTTTAGGAAAAATTTAAGGTTTTGCAGCAAAATCACAGCACTTGATGACATGTCTGGTCTATATGCACATCATTTCTTCGCTATTATAATATAGTATAAATTGACATATCTGTATAATACTCTGGTTGGCTGATTAATTATTTACCTGACCCAAGAGGAAACATATGGCCTTAAGGGAAAACAGAATCATTTATTACACCACAGATTTCTAACCTGTATGTGAAGGGATGTGGAGAAATCTCAGTCGCAGAGTCGGCAGGTCATCAGTGTCCAGGAGTCCGGTGTGAATGTCCACTCAGTCGCGTCTTCTCATTCTTGCTGAGATCCTTATGAAGCAGAGGGAAGGAGAGAGTAGAAGAGAAAGAGGGAGGGATGGGGAACAGACAGACAGGGAGAGAGAAGGGAGAAGACTGCTGCGTGCTCGCATCCCACATTTTATAGCAGGGTGAACCCTATTGTGTGACGTGTGCTGATGTGGAGGTTGGTGGTAGCTGAGCACTGATTGTCACAACACACACCCCCTCCTGTCTATTATTTAGAATCAACAGAGGTGCTTTATGGCTGTGTTGTGCATAAATCATCACTAAATGATTTTCGTAGGTGTCTCTGTTCAACATTTGAGGCAGGTCTTTTTTTTTTTTTTCAGCTTTCATGATTCAACAACCTTTTAAGTGACTATTTGTGCAGCTTTTATGATTCATTGCTCATTTAATCCTTGAAGGTTAGCATTAAAGGTGACAAATTCCCATTGAAGTGAAACTGAGACGTTCATCTTTCTGATCCTTTTCTTACTGGTGTGGACACTTGTTCTTTTCTGTTTCTCTGACATTAGGCATGGACAACCCACCGTCCCTCCACCGTGAAAAAAGACCTTGATATCACTGGCTGCTCTGCTATTGAATTCAGCCTGATTGGGCCACAAAAGGTAAAAATACCATATCCAGATTGACAGTTGAACAATATGGGTTTTGTTATGACTATGGTAATCTTGTTGAGCCATTCCAAGGGGCCACACATAAATTACAGAGGAAACAGGGAGCGCACAGCGTTCTGACTCACCTCTCTCCAACCACGCCTCACCCAAACCCCCCCACCACCACTCCTCTGCCTCCCACTTTCAACCTCCGTTCAGATAAAAAAACAAGTCTAGTTTAACCAATTGTCACTGTTCTTTTTACACCCTTCAAGTGTTGTTTCAAAGACGCAGCCTTCCATAAAAGTCTCTGTGTGGAGTAGGAATTTACATAATCCGATTAGGGGCTGGGATTAGCCCCCGGCCTGGAGAACTGGCCCAATGGGGGCCGTTTACTGAATCGGCCTTTCATGGGCCCTGCTGCACGTCCAAGAGGCTGCACCTGCAAGCCAGGCACCACCGCTCTGTGGCTCCATCCAGCCTCTGCTGCAGGTCTGCAGACATGCTCACTGTGTTGACTTTCATCACAAGGCCAGGTGATGTTTACACCTGAATTGGTAATCTATCCTGTAGGTTTGGGCTGAAAGCAGAGTGAGCAGGACAAGCTGTGAAGCTCTACTGGAAATAATTACCCTGAATTAAGAACAGAAGTTTGATTTAAGTCACAGAGACAAAACCAGTCTCTGAGTTTTGTCTCCTCAGAATCTGAAAGATAAGAAATTTAATGAAGTAATTGCTGCATATTTCATTAGGTTTTATTAATTTTCTGTTTTTATAGGGTTTATTGCTGACTTTTAGTGTTACAGTTTGTATCTGATGTTAACGTATACAAATTTTGCCTAGAAATGCAGCCTTGGTGAGAAGGAAAAACAACTGAAAAACAACTTCCGTGTGATTCACTGCTGACCAGGTTTGATTTTTTTTTTCCAAACTTATTTTACTTTCAGAAGAACAAAAGAATGAAAATATTTTTCCTTTGCATATTTTAGACATGATAGTGGCTTTTCGCCAGGGATGTCAAAGTCCAGTAGATGCTTTTCTATGAAATTTTGTACTTTATGTTGGCCTGAGAATGACTCCTCCAAACCTCCTCTGTAGCGCCACCATGTGGTTGCAATGTGATCTGTTGCCCTTACAAGTAACTTAAGTGACGCCCTAAATTTTTCATCAAATTAATTTTTAATTTGTCCATCACTTAGCACTTGATAGTCCTATGAACCTCTAACTAACAGAACTAATGCACTGTGATGATCCTAAGATTAGCATTACCATTTAGGATGCAGATGTCAGCAAGTCCAGAGCCACTTCTGTGATTTTAGACCAGTAGTAAACAGGAGGTCTGTGGGCCAAATGTGGCCCTTCAACAGAAATATTTGGCCCAATGACAAAAGCTCAAGTTTTCAGTTTTTAGTTTCCATCCAAACAAAAATGTGGTGTAGATAAAAACTTACATCATGTAAATCACAATAACTATGAAGTTTTTACATCTAAAATATTACATATATGAACAATTGAGATACATGAGTCTTCAACAATTGATTTAATTACTTAATTCTTATTCCCAGTGAAACAATAAATTACTTTATTATAAACTGCAGGTGAACCTTTTTTATGTTTGGATATCTCATCGTTTTATTTAAGAACATTTGGATATTTGATATAATTCTGCTTTAACTCAAAGTTAAGCACAAACTTAGGATATCTGCTGTCAGTTAATGTCAGTTTTATTCTTCAATGCAGTCAAATAGTAATAATACTAAAATTAAATACAAAACATTAATTCAGGGCTTCACTACAGCTCTAAAACTATATTGTTCTTCCGCTGAAAAAAAACAACTGACAAGAACTGACCCAGGGTTGAACCCTGGACTCTAACATGAATAACATAACAAGACCATCAATAACTGTCAGTGCTCGTAAGTTAATTTACCATATTATGAATCTGTAGGGTCAATAGTAAAGAAGTGATAATTACGAACCAATTATACTGATAAAAAATAATTTTAAGCAAATGCACAGTACACAATAACAAAGTCTAGTGACAGACACATTCACTATCAGATAATTAATTAAATACCAAATAGGGCTGCAACAAATGATTATTTTCATTATTGATTAAGCTGCTGATCATATTTAACTATAGCTTCTCCTGTGGACACTGATAAGTGACGAGATTATGAGTTTTATAAAAAAAAAAACTAAAACAAATATGTTTGTATAGGAGAAAATATAAAGTATATTATAGTATCTGTATCTTCTTATTATTATAGGGTTATAAACGATCTTTTAAATGTGTACACACTTTAAATCCCACTATTTCAGTCCAAAAACACTACATACAGGTTTTATTTCCTTTTAGGATGCTCAAAGATCACTCTGATCTAAAAATCAGTATTTAACCAAAACGATGTCACAGGAAACACACAGGTGACTCAGTTAACTGCTGCCTGCGATAAAAGATAACAGCCATGCGACCTTTACAGCTGTAGCTGGATCCAAACCTAAGGCACAGCTTTGGTTTAAACAGCCTGTTCATTCCCACCGTATCTCTCCTGTCCCATTCAGTCCAGAGCTGAAGTAACAAACTGGGACAATTACTGCACCATTACTCTTGTTTACTCAACCTTCACACATATGGGGACTCCTCCGACCATCCTGCCCACTGCTTTTGTTCCTGTGCCATTGAAAAAACAAAACACTTTCTGTCTCTTTGTCCACTGCTTGTTGGAAGGCAGAAGCCAGAGACACAGATGTATTTAAAAAAAACAAAAAACAGAGAGGGAAGCAGGGTTATTGATGGTGGTGAGCCAGTGCTGGACGTAGCTGTCCAGAGGCAGAGAGGCTCGTAGTTGATGTCCCCGGGGGTCGTCTTTGTCTGGGGATCATTCCTGAGGGAGCAGGCTTCACTCTGCTGGCTCGTGAAGATAAGCACTCTCTCCACATGCTGAGACCATGATAAGGGGATTGCTTCACCAAATGGAGGAAAAAAAAAATAGCCCCACCATCGGAGCTGCTAAAATGAGAGACTTTATCAGTTTAGCAGGGAAAGACCCTCGATTGCTCTCCTCCAACCATAAATCACTATTTGTTTTTCACTACTGTGCAGAGGAAAACAAAACATGCCCAACTGTAATCTTGATATTTAATCATATTTTATTTACAAGGAAATTAGTAACAACCCCTTAATTTAAACAGAATATAAACATAACTTGTTTATAACACATTTTAATGCAGTATGAAACAACTACAACACTGTTATTTTATCTGTTCATACAGCAGCTTAATATGAGGAATTAAATAATAAAGCACTGTCTGATTTAAGTCACAAATACATACATGCTGTGAAATACAAACTTAAGTTGTAAAAAAAGTAATATATTTTATAAAAAAGAATTTTATAAGTAGATTATTCTTTCCCCCTCACCAAATCTCATTAAAATCAAAAACAGTAATGGTCTAAAGCAGTGTTTCTATTTGAATAAATATCTAAAACTTGCAGTGTAAACTTCTGCAGGCAATTTCACATATTTAATTTAAGAACAAAAAAGTAAAAACTTGAATTTAACAAAACGTCAAACTCATATTGGTCTCGCTTTTACAAACGTGCTGCAGTAACAAAGTCTACATGTCTAAAATAATTTAAGTCTCGTCTGTCCATCACTTCTGCCAGGAACCTTCTCATAACTCAGCCTGCCCTTCTTCAATGGTGTCAACACTGCAAAAGAAACAGAAGGAAACATCTTAGTTTGTTGAATAAAAGTGAAGCAGTTAACCTCAGTGACATTTATTTTTAATAAAGTACAGTATGCGTTTTCTGTGCTACTTGAAGGTTTTTATTAATGTCTGGAGATCACTGGTACTGCCAGTGTCACTCACCTGTTCTAAACAAACCTGCAGCCTCTTCACTCCTCTTCCTCTCCTGCCCCGTACAGCATTTAGAACCATAGTTTGATGAAGCTGTTGTCAGCGCTCTGCTACTGGAGAAGAAGTCGTTGCTACTCTGACCTCGAGCCCACAGCGTGACCTCTGTAGGAGGGCTCAGACTGTAGGAAATGTGATTGCTGTCAGCAGGGTGGTCACTGTAGGACGTGGACATGTGACTGTTGGCTGGCTGCTGCGGGACGGGGCTGTAACTGAAGCTGGGGTCCAGTTTGATGGGACTGTCGTCAGTTGTGCGTAGGTACATGGTGAAGTCACTCGGTTTGCTGTTTGTTGAAGCTCCGAGTGTCCACTCGTCGTTAATCCTCTCAACAACTCTCCCCACAGCTCCAGCTCTGCTTCTCCACCCATGAAACTTCACCTCCTCCCTGCCTTTGTCCTCCTCTGTGTGACTGCTGGCCCAGCCCCTCTGCAGGTAAACATCGGGGCTGCTAAAAGAGTGGCAGCTGAGGTCGAGCCTGAAGTTTCCCTCTGTGTCCTCAGCTCCAAACAGACAGCTGGTGTTGTGGTCACTACAGAGCAGTTCTGGATGTGGGCTGGTGGAGGGCTGTGAATGGAGAGAGACCACATGCTCATATTCAACAGTTCTGGTCCACGGGCTGGTTTGTTGGTTCGTCTCTGTGACGCCTGTTTGAGAGTCCATCTGGTTGGGGTCTGCAGGCTGCGTATACAGGGAGGTGGTATCGCTGAACAGCTAAAACCAGGAAGAGAGAAGTTAAATGCAGAACTGCCACTGAAAAGACTAAATTTGTCTGTATGGTAAGAAACTGGGTTTATTATTCACACTGCAAAGAAAACTGAGATGTGTTTTGACATAATCTTGACACAGTAGTGGAGGCTTGATGTCATATCCATCCTCCCCCCCCCGATTAAATGATCAGATTCAACTATCTGGTTCTTTTAAAAAAGTAGTGGTGCAAAGTAAATATGTACATTTATTCAAGTACTGTATTTATATTTGGATGTACTTATGCTTAAAGTTCTAGTATGTCACTTTATTCTAATCTTTTTATAGTAGACATAATCTCCTCCTAATGTGGAGCCAGGCAACATTGCAGAGTATGAATGAGGCTAAAACCCAATCAGAGAAGCCAGTTGTTTCTACTTGACTGTATAGTTTTGTAGCATTTTTATTCACTTTAATTTAATAACAACTAGGGCTCTGTGGACTGGACTGATTTAGAGTCTTGTGCTACTGCTAGTTTAATTTTTAATCACTTAATTTTATGCTACTCTTTAGTTCTACTCCACTACATTTCAGAAATAAATACAGTACTTTTTACTCCACTACATTTGACAGTTTTAGTTACCACTTACTTTTCAGATGTAGTTTCATAATTCAAAATATAATCACGTAATAAGCTATGATAATTAGACACCGGCACTACATAAAGTGATTAAAATTAGTTCTAACTTTACCAGCTGCAACATAAGTGATGCGTTATATTCTTACATATTTATCAATGTATTTTTCTATTTTTGCCCTTTCCATAGACTTGCTTTGTCTCCTATATTGGATTACAAGAGAATGTTGTCCAGCACTGCTCTCACCGGCTTAAAGAGCTCACAACCCAACGTGACAGTCAACACCTGGCCTCCACTGTCAAGCCACAGAGCTAAAAAAGTAACAGTAGTCAATCTCTACACAGAAGTAGAGAATAGAGCCCTGAGCTCTTTCACAGACACTACATCAAACCACTGGAAGAAACTGGGATCACAATTAAAACACAGGAGGTGAAGCAACATGAAGTTGTGAACATTAAGTTGACACACACAGAGAACTCTTTCTATCCAAACCGCTCCTTCATCACATCCACAAAAAGCCGAGTAGGAATGTTTCCACAACACACAGAGAAGAGAAGAACAAACCGAACAACACTGTTATTCCATGTGTTGCTGGAGTATGTGACAAAGTCAGGATGATCTTCAACATCCCTACATTTTAAACCCAGCAACAAACCGAGGCAGAAGAGTTTAACTTATTATTGTAGGAAAAGCACAGATTTTAGCAAGAGCTTTAAAAATCACAAATTTTTATTTAAGTTCCCAGAAAGACATGATAGTAGAGCAGCTACTGTTTCTTTATGTGTCCTTTTCCTACTATGATGTCTTCTGTATAAAACTACAAAAATAAAACACTACTCCTAAAACAAAAACACTACTCCTAAAACAAACTGTATCAAAAAAACACGTAGAGTGTTTTGTTATGTTTAAAATCACCTTGAGGACTTTAAGTGGCACCTCAGGGAGCAGCTGCTTCAGCTGAGACAGAGGGGCCCCCAGTAGCCATTGGAAGGACGATGCTCTCCTCAACATGAGCTGAGCAACCAGAGGATTCACACACGGGAACTGTAACAAACACCTTTCCTCCTGGAGACAAAGGACGCATGTGTGAGCTCACAGAGTGATGCACAGACACAAAGGCAAGACTCTTTAGTTTTGTGTATGAAGTAAATCTTGCACTTTTTGTGTGAAGTTCTTTGGTTTTGTGATGTTGTGTTCACCTGTGAAGGCATCACAGTCAGCCAGTCTCTGTTCAGGAAGCAGAGTGGGTCCCTGTCACTCGACGTCAGGCTGTGGAAGCAGATCTGGCTGATCCACTCGGCTACTTCCAACACGTCAGACACCATCAGCACCTGAAAGACGGTGAGAAACTAAATGGCTTCTAATAGTACTAGACTTCTGCTCCACTACAATTCAGAGGTCAGTATTGTACTTATCACTTTATCTTACCACTGTGATGACTTTGCATGTTCAGATTATTAGCAGTAAATAAATTTAATATAAACAGGTTAAGAAAACATTATCCCATATGGATAAATACAATTACATTACCTCCCCCTTTTCCAGCTGCAACACTGAAGTAACATCAATAACTAATCCAATAATATAATAAACTGAAATGAGTCTTTCTGCAAAATTAATACATTCTGATGCAGGTACGTTTACTTAAAATGACTGATCAATTTTTACAATTAGTTTTTGAGCAAGAATATTTAAAAATAAAATCACTGGTTCATTTCAGCTCCTCACAAATACTGCGTTTGTAGATTTTTATTGTTCTTAAATTATTCTAAATGCAAAATATTTTTGTTTGACGACTGATCAGAATATTGCTTACGAAAAATGTTGAATGATGAAATGTTTGTTCACTGGGACAAAGTGAACCAACAGCAGCAGTTAGCAGCAGAAAAATCATCTGTTTTCTACCTTGACATCTAGATCCTCGGACGTCATGCCAAACAACATCAGGGACGAATAAACCAACACCAAGTTGCTGAAGGCTTCACTGGAGAATCTGTCATCACATGAGAATCTATGATAGTGAGTCTTTGTGTACTGTGTGTTTCTCTGTGTGTGTGTATGTGTGGGCGCTGACCCTCCTCCCTGGCTGTCTGGACAGTGCACGATGAGCCAACAGCAGCTGTACTGAAGAGAGAGAGCGGTCAGCCTCATCACCAGTCTCTCACTGGCTCGCTCCTGACACAGTTCATCCTGCTCCTACACACACACACACACACAAAGTTATGCATTTACAGTCGACCTATAATTTTGTCAGAACTGTAATCTCACTTTGTTGCTCTATACTGTATACACAAAATCTGATTGTAAAGACGCTTGAGGTAAATTTGTGATATTGGGTTTTATAAATATAACTGACAAACTATACAGTTTACCTTAAACAACACAATAAATACTGTGTTTACCTCAAAGTCAAGCATATAGATGCTTCTCTCATTTTCACAGTTGAGGATTAATCACATTGTGGATATAATGTATAATTGTTCAATATGCAGTGAAATAAACTCTGGTTTCAGTTCACTAATTCACCATCTGTGCTGCCAATTTCTCCAGTTTCTAAAATGTTCTTATGTGTCAGAGTTTTCTTACAGGTAAAATCTCAGTTTATAAATCTAAACTTTTTCATTTCAAGCAGCTATTAATTCTGTGACATTCAGATATTTGAGAATTTACGGTAACTTGATTTTAATGTTCAGCGTGCGTGTGTCTGTCTGTGTGTGTCCTTTTGAGGATGCAGCAGGTGTCTCTTGTCTCCTGCTACCTGAATGATGATGGCGGTGCTTTCATCCACCGTGATCACAGCGTAGTGATGGGTCCCTCCGAGCATCTGTAAGGACGTACAGTGGCTCCTCTCCAGCACTGTTACATTAAACCTGTAGCACAACAAACACACACACACAGACATGTGTCACCATACGACATTTAAAACACATCACAACATGGAAGAAACTATTTAAAACCTTATCAAACAAATTATTTAAAAAACTGACTAGAAACTGTTTGGAGAGATGAATTCTCTCTGAATAAACATGTGGTGGGGGATACACCTGTACACCACTCAAGCTGAAACAGTTTTGATAAATATATAATAATGTATCATCAGAAAACAGTCATTCTCTGGTTCTGTCCTCACTAACATGAAAATTTGACCATATTTGGAGGGCTGGTCGTTATTTAAAAAGTTGTATTTTGAATATCAGCATGTCTTTCACATCCTGCTTTTATCGTCCCTTTCAACAAAGAACTGCTATAAAATGAAGAAATCAGCATCGCTCACTTGCTCTCTATATGTTTTAGGACTGAGTTGTCCTCCCCCCAGGGTGATCTGTATTATGGGCTCAGGTTATTATTTCCCTTTAACTGGACCAAGATAATACTGATACTTGGATAAAAATCCTTTGCAGTCACTGTCTGAAGTCTGAAACCCATGAACATGAACAAATGCTTTTCTCTTACTGAAGATTCAAAAACGTTTTTAATTCCAGAGGGAAACTGTTTAAAACATCTGCATTGGCCTGGAATCCAACCCGGGTCAACTGCTTGGAAGGCAGCTATAGTAACCACTATACCACCATCACCTCAGAGACAATACAAGCTGCAGCTGCAGTAAAGGCCTGGCAGAGCATCTGAAGAAAAGAAACTCAGCATTTGGTCATGTCCATGGGTTCCAGACTGCTGTAGTTCCCAAACTGTTAATTGAGTACTTACTCTGGTATGTATATGCAGAAATATTCTGCACCTGCCCTGAACAACATGATGACCTCCGATATAACAAGAGCATCTTTTTGTTTGTTGTATTTTGCTGAACAATATGAAATAGTTTCTGAGCATTAAACTTTACGTCACACATACTCTGGTGGACACAACACTGGAAGCATAAATTGGCCTTTTACAAGCTGAATACACAGTGATGAGACTCGACTAGATGATGAATGAGAAACTTTACCCTGACTCAAGCGTCTGTAACAGCAGCGGACAGTTAAGAAGCCCCTCTGTCACAAACAACACATAGGGCACATTGTGCTCCAGGGACCAAGATGGTTTCTCCTCTTTTAGAAAAAAGATAAACAACACAAACATATGTAGAAAAATAATTAGTTAATCAGACAAAACTGCACAAAAGTGTGAATAATATGTATTTGATGACAGCCACCAGTGTCCTGTAGGATGGTGCTGAAGGTGAGGTGGCTGATGCTCCTCTCTCTGCAGATTGAGGACCACGGAGACTGGCCTGGGTGGTCGTACTCCACCACCAGAGAGAAACAGCTCCAGGGGAAGTCGGGACCTATGTGCTGCTCATACACCACCGCGCACACACTGTCGCACACACTGGTGGAACAGGATGGGAGTGTGAAAACAACACTTTGTTCAACATAGCAGCTTGAAATATTTCCCTCAATACAGGGAAACAAATCACAGTTACTCCAGACAGGACTCTTGCTACTTTCTCACAATGTGTAGTTTAAGTTCCAGCATAGTAGAAACAAATATTCATATTTTGTGTACTTTCTTACAAATTAATTTATGTATTTATTACCCTAACACATCATTATTACAGAAATACTACAAAGTCAAGTAGCTTTAAGATAAATGTAATAGAACAAAAAGTGCACTGTTCCTTTTGAAATGTAATTGAGTACAAGTAGAAAACTGCATAAAATGGAAATAATAGACACACCTAAATGTGTATTTAATTGCTGTACTTATTTACTTTCCACCACTTCTGAAATGTGTATGAATGTATTAAGTACTGATTCCAGTGAAACCAGTGATAAACACAAGACTGACAAACCCACCTGCTGACCACACGGGCACCGTTCAGTTTGGTTTTGTTCTCCTCAGGACAAACTGCAGTTACAGCTACACCTGCAACAACAGAAAAATATGAACAAAGTCGACACGTACGACAAAATTATCACGTTTTTAATGTTGTCAGGCAGTTCAGTGAAAGTTACTCTGGATTACAGTTGGTTGGTTTAGTGATTTAGTTCTTATCCACACAGAAAGAAATATAATGAACTGAAGTTGATTAGGTGACGTGACAGAAAGAGATCAATAGTTGCTCACCAGTCGCTTGGCTCAAGCTGCTGATTATCGATCTGTCATCAGGGTCAATTGACGTTATGACCAGAATCTACAGAAAGATGTTCAGGATAATGTTAAAACTAAACATGAAGAATTGGTTAAATTAAAATTTAGATTTTCTCAGTAGACAGTCTAGTCATCATTATCATAACTGTATCTTACATCAAATTCCTGACTAACTATATCAAATGCTTATAATAAAGTTTATACAAATAGAAAAACTAAATGTTGATGAACTGTGTAAATGTTCCTTGTGTTGTGAACGCTCACTTTCTCTGTGTTGCTCCATCCTTTCCCGCTGTGCAGCCGTGCAGCCAGCAGCTGCTGCAGCTCCTGCAGTTTCAGGTTGGACTCCTGGTTCTTGTGACTGAGGAAGAGGATGATCTGGAGCCTCTTCACCAGCTGCTCCAGACTCTGCTCTGCACACGGCTGAGCCGCCTTTGTCAGGTACTCTACAGTGTGTAAGGACAAGGCCATAAATATGACAAGATAAATTTAACCCAGAGAAAGACACTGATGGAAATCTAGTCGGGACAATATGAACTACAATTATATCACATTTTCTTGCAGTACTTCCCAGTAGAATATAACAATGATTCATAATTGATAATATTTAATGTGACATGTATGTGGTAGAAACTGGTAATATGAATCAATGAACGATCTAGTTACTGTAGTTAGTAAAAGTGTTTGCTACGGGTCTGATGATGATTACTGAAACTATTAAAAAGGATTTAAAACCTGCTGCAGCAGTCTCACTTTTAGTTCATCAGTGTACAGCATCTGCCCACAGCTCAAAAACCTTTTATAACTAACAATGTCAGTTCAACAGACCTGTACATTCAGTCACTGAAAACCTAATTCAGCTTCTTATAAGGGAGTAAGTTTTATTATGTCAACATTTAGATTAAATATTTTTGTCTTTTCACTGGTTTGAACTGGAAAACGAAAGACAAGTATTTCCATGCAACAATACGGAATATAATGACAGTTGTGTAGTAATTGCTTATGTTTCCAGCAGAGTCAATCAAATGTGATCAAACTACAATTACACAATTCAGTTAAAGTATCACAGTATTCTGCTGAGTCCCGAGTGTCAAACTCAAAAACTGTATTTTCTTAGTGCCGATTAAACAGAAAAGAAACCAGGTTTTAAGGGCTCATACTGCAGGAGTGATGACAGCTTAAACTGACCCAGTGCAGTACTGAGGTCGCACTTCAACAGCAGCTCCTTGAATGTCACCAGCACATGGATCAGAGTCGCCCAGCTGTAAAGCAGTTCCTGATCTGCACACAACACAGTGGGAATGTACATCTGTCAAATGTACGTTTAATCTGTAAATAACTGCTTACTTCAGTAACTCAGCTACTTTTATGCATCATAAAAATGACTTTTCATACTTCTGACCAGCTCTGCACTCTCGTTCCTGCAGAGCGCCTTCTCCTGCTGTTTGAGGAGGAAGTGTGTTTGGTCTGGGGCCAGGCAGCTGAAGTGCCCCCACACCGGAAACCTGAGCCCCAGCTGACGAGCTAAGCTCAAACAAGGCTGAGCGAAGGCCAGCAGCTCACAGTAGGCATGCTGCTGGCTGTCTGCAGGGGAGCGAGAGCACAGAGGATTAAAAACTTAAAAACAACCTCTGAAACGGCTCTGATAAAAAAGAGCAAATACCCTGTACTACTTCAAATTAGAAGCTCTGCATTTAATTTTTAAGTTTACTATGAAGAATTAGCAGCAAGATGTACACAAGATTCAAAAGGACTTTATGTTTAAAGATGTCACTTTCACAGTGCTGAACTCTGATCCATTACATTACTGATTACGCTACTGTGGAACTGAGTCAGTAAATGTAAAGTAAAATACACAGATCACAAAACAGCCTTACTCTGTACGACTGAACTGGAGTTGTACCTGTAGCTTGGACCGGTACTACTCTGCTGTCCTGCCTCTCCTGAGGATCTGACTGAGCAGGGGTATTACTGATGAGCTGACCCATCGACCGATCGGCTGGTCTCTGATCTTGGGTAGCATTTCCTGACAAAGCACCACTTGTATACGTTGGCCTCCTGCCTGGTTTCTGCATCTGCTGTGCAGGAGGCGGTAGTGTCTGTTGGTCTGCATTTGGTGCTGGTAAAAACAGGATGAGCACAATAAGAGATGTATCAAAGTGTCACAGAATTTAACCAACATGTTTAAATTTGAGGACCTAACTTGCTGATGCTTGAATCTTAGCATCTGAAAACAAGAACCGGAGATTTTTTTTTCCCATTTATGCTTAAAACTGTACTTAAATTATTACCACTAACTGGTATCAGGGTCTTGGGAATGTGCTGCAAAAAGTCTGATCCATACTAGCACCATTTGAAGGCAGGATTTAAAGAACCTGCTGTGTGTTGGTGCCGAACACCACAAAAACACTACAGGGCATTAAGCAGAGTCCTTCCCTTGGTCAGAGCTGTTCTGGCTGCACTTGAAGCACCAACAGCAAACAAGACAGCAGTGGCTCATAACACTTTGTCTTGTCAGTGTGTAACTAGTGTATACTGTGTACATATACCATAATATATACAGTGCTGTACGAAAGTTTGAAGTACTTTAGAGCATTAGATTCTTATCCATCACACAATATCTTTGGGAAGTCAAGGGGATTTCAACTAAGTGCCCAGATATGGTGGACAAGTTCTTGATATGACCAGATGGTGGTAAAGTGTCACACAAAATAATTTTATCCTACATCCAGTGTAAGAACTTCAACAATGTTACTCAGTGCATATTTCCATTATTTATATATCAATATATATACATATTTATATATAATTTTTTACAATACATTAAAAAGTTGCATCTGGAAAAGTTTAGTTCAAGCTGAAGAACATAAATTTGACAAACTTACTGTTTTTAATTAATATGTCCAGGAAATTATCTTTTAGAATAATGTGATATTGTCTCTGTTATCTAAGCCTAAGCTACCTAAGCCTGTAAAAACATAAAGGAGGAACAACAGCTAATAAAAGCAGCATCTGTTCACTTATTTCCACCAGATTAGGCAGAGCAGCACCGCAGACTGTACCTGAAGTGCTAGCTGAGCTCTGAGGTGCTTCAGTAACTGGAGCCTTCTGCTGGGATCTCAGGATCATGAAGGTGGACAGAGGGTCGAGTTCCTTCTCTGGTGGAAGTCTCTTAACAAGCGGACCTCTGTTATTCAGTCTGGATGACACAGTCGACTCGGGGATGTGACCATCCTGCTCTGTCCTACAGTCGATGCTGCTACGAGCAGAAGACATGGCTGCAACTTCTGGAAACTTCTTGTGTGAAACTTTTTCTGTGGTGTTGGTGGTGGCAGCAGCAGGTTTTGAAAACATTACGGCTGCAGGTTTGACATCTTCACTGTGCATCAGGAAAGTGTTCTGAGACGCATCAGCAACCGTTTCTTTTTGGAGAAGGGTGTCGACCGTAGTAGCTTCAGCATGAAAAGCAACAGATTCAGATTTCATTAGGTGAGGGAACTGGGTTGTGTTTGTGGGACTCATCAGGATGGATCTGACTGTAACTGGAACCAGAGGAGGTGTGGAAAAGGACAAAGGTATGTATTTAAGAAATCTGCTGCAATAATCTAAATTTTTAATCCTCTTCAAAAGTAGAAACTAATGATTATTTTCATTCCTCATTAATCTGCCACATATTTTCTTATTTTGTAAAAGGAAGAGTAAGGGAACTATTCACATTTATGAATACCTGTATTTTTTTTATTTATTTTGCTCATAAATTTGAAAAAACAACTGATCAATTATGGAACTTGTACATACATTTTTTTATCCACTCACTAGTTGTTTCAGATCAACTTCCTACTATATAAGAGGTGTTGGGATTCTGTTATGTACCAACTCCATGACCAAAGAACATGTGAGCTCACAGTACCAGTAGTAGGTGATCAAGAGAAGTTAAAAACAGAAGGAAAACAAATTAGTTTTACTTCATTAATATGCAAATTTCTGTAGCAAGACCATACTACATCATAATCTAGTCAGATAATCTACTGCACATGGAGTACTGGTACTCTAAGTATGACATTTCTACTGTGTATAGTTCTTGATTACCAGTACAACAGCATAATGTCCCTTTAACTATGTACCACACTGTTGGGACATTAGATGTATATGGCACATTATGTACATAGATAAAAGCACTGCCATTTCATTCTCTGCATATGCAATAATACAGGTAACAATACTCACACTCGATATGTCCAGGTGACAGTTTTTCAAAGTCTTCCACTTTGTCCTCCACCTCGATAGAGTGAGACTCTGACCTCATGACCTCTGTGAACTCACAGATGCTGCACAAATAAACCGGTGGGTCTCCCATCATCATCTGTGACTGCAACTCGTCATCAATGCTGACAAAACTTTGCTTCTCTAATTCAATGGCTTTCAAGGCTTCAGACAGAGGCTGGAAGTCAACTGCAGGTTCATACATTTGAGGCTCTGTAAAAAAGGAAAGCAGATTTTTAATAATACTGTAACATCCTTTACAGATTTATTTGTAGTGTAGGTCTTCGAGCTGCCTGAATCCAGGCAGCTCGAAGACCTACCTAACTCACAGTTTTGTAATGTGGAAAACAACAAGTGCAACCTAGTCAAACATAAGAAAAGACAAAAAATAAAAGTCTACGTTATCTGTTTTATGTTCAGCCATTAAGTTCTTAACAGACAGACATATTTCTGTCAGAACATGCAAACTCCACACAGAAAGGCACCCAGCCGACCTGTGGATTAGAACCCGGGTCCTTCTTGCCGCGAGGCAACAGCGCTACACTGCTCCGCCCAGAGTATGAACTTTGAGGCTTTAAATTTCAGAACAACAATGACATCTGGTGGTTTGCAAAACTTAGAGCAGCCCTTCAAGGTTGAGGCCATGGCCTGTGGTTTAATGTTCTTATGCTAAAAACATAAAATCCTTTGGTTTGTGCTGCTGTTGAAGTTTACTGTATTTTGTATAAAACTATACAGCTCAACAGCAGCACAAGCTAAATCTTCCAAAACAATCAAACAGTTGAATCAACACCTCTTTAAAACAGTTTCAACAAACATTGAACTCGATCACCTTCATGAAGGGGGGATTTATTGCAGGACTGTTGTATATTAACTGATGTAAAATGGGTGAAGTGCCCCTTAAATACAAAACTGTAAAACTAGACCTTGTAATTACCTGCCAACAGGAAGCAGACCACAAAGGTTGGATGCTTCTCTGCCTTCCAAAGGGTCATCTCCATGTCTTTCTGAGCTCTCGCTGACACCAAACATCTACGACAGCAATTAATGACACAAATGTCTTTCTTCACTGTGAACTACAACAACTATGCCACATAAATGTTAATCTTCTATCAGTATCCTCTCCTGAAGCTGTAAAGGAAAATCTGACATTTAAATTTGCTGTGGTGACTGTCTGAACCTTTGCTCCCGCCCCCCTCCGAGTAACTGGTGTATTAGCAATCTGACTTGATATAATCTCTCACCGTCTGCACAGTGGAGACAACTCTTCCTTCTGCAGTTCACATGTGGACAGACATAGTTTAGTTGGACTGTTCGTGGGAGTCTGCGTCAGAATCAAATCCAGCTCTATTTCACTTGAAGGGACCAAACATCCTAATAGAAACATGTAATTTAAGCACATGAGCAAGGATGTCACCAGCAAATACAGAGACAAACCATGACTGCTACAGTTTTTTAAATCATCAAATGAACAAGTAATTAGTAAAATAACATTTAGTGCCATGAAGCAGTGTATATTTGTTTTCCATTCAAAATTCTAAACTTCTTATACAAATAGGACATTTAACAGGTTATACATTTTGTGTATGTTCTCTGTAAACTGTACCTGCCAACTCTGACTCTATCAGGCCTGTATTCATCTGGTTTTCCTTGCTGACCTCCTCTGGTACATCATACTGCAAAATGTCCACTGATGCATCTGCAAGAGAAGCTGAAAGAAATACAGTGCTATCAGTTTATTTTCCTATAATGTTGTCCATATATATTTAATCTAAAAATATTCTCATCTCTTCTCATTCTTCACCTTGACAAAGCACATCCAGGACTGGAAGCTGCTCATGCAGCAGTTCAGGAGCAACATTCAAATGACCACAAATGCTTGAGAAGGTGGTGCAGTTTTCTGTGGTCAGTTTAAGAGTGTCCAGTACAACAGGCAACAGTAAAGACTGCAAAAGAAAAACTAGAATTACTGTGTTGCAGTTGTATGCTACTGCTAACCAGTGACGTTGTAGTTTACACACGTCTGTCCAGACTCATTTTCTAATAAGTTTATGCATAAGTCATGAAATTTCTTCCAGGCGTTTCTGAGATATAGCATTAATGAGAATGGAACATACACAAGGTCATAGTAAACTTGACCTTTGACACTTGGCCACCAAAATCTAAACAGTTCATCATAGAGTCCAAGTTGACAGTGAGAAATCTGAATAACTTCCCTCCCAGTGTTCCTTAGATATCGCGTTCACAAGAATTGGGTGGCCGTACAGATCCAAGGATGGAAAACCCAAAAACATAACGCCTTCGGCCTATGCTATTGCAGATGCATAATTATCAGCAACAAATAACAAAACTATTTTTTTAATGACCTCTTCCTTCAAAAGTGACTCTTTTATAAACTCCTCATGAATGTTTAAACACGTCTGAGAGTCACTTGTGTTCACATCAGGAGGTTTTTCATACGATGTACAGCATCTGAAAAAGACATAATACAACAGGTTGTAATGTTATAGTGAACACAAACTCAGAGATAAATTTGTTGAAGTAACTTTGTTGTCATTAAAGGGCTTATTTTAGGAAGCAGCAACCTTTGAAACATAATTCTGAACCACATTTCAGCACAAACACACAGCACACACCTGAATACAGTGTCCTCAGAGATGGTGTCTCCTGTTGAACTCAGCAGAGGGTCGGCCACAGGAAGAGTCCTCAGCCTGGACAGTTTGGCTTTCAGTGTTGGTAAATGTTTCTTAAATTGTGGCAGGTAATCGACAACCACAAGCTCTTCTGGCAGCAGGAGGTCTTTGAAAGATGCACATATTTTTAATGAGAAAGACCCAGAGTCAGTGGCACAATCTCAACAGTTAAGTCTTCCAATATACCATATGCTGGGTTTCTGCAGTTTTCATTGAATCAGAGAACACTAAACTTTTTAGTACTACTGAGAATCATATTCGATACATTTTGACTGTTCTACCAGTAAACAGATTAAAAAAATAAAGTTCACAATTATTTACACACACACGTGAATTGAGGAAGGACCAAACAACCATATAAAGAACCAAAATGACCACCAAGAGACTCGTAAAGCCACAGACAGTGGTACAAAGAGATGCAAAATAAACACATACAGACTCAAAATAACCATAAAGTGAGGCAAAATAACCAGATAAAGACAACAAAAGACACTCAAAATGACCACAAACAAATGCTAAATGGATGCAAGAAAAGAATCAAACAGGCCACAAGGAGACTCAAAATGAGCACAAAAAGACTCAAAACACATACACTACTCACAAAAAGTTAGGGATATTCGGCTTTCGGGTGAAATTTCAGGATTAACTTAAAATGCACTATAACCTTTAAACTTGAACTTAATGTGACCTTCCCTAAACTTTTGAATGCACATGTCCAACTGTTCAATGTTTCAGTACTTTTTACACAAC
>JAUMHL010000030.1:20396718-20436995 GCA_032362345.1 Sandelia bainsii
GTAGTGTGAACTTTTTACGTTTTCCATAAATTTCACCCGAAAGCCAAATATCCCTAACTTTTTGTGAGTAGTGTATAAACAGACTCAAAATAACCACAAAGTGATGGAAAATACCCAGAAATACACTCAAAATGACCACAAAACATGCAAAATGGAGCAAGAAGAATCACACCACAAAAAGACGTGACTACAAAGACCACAACGACCTTAAATCAACAAAAACAGACATGAAAATGGCCACAATGGAATCAAAAAGACTACAAACAGATGTACAATGGATGCAAGAGGAATCAAAAAGAGTACAAAGACAATAAAACAATGACAAAAAGACAAAATCCACACTACTCCAGTTTAAGTCGAAGTTTCCAGCAACAGACAGGTGTGCAAGTAATGTTACTGTCTACAACAGTCAAGAAATTTTTTTTCTAGATCTTTATAAGTGCACGTTGATAGTTTTTACTTTTATCTAAGGCCTTTTGGTGCTTTCAAGGACTTTTCAACACCAGCAGAATGAATACTCTGTATAAGAGAGTGTTAAAATGAAATAACTGACACATATTCTTTAGGTGCTGATGCTGAGTTACCTTTTTTATCAACTGCAGGTTCCATCTGATCAGTCATCCACTTAGAAAATGATTCCTGACATGGATCATTCATCTGTGACTCATTTAAAATGCAAACAAACTCATGCTGGTCTAATGAGTCTGAATTTGGGCTGGGTATCACGTTCAGATCACTTTTCACCTCACTCAGAGTCACATTAAATCTGGAAGAACAAAACATATTTATCTTATCAGTCCACCTTGAACTACTTAACTACTTGTGATTTAAATGGGAAGGAAATTATGCACAGTGCAGTAATGTAATTGTGTTTGAAAGTAATAGCACCTTTCTGGTGAATGAACTGGTGTTTTTTTTCCAACCAGGTCACCAAGCACAGAACCACTGATTAAGAGTTTGCAGGTAGAGATCACCTTTTCTGCCAAGTGCATAAGAAATTAATACAGAAACAAATCCTGACATTATTATGTTCATTCCTAAGAAATAATGTAGTTGGAACAAAATTGACTAGACAAAAATACTTTGAGCTTAAATTTGAGTTGAAATTAAATCTTGTACGTCAACTGCCATAGTGGTTTTATGACTTTAGTTATGTCACTTGTTTACCTCGGATCCATGGTGTCCTGTAGGTGATGTCGGGCAATGTGCCACTGTGAGGGTACAAGTCACTAGTACCAGTAAAGTAAGGGACTGGCAGTGCCAACAAGTTCATCATTACTTTCATACTAGTGATGGTCTGGATGGAGAAAAAATACAGAATGGGAAAGTTCAGCCAGGGACAACACTGAAGTCATCTTCCAATCCACAGCTACTGATCCGGCAATAAAGAGTAAGTTTAAAGAATTAAAGTATGTACTGCAGGTTACAACTGTTCAATCAATTCTGTCTTGTTTTTAGCAGCAGTTATTGTTTTAAAATTGTGTTAGACATCCTAGTTAAAGCTTTATCGCTGTTTGAAACCCACTTTCAGAATTGTGAAAACATTTATTTGAAAATAATCATGTTATAGAGATCTTGAGTGATTGGATAGGGCTGATGAGGATAATTTCATGCAGTTGAATTATAAATTATTTAGTGAAACAACAATGAAATTGCCTTTCCAGAAACATAGTAACAGTCTTTTGCTTCTCTGTTGAGAGCTCAGTCCTGATTTTTAAAGACTAAGTACAGTGGGTCCCAGTCTAGACCTGGTCTAATATGATCTGAGATTGTGTTGTGAACACCTCTTGGTCATCAAATAAAGTCTGACTTGGTCTGTTCTTGTTGTCTGGATGGAGACAACCCAGTGAAATCACATTTTTTCATGTCATAAAGTTTTCAGTTACTAAATATTATAGGTAATTTTCTTAAAACATAGTTAGCATTGTGGTTTAATTAATCTTACCTCAAAGACATAGTCAATAGCTTTATATCTAACAGCAGAAAATATCTGAGGAGGAGAACAGGTGTTTTCACACCTGTAAACAAATCAAAAAATTGAAAGAAATGCAACACGTTACTTTAGGCTAGCGTTAGACGATCAGTAACCAACAAATTAATAAGGATAATGGATTAATCTAATGTCTCCCTAAAGAGGTAGCTCTACTTTAAACGTATAATAAAATTAGTCAGCTAACATTGAGCTACTTGGTTGTTTAGTTAGGTAGGTAGCTTAGCCAAAAGGAAGCTAGCAAAGCTAAAACGTTCGTTAGCTAATTTGTTCATAAAACATCCAACTTATAAAATATCCTCATGTAACTAAACCTTCAACAGCACAAACTGTAAAGTAAAACGTAAATAATTAAACTCTGTTGGTTAGCGTCAAACTTACATCACGAAATGAGTTTTATTCAAGTGTTTTCACAGAAGAAGCGTCATTTGGGATAAAATTATGTCACAGCTAAACCGCCGATTCATGTCCTGGGCTGCCCTTCACGCATGCGCTCTTGGACATATTATTTGATAACGCAAACCACTAGTTGCGTTTCAGCAACATTAACCTAAGGTGAATTCAGGTAATTTGAGACATTTCTGTCTTGAAAAGTGTAAGTCAAAACAATTGGTTTTGAGATCCTACTGTAGAAGAAGCCACACACCTTAATACCTGTGACATCACATGAGAGGGCGTGGCCAGCATCAAACAGGAAGTTGACCCCAAAAAGTAAGAGGTATGCTTCAGCTTGATTTTAACATAAGGATTTAAAATTTAAATAACAAATATACTGTAGATATTTTTATATTTTTTTTAGACTAGTACATTTACAAATTTAATATTTTCTTTCAGCAGGATTCAGGTAAATTGGGGCAGTGTTAAAGAGCTATTGAAATGAACTGTCGCACCAATATCTTTATATTACCAATAAAAAGGGATCTTACATGTATGTCAGCACAAAAACCACAGAGATGTAGCTTATAGCCAACTTAAACAAACTGTATAAGACCATATAATGATTTACAAACACACTTTACATTGATGCTAACCTAAATTAGGCTATTCCAACAATTTTCTGACAATGATGAACTTTCCAGCCTAATGCACATGTTTAATGTGCAATTTGTGGCATAACAAGGAATTTAGTCCAATAAAGCAGCAATGTTTGTGTTTGCTGATGTGATGTAGGTGTAATCTGCATAACACTTGATCTTGAACTCTTGATCATGTAGGGTTAAATTGTCCCATTATACCTGAATTCACCCTAAATGTTACAACACTGTATTGTCTTTGTCAGATTTCACATTTGCTGTAATTACAGCAAAGTCCTTTCTTTTGCAGACAAAAGAAACTAGTTTGTTGTTCTTTCCACTGTTTTTTGTATTGCAAATAGTACCCCACTCTCATTTTAATGTATTTTTAACTGCTTTGTTTATTATTGAACTGTACTCTTAACACACCACATTGGAGAAACTGTGATACTGTATCAATAAAACAAATGTGACACTAGAATAAGCTAGATTGTTTTTTTATAGTTATGATCATTGGTATGATGTGGATTTTTTGATTTTCATGAGCTGTAGACTGTAGTCATCAAAGTTAAAACAAGAAGAGGTTTGAAATATTTCACTTTGCATGTAGTGAACCTAGAATACACGCGTTTCACTTTTTGATTTAAATTACAACAGTAAATAAACTTTTCCATGATATCCAAATTTTTTTATATACACCTGTACTGTACATGTTATTTCACAAATAAATCAAGTCAAATGCTTTCTACTGATTTTCAAAGGTTGTTTTTTGCAGGGGCACTGTATACATTTCACCACAAGGAGGCGCTGTTCACTACAATATCAAACTACTGTGCAGAGCAGACTGACAGTCTAGTCAGTGAATCTGTGCAGGCACCGCTCACAGCTGATTCAGTTTTTTTCCAATTTGTCAAATTCAAAACACAAGATAATTTGATGAAATCTGACAGTAAATCATTTAACCTCTTCATTAATGATACAGTAATACATGGCAGATTTAACAGTTTGGATATTTTGGTTTTCAAATATGATCCTTAGTTCTTTGTTTTGCTGTCCTATTATATTACCTCAGCAAGCACTAGGCAACAGTGGAGAGGAAAAACTCCCTTTAACGGAAGGAACCTCCAGCACAACCAGTCTCAGGGTGAGCGGCCATCTGCTTCAACCAGTTGGGGTGAGCGTAAAAAGGAGATAGAAAAGAACAGGCAACAAAAGAATAACAACAACAAGCAGCAGACAAAACACTGGGCAGGTTGGTTGGGCCAGTAACTGCACACTGGAAACAAATAGCTCAGAGGCCAGGGTTACCTGGGAAAGGTACAGAGAGAGAGAGACAGAGAGGATGAAGCACAGTCGTGTATGACCTCATGGGACATTCTCAATTAATGAATTCTTAAAGGTCATTGAAAAACATCTATGTTTGAATTTTTACTAGTTTCATCATAATGATTAATCATTCAGTGTTGACTAGGCTGCAATTTAAGTCTTAGGCATCATCAGTGACGTCTGTCTCTGTGTGTTTTCTCCTGTATCACAGTAAATGTTTCCATGCTAGAGTGAAAAGCTGTATTCACACTGACATACTGCACTAAATGTGAGCTGAATTTTCATTTGAGGTGCTTTTTTTTTTTACAACTATCCCTGCCCTACACACGGCTGATTACCTGGATCAGGTGTGTTCAGTTAATCAGAAGCTGGAAGGTACCACACTGTCATGGGAACAATATTAATTGTTTTTTTTTTCTGGTCTGGTTAATTCTCAGAAGCATGTACTGCTCCTGCAATTTTTAAACTGGTAAAAATGAACTCGTTATGTCACCTACTGTTACTTCCATGTAGGGAAAACATGCACAGGAAGACTATGCTTATTCCAACAAGACAGAATTGATCAGTGTTTACATAGCTAAAAAAATAAATTAATTAATCAGATCATCAAAGGTTTACATCCCTCCCAGACAGAAAAATTTAATGTGACACACTGATATATGATGCATTTTTATTCTGATTGGGTATTTATTCAGATTATTAGTGGAATGTTTGGATCCATGTAAATACAGCTATTGTCAGGGGTAAGTTGTGATTGAAAAAACTAATGTAGCACAATATCTACTTTATTTAACTTTGCATCTAAATTTTATCTTCATGCTAATCTTTGAATTGATTTTTGCAGAGGACTGTAGCTTTGAACCTGCATCACACTGAAAACACAATAGGAAATATTCTTTTAATGACCAGCACAAACTGGAGAAATGATTACATCAGGCAAAACCTGGAACTATCGTTTAAGTTTGCTGTCAGTGGTCTGACATGTGGGCTGACTGAAGATACGATAACAAACATATAGAAGACCTCACACATAATAATTGCATACAACACATACACGGTGTGTACACAGTGCTGTAAAAAGCCTTTTTTCCTACTGTATAACCTCACCATGCACACACACACCCATCTGTTAAACTTCTCAAAACGCTTCAGTGATCAAAGTGGCTGAGATTCCCAACTGGCAGCGCTGCACATGGGAGCAAATTCACAAAGAGATGATCAAGTTTCATGGGCTGTTGTTTCCAAAAAAAGGGAGTTTCATAGTAAAAACCATAAGTATCCTCTAAGCTGATGCCTATAAACCCAAACCTCAGTTGGAGAACATAAACCTTTGACATTTCTGTTGTTTAACTCTTTGTGTTGTGGTGACATGTGACTGTATCACAGTGGCCCTGAATGACAATAGCACAATAGAGTTTATTCATAACACTGTAGGATTTTGTTCTTTTGTTCTGATTTTTGCCTCCTGTGGTTCACAAGTGTGTACATTTTTTACAATTAGACCTGTCTACCTCACAAATAATTAAAAATAAATTAAATTAAATTACGTTGTTCATGTAGCCACCAACCTGTCAGGTGTTCAGTGTGTTGGTGACGCAAATTCTGTCACATGCATTGAGACCCACAGTACACAATGTGCAAAAATAAAAAAACATTGACGTGGCTGAATGCAGGTAAAGTGAGAAAAACCCCAGAAGAGTCATGAAGACAGTAAACCACATAGCAAAGATGTGTCAGTGGGAATGGGATCTTCCTCCCAACCCCCATTCATCACTAGTTTCACTGCTGAGGATTCACAAAGAAACTAGAGACAGATTAAAAGAAAAAAGGATTTGGGACGGTTGTGGGTCACTGAGAAAAACTGAATTTTGAGCCCTGGTTTTGTGTGCCTTGTTGTGAATCTGTTTTGTGCCACTTTGTGGTCATTTTCTGAAACTGTGATCATTAAGAGTCTTTTTGCAGTTGTTTTTGCATCTCTCTTTGATGTTTTGTAACTCAGTGTTGTTGGTTTGTATCACCTTGTGGTAATTTTATGTCTCTAATGAATGTTGACATTTACTTAGACATAATTTCTGATATTAACAGGTGAACTATCTACTTACTCTCATTTCATTCTTACTCTGGGGTCAACTCTCTGGTGTGCACACATTCACAGAATAAAACACAAAACACACAAACACGTTTGTATGTTTCTTAGTTTCTCTGTCCCTCTTCATTCAGTATCAGTCAAAGTTTCTGTTTGAGCTAAAACCTCTGTAAAATACCAGAAACGCTAATTTTAAACATGATCTTTTATTGATGCTGTACAGCTTTGGTTGATTTACAAACATTTCAATACTTGCTTATTTTGGCTGTGAAACTATCATTCACATACAGTACAGCTGCAAGACAAAAAACCCCAAACGTTTATTTTAATTTAATTAATTTACTGTAACCTTCCAGAAATATTTTCAGCCAGTATTAAGTTTGATATATAACAAATACTCTTATTCACTATCATGCTAAGATTGAGAGGAGTAGATGGATACTGTGCATTGAAGCTACAGGCAGCAGCTAGTTAGCTTAGAGTAGCATCAAGTCTTTTCTTACTCTAATTCATTCAGTAACTTAAAATAAAACAAACAATGTTTAAATTGTTAATCAGTGAGTTTCAGAGATGCTGCTGGGAGGCAGATTTTGTTAGAGCCAGTTTGGCTGTTGTCCTTGTTTACAGTCTTTCTGCTAAGCAAAACTAAACGACTGCAAAAACACAAAATGCATCTTCTCTTCTAAGTCTCAGCAGGAAATGTAACTTTAAATTATTCCTCTAAATTCGAATCATCTTCAAGTGTGAAACCTCATTCTTGACCTTTTAAAAAGTAGTTTGACAAAAACAACAAAAGGCTAAAAGACAATGTATTTGCTTTACTGAGACATTTCACCTTTTGATGAAAACTGAGCAAACTCCATTTACTAATACATAGAGCTTGAGTTAAGATTTCTGTGTTAAATAAAATGAGGTTGTTATTCATTTCACAGTGTACGTATATTTCTTCTGACGTTTATTATTAAACAGATTATTGAAACATTTCAGAAGATTAACCAATCGGTTAACAAGTAGGATTTTCTTCTCCTGTTTTAGTGTTTACATTGAAAGTATTTCCTTAATAACACTATACTTTAAGCAGTAAAATGTACTTTTAAGTATCAAAAGTAAAACACTACTTATGCTGAGAATTAGTTTTGTTGATGGTGCTTTATTATAAATATTACCGTCGTATATAATGGAATCTGAACAATCTTATTTTCTTAAATCAAAAAACGAGGCGTATTGCAGCACTAGGATAATAAAACAAGTTGATTGGCATTTTTAAGAAAAAAAAAATCAGTTAAGGACTAAAATTACTTGATAAGCAATGCACTGAATGCATCACACTTCATAAAGTGATCATGTGTTTGGACTGGTAAAATCTTACCAGAGATCCATGAAATACTCAAGTAAAGTACAAGAAAGTCAAAATTTTCCTTAAATATATCATTTTCCACCATTGGTATGCACATATACAGAACTGTAACATGTTGCTAGAAAGGACAAATAGACTGAACACTATTTTAGTCTTAATTTACTACATTTTTGGCAAGTTTGGGGCATGAAGACAAGGAGACAAAACAAGAAAGTTGTACAACGAAACAAAGTTATATAAAGTTAAAGTGTAGACCAACAGTCAGCAGGCACTTTGGGTTTAACAGACATTACTGCTCCGTATCTGCAGCACACTTTGCTCATTTTTTGCTCTCCTCTATTTGCTCCACCTCACTGGACTCGTCTACCACCTTGCCGTTGATCATGGTCTGGGTAACGACTTTTACAATCTTCCTGGTCCTTACATCAGGATCCTCTGTAACATAGTTAAACCAGGGTTAGTCACCAGGACCTTAGTCACAAAAAATACTGAATGATGTTGATCTTACTGTCTACTGAACTGAACTGAGAAGTACCACTAATGGTAATTACAATAAAATAAATGCACGAGTATTAGTTTGCCATATTGACGGTATGAAGCTGTACTAATATTCCAAGATCCAGAAATCATTTATTGTGCTGGAAGACTAATTGGCTGAAGAAACACAGTTTTAAATAAGAATATGCACCATCTGAACACAGCATAAACTCAAATTAGTCAAAAACCTACATTTTAAGACAGACCTACAAAGGATTTTATACACAGAATTACTGCATTTAGTCTTTAATAACATTCAGTAAACAAAAGAACTTTAACTTACTTTTAGGAGGTGGAGGCCTTTCTTTCACCCTGTAGGACAACAGATTATAAGAACTTAATCCCAGACAGAAGAGTAGCAAACAGAACTCATGTGCACTTAGTAGCTGATGGTAGTAAAAATATTCAGTATTTTGGGAAATACAGTTATTTGCAGATAATTAGATTAGAAGATCTAAACCATTCAACCCTCAGCAATAAAGCAGATAAGCAACAGGCAACATTGACTCCCGTGCAGCAAAAAGCAAGACTGGTCTTGAAGGCACAAAATACCACATCTTTACAGCTACTAGTACTTTAAAAGCTTTTCTTTGGTTTGTAATGTTTATTATTTTTTTAATATTTATAAAAAATCATCAAAATATTTAAAGTAATTTTCTTCTTCATTATACAACTGTATGTAGCTAGATTAGAGAAAGGGTTGTGCTGATCTGGTCTTTGCTTACACTTCCTCTCCTTCCAGCAGCTTCCTGTAGGTGGCAATCTCCATCTCCAGGTTCTGTTTGATGCGCAGCAGCTGCTCATAGTCAGTCTTGTTGCGTTGCATGTCCAGACGCAACTGAGACAGCTCATCCTCCAGCTGGGTCAGCATGACCTGAAGACGGTCCATCTCCACAGAGTACTTGTGTCCTGTTTCTCCCAGGTTACCTTCCAATACACCAACCTGACAGCGACACAAAGGCATGGTTCAGCAAAGACAGATAAGTTGTCATATACAACACAATTTTACATATGTTGTAAAATAATACCAAAACAAGCGAATTCAAATCATTACAAATCCCTTAATGATGATTATTAAAATGAGCAAATTATTGCAGATTAATATTGACAAATCACATCGACAACATTTCTGAGATGAATTATAAAACTTTTTTTTTTTATCAAAAAATAAAATAACTGCTGTATGTAAGACCTCCAGGTTGGATTTCCCATGAAATCTTTCCTTTCTTCATGCAGTTTTGATGTAGAAACCTGCATTAACAGATGCTGAAACCCCTGACATATTGTCACCAAATAAAGTTCTTATGGTGAAGACGGAAGCAAAAAGTTCCTTGTTTATACGTCCAGCAGACACTGTAACTTTATCATTTATTTGAAGCCATGTTTCTTTCCGCCTGATGCATTTAAGTTCAAAATATTAATTTTAGCTGTGTTTTGGTTTCCACCAACTCCGAGTATATGGCTCTTTAGCTGCTCATTGTTCCACTGTCTCCACCAACGAGTTGCTAACTTGCTGTTTTTGGATGTTTAGTGTATAGTACGTAGTATAGTGGGTTTATTTTTTAGTAACTGCCATTTCTTGAAATGCTTTGATAAAGTGCAGCTTTAAATTGTTGCCTAGTCTACATGTAACAGCATTAACATCAACAATAGTGCTAAACACAAAAGTTGAAGCCTTTGGTTTAACTCAAGACTCTTTACACAAATTATGGTGCAGCTTTAGGTCCACAAACTGTCAGCCTATCAGTACACCTATTATGTACATTTTTACTACCCTATATTGCTTTGCATTATTGCTGTGTTTACTTGTGGAGCTCATCCATTCATAGGCCCTCACCACTCACTCTGAAGTACTAGAGACTGTCAACGTGATAATATCCCTGCATTCAGTACTATGCGCGCAACATCGGGCTGAGCAAACATTTATGAGCTATATTTGCCTCCACTGAACACCTCAATAAGCCGTTTGATCTGTGGTCACATGTAGCAGACACAGGCAAAACATTTGCTTGTTTGACTCTAGCTCTTGTCACACTGATTGATTATTAGAACAGAAAACTATTGCTCTGTACACTTTACAGCAGCAGCAGCTCTTTGTTGACAAAGTCAAAGCAGCTGTTATCTATAGATAGGTACAATGTACGCTGAATTAGAAAATGAGAACAGATTGAGCTCAAAAGAAGTAGAGAACTGGTAGTTATTGTATCTACAGCAGGTTACAGAGGTCTGATAAACTCACCTTACAATACGATTTTATGCAGCTCGCACTGGAGCAACAAAAGGCTCTGTACAACTTTTATTACCTCTGTAAATCAGCACAGTTATAACTGAGTATGGGAAACTAGTTAATAAGCTAACAGAAAAGAGGCAAAACAAAAAAGGATAACCTTCACTGTACCAGTTATTTTGTGGTGAAAAATGATCAAACAATGGCATAAAAGTCTTAAATAAAAAGGTTGGGGATCATCTAATGGTCTATTTGCCAAAGACGTATCACACAAAAGAGAGAAATAGGTTGTTATTTTACCTATGGAGGTTCACATGTCAACACTGCAGCTCTGCTCCGTGAGTTTAAGCAGCACTGTACCTGTCTGCGAAGACTGTCGAGCTCGACTTCCAGGGCCTGCAGGAAACGCCGTCTCTCACAGAGTTCACTTTGAGCACATCGCAAAGCCTCGTTGCTTTCTTTAACCTCTGACTGCACAGCTTCTAACTGCAGACAAACACATCAACATTATGTCCAGTACGTTTCCCCTATTACCAGAACAAATACGGGAAAAATAAGGGCAGCAGTGACTGACCTTCCTGAGGTACCAGGCCTCAGCCTCCTCCTTGTTTTTGCGAGCGATACCCTCATACTGGACCCTCAACTCAGCCATTATGGCCCCCAGATCAGGACCCTGAGCCACATCCACCTCCACATTCACCTGTTCATTGGCCAGGCGCACCTTGAGGGAGCTCATCTCCTGAAATGATTTAAAGAGAAGGACAAATTTAATTTCTATCTCAGTGGGCAGCAAATATTGAAAACCTGGCTACTGCAGAGCTGTTTGGATGGTATTTTGGTAATGTCTCCTTTTTAATGTCTACAATGTAAAGTTATTCTGTATGATCCATACTTCATAGAATAAAGTATTAATACAGTGTATTTTAAGTAGTAATAATACATTTATTAGACCATAACCTTATTAACTGTTGCTACACACTTAGGTAACTTAGAATAATGATGATGGCAGATTTACCAGTCACAATCTGATCTCCTAATGACAGCATCCATTAGAGAAAACAAACATACAGTTTAATCTACTCCTCACACTTTTGCTCTTACATTGTAGTTTTATTTTATGGTGGTTACCCATGTTGACAAATACTACGAGTATCCTTTTAACAGCCCTTGCATAACTTGGTAGTAGGGCAAATGTATTTAGAATTGTATATATATATATATATATATATATATACACAATTCTAAATAATAAATAATAAAAAATAATAAAAATGTTTTGAGCCATGTCAGCAGGAAGCAGAGCAGCACCTGCAAGTCTCAGTGGCTCAGCCCACATCCTGGACACCTGACTGTCTAAATACACACATGCCCTCTGGCAAGACAGGCTCAAGTATTCCTGTGTTGTGTATACGGGTGTTATCTTGCTATATTGAAGGTTAAAATGACAAAGGGTGTGTCTGTACACTTAATATTGTCATATTTCAGATACTAAATACTGTAAATATTCAGCCCTGACTGTGAGCCAGCACAAACTGCCACAAGGCTGGTTTATGTTGACCTGTTTCAGTGGTGTTGCTGATTTACAAACATACACTGGAATGCATTACACCTCTGTGGTTTCTAGAGGATATTAATCATATTGAGGCTCAGGAAGCTCAGAGAATCCACTTTATCTCAAAGGCATCCTATATTTAAACAGGAAAATGCTTGACAACTTGTTACTCATTGATCATATCTGATGGGACCTTCACTGTGGCAGAGATCTCACCTCGTCGTGATTCTTCTTGAGGAAATAGAGCTCTTCCTTCAGGCTGTCCAGGTCTCCTCGCAGAGTGGCGATGATCTGGTCGTGGTCAGACTTTGCTCGCTTCAGAGCCTGACAGTCTCTCTCTACTGACTGGCACAAAGTGGCCTCTGCCTCCCATCTGCAGAAAAAACACAGTGGACAATCAAAACAAGAGGAAAGGAGGCCATCGGCACTTGTGCACATGTATGTGCAACATTTTAATTCTCCAACTCAGCAACGTAATTGCCATTTTTATGATGAATATGCCATTTTGTGCACCAAAGGAGATGAGCCATGTTCGACAGGTGTAAGTTCACACAGTACATCACAGTTTGCTTCATAGCTGCAGAGCAGACAGAGTGCTCATGCTGACCCCCGTCCAACAACAACATTAAAACCACCAGGAATCTTTTAAAGTTGTGGCTGGTCAGTGTATATAATATATATCTAAATACTGGACCACTATTGACAAGAGGCACAAAGACGCATGAAACCACTCATGAAATCCATTAAATTTTCATGCAAACTCATGCAGAGATCCACACATGTACACATTGCTAATACCATAAATCACCACCCACTGAATTACTCCTTTGCATCAAGCCACAGAACATACCATCAACACACTGTGAAAAACACCAGCTGGGTGTATCCTGATTCTACCACCTTCCCTCCAGCTTCACCTCGCCAACTGTAGACTCATCAGAAATAAATGTTGTCTTTCTGACCTATCACATTCTGCACTAACTGATGGTCTGGTTGTTCATCTTCTGCAGTGCCTGAGCACCATGGGAATAAGGGCTCTTATTTCACAGCCTGACATTAAGGTCATTTATTCACATGGCTTTGCAGTCTGGCGCTCCCATGCGAATACTCACAGACAAGTAAAAGAAATGAACCTGTGTGTGACACTCACTTGACCCTGAAGTCATCGGCTGCCAGCTTGGCATTATCAATCTCCAGCATGATACGAGCGTTCTCCAGCGTTTTCTTTCTTACCTAAGCAGGGAAACATGGTGGAATGTTAGTCAAGATGAGGCACAAGGGACCACACATGATATATACTTTTACAATGTTAGTTTGCGTATTTATTCACTGTAATTCACAGTGGCAGAAAATCACACATGCGGTTACTAAAGTATGTCACTTTGAATATCGAAATCCATTTAAACTACTCTGTATCAAATGTCCAAATGTCACATTTTGCTGCCTTCAGAGTTTAAAAGTTAGTTTCTACCAAACTAAAATAGTAACACTACATTTTTGCAAAAGATCCTAAATATATTTCTTGCATGTGAACTCTGTGCTTGAAGTTAGTGTGTGCTCATCCCAACATGATGTGAGGTCTATCAGTGAAACGAGGTGCACACATGCATCTAGTAATTAAACATACAGTACAAACAAGAAGGTTTATATATAGACTACACCTGATTCAACTTGAGTCCATCAGTTACATGTAGACAAATTGAACAATTGATCTATTCAACACTGACCTCCTGCCCGATGGCATGTGCCTGGGCCATCATCCCTTCTATGTCATGTCCTTTTGGAGTCCTCTCCAGCATGAGTTGTTTGATCTTTACCTCCAGTTCAGCATTGGACCTCTCCAGCGAGCGCACCTTGTCCAGGTAGTTAGCCAGCCGGTCATTTAGACCCTGCATCGTCTCCTTCTCACTGGCACCAACACCGAGGCCGTTGAAGGAGAGGCTGGAGCCGAGCATGTTGAGGCCGTTGCCGACTGAGACAGAGCGGGACAGAGACAGGGTGCCAACGGTGGACAGAGGGGAGACGGAAGGCTTGGAGCGGATGCTGCGCCCATTGTCCCTCATCGACATGCTGGAGAAAGAGGGTTGGCGTACAGAGTAGCTGCGCACAGAGAGGGTCGAGGTCATGGTGTCCTCTGAGGAAGAATTAGTTGTTAGTTTTATTAGTGGTTTTAAATGAATGAGCAAGAAAACAATCACATGCATCTGACTGATTGAAGGGACTGAATCTTTTTTCCTTGAGCTTTAAAAAGGAATGAACAGGAATGAACATCAAACTTTCAATACATTTCAGGTTCAATTTCTAAGTCAACATTTACAGAAAATCCTCAAAGTGCTCATACAATGACATTGTTTGTATCTTGTTTAAGTCCTTTTGTCAGTAATCAATCAGACTCATTTTCAATCTTTGTGGCACCCTCACCCCTGTGAGCAGTGAGCTACTAGAGTTTGATGCATCCCTCCATCTGTGACAGACCACTCCTGTGTCAGAATAGCTGTGAACTTTAAATGTGCTTCTCTCTGTGCTAAATTAAAATCTTAATCATTCGGTGACATTAAATGGTTAAGTGAAGAATAAGAACAGAGGAGAAAGGAGAAAAACAATACTTACATTGAGCTCAATTCTTCAATAGGATTTTTCTTGTGTTCCTTGGTCAGGTTTCGACCCTGATGTTGTGGATGACTGTTGTTGCTAGACCAGGTTTACCCGGTGAGTTTGGCGGCAGAGGCACGCCTCCTTGTAGGGGTGGAGCCACTGTGTCCAATCCTACAGACAACAAAGAAGAGGATGCAACCTGACACCTTGTGAAGGAGTGAAACAAAAAAAGAAAATAACTGTGCTGTACAAAAAACAAACTCAATTCAATTGTATTAAATTTTAAATTGTGTCACTGTATGCGATGTAATAGTTAAATGTCAATAACGATGCGACTGAAAAAGGTGGAGCTACTTCACATGCTGCTGGGTAGTTTAACATACACTAACTGGCAACTTTAATAAGTACACCTATACAATCTAATGCAACCTAATACAGCAGCTCTGCCATGAATTCTACTCATACAATTACATACAATTTCTCAGTTTTTGTTGAAGCTGTCAGAAAGGTGATAATTAAATTATGTGTTTATTATTCAGATCATAGTGAGTGGAGGAGTTTTACTGAAGTGCATTATATTAAAGGGTGTTTTCTAAAGCTTATGATGGCCAAAACATTAGAAACAACTCATACACATATAGTAGAATTTTATATACTTTTATATTTACATACTGTCATCTATAAGAGTAAAAATCATGTTTTAAAAATGTCTTTGTCATATAAGATCTCAATCTGCAAAGAAAGTACAGTTATCAAATATAGTGAAGTAGAAAATATATTTCTCTGACATCCAGTTAAGTAGAGGTACAAAGCAGAAAATGCAAACACTCAAAAGTACAGTTCCACTGTCGTTTTTTAATGTCCACTTGCTCACTACACAAATGGACTTTTGTAGCTATATTTGGCCTCATATCTTCATACAGTGGCACCAAACTTGTCAGGTATTCGTCTGACCTGAATGGGTGAAACCTGGACCACAAACTGGTGTGGGGCGAGGGGGCTGGAAACAGGAACGCTGTTGTCTCCACAGTGATCCCATTGAGCGCGGACACAATGCATTCAGAGCAATGTGAGAAGTCAGTTTCACCCAGCAGGATGGGGAGGAAAGCTGGAACAAAAGAGGGACAGAATGAAAAGAAAGTGAAGACCCCTGAGAAATGCAGGGCGTGGGTCTGGTTTAACTGGAAACCTGACTTACAGTCACACCTTTTTGCACATATGATAATCTCTCAGCCCCTCTCTTGTTGTTATACAGTGTGTAATCCATCGTTTCTGTATTGTAAGATTCCTCTGGTGAGCATTATTCTTTCTCTAGGATCAGATCATACAGTGACCTGGTTTAGTGCCTCACATGGCTTTCACTCCACCCAACCCCACCAATCTCTGCCACTGGAAAAAAGGACCCGGGGCAATAAGAAATGCCCTCAGAGCTGTTAAGATAACCCACTAGATCAAACTGAGACTTTAACAGCAAATAAAGGAGATGTAATTTCAGGGCTGCAGTCTGTTTGGTTTCAGTTTGGACTGTTGGACAGTGTGGAAGGTTTCTTTTGTGCTGTTTGTAATCTGAACATAGGAGTTATCACCTATCCAGTTTCTACAAGGGTCAGACACAATAACATGAATACATACACTCTCTCCAGGTCTGTCTACAATGAGGTTCTAACAAAAAGCAAATTCCATTTCCTGTCTTATAATTGCAGTATCATTAAAGCATCATTCTGGATTACATAGTATTGCATAGGTGTTTCTGCATTATGCAACTACAATCGAATACATACTGTATTTTAGAAACCATGTCATGCATATATAAAATTAATGAATAACAAAAAATCTGCAAATGTAATTCTGTGTAATATCTATATCTGTGCAGGGTTATTATTACAGTTTGGTGAAGAAATTTGTAACAGATTTACCCATATTGTAGGATGTAGTATGGATAGGCTGCCACCTTGTGGATCAGACAAGATCAGTGAGCTTGAAGCACTACAAGCTCAACATGAAATACTGTCTCTACATGCTGCTAAATCCTCATCACTCACCTTTAACAACATCAAAAGCTAAAATTACAACCTTGGATCTGAACCTCTCAACAATGAGTATGGCAGTATTTCTGACTATTGTTGTTTATACAATATTTATGTTTTAGAGGCCTTTAATAAACACCATTTCACATAGGTCCCAAATATTTCCGGACTAATGTTGCATTCACGTCATGCAGAAGTTATAGTAATTATCAGTTTCCCTGTATCGAAGTGCTGCCAGAGTTTCTTGTTACAAATTTGAAACGGTGAAATAAAAATGCTCCTGAGGTTTTCTGGACAATATATTATTTAAGCATTTAAGCAGCCTGATAATCAACCATTGCACTGTCCTAATAACAACCTTTGTAGCTAATTGCCTCAGTCTCCACATAACATGATACTGCATCCTGAACTAAAACAAATGATTGATATCACAGGTCAAAACGGCTGAGATAATATCTACTATACAATACAGATTAATGTACTACATTGACTTCCCCTTTTTATTGCTTTAATGAAACAGATTAACAAATATAAATGCCAAATATCATTGCCATGCAGGTTCAGGCTTGTCTTGTAGGAAGAAAGGTTTTTGTCGTTTAAAAAAAAAAAATTGTACAGAACATTACAGTATGTACAGATTTTACAGATTATTTATCTATGTCTTTGTGTATAAAATGCTTTTTTCTGAATCTAGCTCTGGAAATATGGAGATAATTTATACTTACAGTATATAAATAAGTTGATTTATAATTACAGTATTGAAAGATAGTTCATTTCAGGGACTTTCCTCCTCTAAATTGCCCATCTGAGAAGCGGTCTTTGTAAACTTTGGAAAGTTCAATAAATACCACACTATCCAATCAACCAGTGTGCTGTAGCGCCACCATCTGTCCCTAACAGACAGCCAGACATTTCAGACCCTGCTCCAATATCTTATAAATCAAACTGACGTGCTCCAATATTTCAAAAGCCGTTGTCGTCCCCCCTAAAATAAACACATTCTGGGAACCTGCTGTGGAGTCCCATGTTTATTTTTGCATAGTGTACAATTGGCTGTCAGCCTGGATGAAGTGAATCATATGTTTCAGCTATTTCCTTGCTTTTTGTCCACCCTCTCCTTGCTCTTGTGTGCTACTGTAATAGCCATAATTTACACACACAAAAAGGTCTCTTTGCTCATTTCTCTGTATGCCTATAGCACACCATGTACTGGCCCTTAGTCAAGTGCCAATTAAATTCATTTTGCTTTGTTTTGTTTGGAAACTGGATACCGAACACAGTCGTGCAGAGCTTTTATACCCAGGGTTAGATGGTAGGCCTGTGTAGTATCCACATTTAAACAAAACACCCTAAGCCACAAAGTAAATTCACTGTGGCCCAGTTTGCCTAAATAAAGGATGTTTCACCTAAAAATGTTCACTCATGTAGTGTTAACCCTCCTAATGTTGTTTGTTGACGTGGTCCTGCTCTGAAGCGTCACATAGTCCAGGTCTAAACAACACATTTACTCCCTCTCAATCTGAGGAGATTCAATTCTAGGTTTTTTTTTGTGTCACCCAACTACTGACAGATGACAAGACATTTTGATACGATGCGTTAAATGCTTCCAGAAATAAGGAGCTGCTGCTGCTGCTGCTGGAGGAAAACTTACCCTTCATTCTGAAGCCAGATGGCACACCTACACTATCTGGTTGAGAACACGCCTGTAAAGAGGATAAATGTATCAGCATCTGATGCCAAAGTCAACTACACAACACATTTAAAATAAAATAAAAATAATAATGAAGAGCAACTAGGCGTCTAGAGTTCAAAGAAGATAGTACGGAAACGCTCTGTCGCCATTTTTGAATTAATTAAATCTAACTGTTAGCTAAACCCCGCCCTCTAGTTACCGTTGCTAGGTCCACATCGGCGCACACTGACTGGTAACGGTTATGGCACCTGTTGTGTGATAAAATTAATTAAAATTAATTAGGATAATTTATTTCAGCTAGTAGATACCTAATCTATTTCCTCTTATCCATGTTATAAAAATTAATGCAAATTAGTATCCAAAAGATACAACTGAACATGTGTAAATCATGAAAAATGAATAGATAGCTAACCGTATAACCCTGTTTAGCCTTCAACCACTGATGTCCTTTGTTAGCTGTAACTGTTGCTGGTAGATTTTTCAGTAGCTAGTTATTGACAAAATGTGAGGGGAAAATTAGGTTAAATAGAAACATTTCTTGTTAATATCAGTGAATTTCCAACTGTAGTTAGCCACTTAAGCCAATGTTAGCACCGTAGGTCTAAGTCTTCCACCGATTGTTTTCCAGCTAATGCATTTAATGTTGAAAGGTGTCTTATTATATAACTGCTATACTTCCAGTAATGAAATAAAGCAAAACCATTGTTTTTGGTATTTTCTATTGTTTTTGTATTTGATTCATCTGAGCATCTTCTAGGTGATACGGTTAAACTCTCTGTGAAAACTACTCTGAATGGATAAAAGTAAATAAAAGTAATGAAAATGTTATCCATTCTAACCCATTGGATGGTTTGCTTTGTGTTTATATAGAAAAGATCAAGTGAGCTTTTGCCCTTGCTGCTTCACTGACTTTTATATACAATACAAAAGCAAGACATTTAATTTAATGTGACAACAGTATGTTTTATCAATGCAAAATAAAAGTATATGAGAATGAGGAGTTCATCTGGCAAATGTTACACTATTTAAGAAAAGTTAGGCTGGAGTTGCTGGAATCTAAACCAAATAGCTAAAGAGCTTGGCAAACATGTTTCTCTAAACTGTGATACAAGAGCATCTTTACTTCCAGAAATTAAATATTCAGGCTTCAATATGTTTTTTTTTTTTTAATTTAACATAACCTGTAACCCAACATACTATTAGCTAATGGTTCCCCTTGCTGGTTGAAAATACATCTTTGGCTACGTAGCTGTTAAGCTAGTTAGCTCAGCATGCTAATGTTTGCTTCTTATGCTAAAGAAAGCAAAAACACAGTTAAATCAATACCTTACACTTCTAATCTTTTTGTTTATGTTTGCATAAAGGTTAGCTTAAATACAAACCAGACCTCTCATGCTGAGTTAGTTTACTATTATACAGTTTCTGACAGTTGTTAGCTTGGTGAAGGGTTAATTTGGATGTAAATTTACTGTTTTCCTTAAAAAAGTTAAAAAGAAACTGCACTTTGGTTCATAATGGTGCCATATGCAGAACTCTGTCTCACAGTTTTATTAATGCTACAACACACCAGAATTTTCATGAAGATATTAATTTTGTTAAACTGATAAAGTTAATCTGATCTAACATTCAAAAACAGTATAATAATATTATTTAGATGGTAGAAGTTTTTTTTAAAGAGTTATTATATTTAGGAATTGAACCTCGTGATTGTATTAATCAGCCAGTCAGATACTTTGCATGGCATCATCACTTCACTCAAATAATATCCTCAAGTGAAGCTGGAAAAAAAAAAAAAAAAATTTTTTTAAAAGGCCCTGCCAGCATATGGCAGCATCTGAAATAAACTTGAGGAGGAGGAGGAGGCTTCTGATGAAGCTGGCTCACATTGCAGTCTTCCACAGAGGTTTTGTTGACTGTTGTGCAGGGGAGAGCTCATCAGTGTGAAGGAGAGAATTGTGAATACGCAGAGAGACGAGGGGCACTGCAGTGTATCTGCTCATTAGTCGGGCGACGCTGTAATTCAGCGAGTGAGCAGCTCTGCAATCAGGGGCCTATTCATTAGCATGGGGGGCCCGCTTTCATCTGTAACTACTTGAAGCTGCCAATCACTGAGGCGGACGCATGACAGGATGACAAAACGGGGCGGCTTAAATGCTCGGGGATACTTGTGCATGGATATAGACATGCCTAAATGCTACTTTAAGGGCTTGTATCTGAGAGGGACTTTAATGGGGAAGAAATGTTGAGAAAAATGTTTTTACAGTGTAGTGCTGGCAGGTGGCCCAAACTGTGTCAGCCTGATAATCATCTCTCAGCATGAAGACAGCTTTTGTTCTAAGATTTCACAAGGAGCAGCATCGTTTTCCTTCTGGATTGAATTGATTGAAAGTGATTGATTAGAAGAGAAATTTGATTTAAAGGTAAAGTTTAGCAAAGAACAAGAGTACTCCATCAGTCTTCTATTTATGTGGGGTTCTCCAGTCTCCGTCCTTCACACACATATTCAGAACACTCCCACACAAAAAAGACACACACACACACACACACACTGCACATGTAGCTAAAAATCAGACAACAGTGCAGAAACAGACACTGACACACACCTGGCCCAGTCAATGTTTGGGCATCTTTAATTAAATTTCTGAGCGACATGAAGGGAACCATTGTGTGTATGGTTTTATCTGCTGAAGTTCTGCGGCTGTGTGAAGGCTGCTCTGGGTCAAACTGTCCAGTTTCTGACTTTCCTGCTGCTCCACAAGCAAGAGTAGAAATGCTACCGTCACCTGAAACTGTATTAATGCAGTAATGTGATTTTACTATATCTGCATTTTTACTCAAATTAGATGTTTCTGTTCATCTGTCAAAATGCAGAAATATGTTCAGAATAAATCAAACATCTGACAAAATACAGATCTATGTAAATAGAAATGAAATTCCCTCCTCGTGTGAAGAATTATGCTTATTCACTTTCTTGCTAAGAGTTAGATACAAACATTGACAGAACTCTTCTTTTTATATGAATTAAACGACAGCTAACTGTTAGTTAGCTTTGCAGAAAGATAGAAAACATGGAGAAGCAGCTGGCCTGGAGCAGCTCTATATGCATATGACATACATCCTGTGAATTAAAAATATTAAAGACAAATGGAGAAATAGATCAAGCCCTTTGTGTTTAATAGGCAACCATACCTGTTTTGATTTAAACCAAAGTAACTCAGCATTTCCAAATCATGCACCAAAATGTGTGATTATTAGGTGTTTCACAATAAAAATGATGTCCTATTATGTCCTGCCAGTGTGGCTCCTATTTAGAAACATTTTGCCCCCCCGCACCACAGCGCTGACAAGTTAATTTATTTTTAATATAAAAAATGTCCTCCTTAGTACATTTCTTAGTCTCATTAGAGATATCACATTATAAGCTTTTAAATATATAAATAGGGATCAGCCACAGAAATCCTGCTTTAATTTCAGCCCCTGCTGTTGCTTTCTGAGTGGTACAATATAAGTGCATGGGCGTGGCAGTGGCACACTTTGAGAATTTACTTCTGTGTTACAAAAGGCACATTGATCTGGAAAATCCAGATATAATCATATCCCTTAACTCATTCATTCTTTCACTCACAGCATCTTAAGTGCTGTCAATCAATCTAACAACTGTAGATAATCTGTGTAAAAAGGTCTCATAAAAGACAACAAACTGCCCGATCAATTGCTGCGCTGAGTGAAAATCGTTTTCGCAGTAGGACTGGTCACATTTCCTGTTAAGTACAGCATGTAAATTTAGGGATGATGTGTAGGTTTGTGGCTGGATATTGCTCTCAATAACAGGTTAGTGCAGGAGGTACTTGGCCCTAATAGGCGACCTTTATGTCTTTGTAGCATTGGTGTAAATAGTGTCCTTATATAATGTGCTTCAAGTGGAGATGGAGTCACACGCACACACTGTTACACACACACCCTCTGCCATCTCTCTGCTTGAGTAAATCAACCAGATCCTCTTTTAACATTTTCATAACAGATCTGATACATTTTATTAAACAGTAGCAGTATTTACAATGTACAATCACTGTTTTTTTCCCATTTCAAGACACATTTACTGTAAAAGTGCTTTTTAAAAGTGAAGTTCTGATCTGAATAAATAAGAGTTTCCATTTTTTGACAATACAACAACAAACAACAGTAAACCTGCAAATGTGCTCATCACCAATACAAAATAATACAAAAGACTGAGGTTTTACTGTAATACTGCTACAACACTCATTTTCCTTCTTTTTAAAAGCTCATATTGCAGCAATATAGTTAAAATACTTTATATGATTGAGTAAACAAAAGGGGAAAAAACTCCTGACCTGATGTAATGTTGTAATGTGTCCCATCAAAAAGGAAAATAAAATAAAAGTGGTCTTCATCTCTGCATCATGAAAAACAAATATAAAAAACAAAATAAAAAACTCCCACGTTTCTCCCATCATCACAGTCTGTTGTCTTGAAAAGACAGAGTTTAGCTCTGCAGACTCACATCGAAGAATCCGGCTGATTGAAAACAGATTGTCGCGGTCCTGCTGGCGAGGATTAGACTCCAAAACAGAGCAAATTACTGACAGTACGTCCCAAAGGATTTATTTTATCACAATATCACCAGAGTGGCGACGACGGAAAAGTAGATGCAGGAGGTCAGCGGCTGATTGGAAGCTGTGGTAGAGAGATGGATGGGTGGGTCAAGTGGCTCGGAGCAGCAAGGACGGAGAAGGGATGACCTGCATCAAGAAGAGAATTAAGAGAAGCAACATGAGTTTAAAAAAGCATCTTGTGATATAATTAAGAAAATGCAACTGGTGAGAGCTGAAGCACAGAGACAGATTTTGGTCTGCAAAAATCATTATAGAAAGAAAGTAATTTAGAATATAGTCAGAATGCATATTTATAAAACAGTGCAGTCTTTCATACCTGCGCCTTCAACACTTCACAATGTCATTTTACTTTTCTAGATCTTTTTAATAATGTTAAACTATTATATAGTCCAAATCACAAATTATGCATTTTCCTCACACAACTTTACAATGTGTGCAACGTCTAACACTCTCCATCATTTGACCTGTTACATCACAACCTGTGATTTACTTTGTAAACTTGTGTGTCACAAATAAATGTGTACAGTTCGTACAGTTTGAGGAAATGAGAATAAGGGGAACAAGTGGGAATTTTAGAGGCAAAGAGAGATACATTAATTTTTGTAATGCAGTGGGTTACATTATGCAAAACATTTTGGGAACAATGTTGTTATCAAAACTGATCATCTGCAGATACTATAAAATAACAGAAAAGAGCAACAGTGTTTGTTTTTATTGTGCTGGGTTTGTGTATAACCTAAGTTACATCCCCTTTAATACGTCATTGCACTGTATAAATAATTAAGAAGACCTTTATTATTGCAAGATTTGAGCTTCCTATGATAAAACTACATTTTAAAACTACATTGTACTCCTTTTATTTTTCCCTTTCTGTTATTTATCCTCTTATTCCTATATTACAATTGAAGCCTCGACTGAATGCTTAACATTCACTACACATATTATCAGAGGTATAGGAAATATTCAGATCCTTTACTCAAGCAATTGTAGCAATACTGCAAAAAAATATAGAAATGTACTAAATTATTATACAAGTCCTGCACTGAAAATGTCACTTAATTAAAAGTATTTAAACAGCTAAATGTATGATCAAAAAGAATTGTTATATTACTCCACATTGCAAATTATCACTTGTGTGTGATATTAATGTAACAGAAGCATTCAGCTTATTTAAACTATTAACAGAACTGTTGGGTAGTTTTCTTTAACAAACAACATTGCATATTGTATAAGATGATGATTTTTATGTAAAAGAACTATAGTTTTAGATAAATGTATGTAAATAAGTAAGAAGTGCAACATTTCTTTCTAAAATGAAGCAGTGTATGCACGAAGTAGCATGAAATCATAAATTATAAATACTGAAAGTCTGTCAAACTTCAGTTTCAATGCAGTGCTTGAGCAAATATACTTCGTTGCATTCAACCTTTGCATATTGTGTGGTGTAACAAATAAATAACAGGGGGTTATGAAGTTAGAACGCTGGAAGATAGATTATTGATATAAGATTTGAACATTTGAACATTTGAAGAAGCGTCATTCTGCTTGTTAGAAAATATAATTTTTATGTGTGTCACACTTTTCTTGTTGGCACCAACACAAAGAGCTGACACTCACTGTCAAGGTATCCGTGCAAGGCCAGTAGATGTGGTCGGTCTGGGCTGCTGAACGGTGAATAGTGGATATCTTCTGGCAGGGATGGAGGCATCCTGGACAGCGGAGCGCTCTGATGGAAGCTGCTCTGAGGCGGCTGCTTTTTGTGTCGGGCACGGCAGTTCTGAAACCAGACCTGGGCAATATCACACATAATGTGAACATGCAGCAAGCAGGGACACAAACAACACAGAGGAGAGTGTGAGTGTTGCCTCTTACCAGATCCTCTTTTGTTTATTTGTTTATTTGTCTGTGCCATTGGCTACATTAACGTCCCAGGAGGCCCCGAATACTTGTTACTGGGCCCCTACTAAGCCCCACAGTTTCGTTATTTCCCCAATTACTCCAAAGCCAACCAGTATTTTAAAGCTGAGGTGTAAAGCTGTTTAATCAGTTGACAGAAAATTATTTGGCAGCATTTTTGGTACTAATTTTTCACCAATTTTAAAGCAAAAACCAGCTTTTCAGAGGCGAAATAGATAGAAATTGTTTTATCATAGTTAACTATGATAGTAAACTTTTCCTGTTTGGTTTCCTGTTTGGGTTTTGAAAACAAAAGCATTTGGTCTACATTTTTTGGGACTTTAGGGAATAACAATTGGTATTTTCCACTAATTTCCGACATCTATTCACTGAACAATGAGTCAGTTATTAAAGAAACAACTGTCATTGTTGGTCGCAGCACTACATTTGCCCAATATGATGGAATAATGGAGTCTATCAGTGTTTATATTTTTATTTATGTGGTACAAGGTTCCGATAAACTTCTGATTAATCAAAGTACCAAATGGCAGTGGGTAAACCTTGGTACATTTTGAGGCTGCACTGGGTCTGGGGTTCCTGGGCACCTCTCAACTTTGCCCAAGTGATAATCCAGCCTTATGCCAGCGAAACAATTTCACTGTGGTGTGGGACGATTTCACCATCATCTCAAAAGCATTAGCGTAAAACCTACAATAAAACTCATGTACCACGATAAATTCTGAATGTATTATTATGTTTTATCAGCTCCTACCTGTATGACCCGTCTGCTCAGTCCCGTCATTTCTGCCAGTTTCTGTAATGTCTGAGCATCAGGGTTGTTGTCCTGAGCGAACTGAGTCTGCATCACCTGCGAGGACACACAACATGAAACAACATGTAATACTACACCGTACTCAGTAAACCAAGTACATTTATTCAAGTACTAACCCCAAATGTGATGATGAACATAATAACTGTTTGGCTTTAACTGTTGTTCAAACAAAACAAGACATTTGAAGGTGTTATCTCTGTGTAATTTTGATCAATACTTCTCACTATTTATATGCCTTTTGCAAAGCAAACAATAAATAGATTGATCAAGAAACAAACCAACAGATTAAGCGTGACTACAGCCAGCCCTGGAAAGCCTCTGGCCACCCCAGCGGCCACCGCAACTCCAAACCCAAGATGCAACTTGGTGCTGCCTACCTATAACATTAACACTCTCCAGATGCCAATTCCCATTAGCATGTTAATGGTAAATGCCATTATGGATTATCATCAAGCTAATGTATATTGTCACGTAAATGCAAAATTTCCCGCTGATAGCTATGCTGACTATGTCAGGAGTTACTCCAGTTGTATTTTATATGTTATCTTAGCTAAATTTTCTATTTTTAGAAATCATCGATTTTATGTCAGATACACAGCCTGAACTAGAAACCCCTCTCTGTCATTTGAAGACATGTTTACCTATATCTGCCAAACTAACCCCAACATTCAGGAAGGGCAGCATAGACTGGTATGCACTGAATAGTATGATTGCATACTTTGGAAACTCATTTAAGCCAGTTAACTAAATCAAACCAAAACATAGACATAAATTTGCCATGGTTAAACAATATTAGTTATAGTAATAAGATTACTAAACCAAATGTTTGTTTTTAGATTTGTTTTTTACCATGTACAACCCTGTTTAGGATTTCCTGCTTGTGCCCCTGATTCATAATAAAAGTAATCATTCATCAGTCAGTAGAGAAAAAATGTGGTCAAACAACACCAAGAGTTACATTCTGCTTAAACATTAATGTACTAGAATAATAATAGCAATATATGTGTAATACATAACACGTACATAATACTGTATGTGTCATGTGTGTAGACTTTTGTCTGTATTAAGTATCTTAAAGCACATTTTCCTATTTATAGTAACATACTTAGACTTAAGTAAAATTATAAATGTAGTTATTTTACATGTAATGATGTACGTGCACACTACTGGAATCTACCTGCAGTTGTTCAGCGGTGAACGACGTCCGCGCCCTCTTGGCTGGTTTTGGTTGGCAGTCCTGATCAGAGGGCAGCGCTCCTTCTAGAGTCAGACCTGTTCCTGAAGACAATCAAAGAAAACCACAGGTTTTCTCATGTCACTTCACCAAAAGTGAAAATTCAGTCATCATGTCACAAAGTTATACCAAACAACATAAAAAAACCAGCTCCACAAGGTCTGCGTGATAACATTGAAGATTTGTGCAAACAAGCCATGTAACATAATTAAATGTTTTCTTGCCAACAACCACAGCTCAAAGTATTTATAACCTTATGTCCAAAAGAAAATCCAACAGACAACAGAGTTCTGCAAAGGTACTGTTTATAAGGTTGGGGAAACCTGCAGTCAGCTGAGACTGAGGAGGAGACTGAGGAGGAGACTCGGATGAGTCTTGAAACGTGTCTCCCACTGAAAAAACTTTGTCCAGATGAACAGAATCATCTTTCTAGGATTCTACCAGAACAGTTATTATCAGTGTGAAAAATATAAGAAATAACAAGGTTAATATGGATGTTATGATCCACATGGAATTCCTTGTTTCTACGTCTTTCCCTCTATAATGTAATGTCTTCTTACTCTGGTTATTTTTTTAGAGCTCACCAGAAAATTGTCATTTCCAAGTTTAAGTAATTTTGCAGCAGGTCCTTCATTTACTCTTATGTCTGCTGGAAAACCACTGTTTGAACTCTCAGATTTTTCTCTCAAATTCAGAAAAGGTAACAAAGATCAAATATATTTCATGTTAAGGCACTAGGAAATCTAAACCTTTGCCTTGTAATGTTGCAATAAAAAATAAATGATTTTTTTTTTACTGACTAACAAGGTTACAGTTGCAACAGAGAGTTGGACTGAGCTCTTACAGGATATCTGTGATGTTGAAGCCAGTGTGGAAAAACAAAAAAAACTTCTTGAGAGGAAACTTAAACGAGTGCTGGAAACTTTAGAGCTCAAGTGTCCAAAACCTGCCAGAATATTTTATTCCATCTGCAACTGAACCTCTGAACAAAGCTGGATTACCAACCGGACAAATCGTCCCAGAGGCCCCAGGCCAGCATGACCCCCTGAAGAGCCCCAGATTTGCTCCATATGATTTGAGTCCAGTTTAATTCATTGCAAATTTGTTGAAAATCTGTCCCATTAAAGTAAAACAAGTACAGAGGATCCTCCCTCAAGGACTCAAAACTGCAAAATCAAATTTTATGATATTAACTGTTATAGTTCATTTGCTTTAATTTTTCAGTTTCAACTAATTAACACACAAAAAACCTTATAAATAATATTATTCCATCTTTATACAGCAATTATTTTCATGAATAACCCAGTCATTATTACCCTAAAGCCCAATCAAACATATTGCTGTTGTTGCCTGACCAGCAGGTTACTGCCATCCAACAATACTGACAACAAATACTGATCTTTGAGAAGATACTATCCATACTTTTCTGTCAGTCAGCTCATTGATTAATCAGCTATCATCTCCTGGTTGGCTTCCTGAGCAAATAATGAAACTGACATGTACAGTGGGACCCTTAACAGGTCAGTCCAACCATGGTCCATGAACTCTTGGATATTTCTGCTGGTAATCCATCATAGACCAACATTACAGTTACATATTTGATGCGGTGTGTTACCGTTTTCTGCAGCCCTGCGGAGGTTGTCCACCATGATGTCGTAGTGGCTGCGGCAGAGCACCCTGCCCTCCACCAGGCCGAACTCTTCCCCGGTTGATAGCTGCCTCTTGCAGGAGAAACAGGCGAAACAGGCCAGGTGGTACACGCTGCCCCGGGCCCGTCGCACCCAGTCGCTGGCGTACACCTGTCGGCCACACTGGGCGCACTTAGTGCCGAACCTACTGTGAGGAAGACAGAAACAGACAGGTGAAGTTTGGCAGCAGGCTACGTTAAAGTCCCAATCTAAATCACAATATGAGCACATTAACACACCTTAAATACAAATAGTCAAAATACTGTCATTCTCAGTTAACAATACATAATAAAATGCAGTGTGTTCACGGAACTGATACAACAGTTGTATTAGTCCAACTGTAAATCCATTAATTATATTAATCTTATGTCTATCTTGCACCAGTAGTGATTTGCTTTGAATAGATAGATAGCTAGATACTTTATTGATCCCCAAAGGGAAATTTATACTGCTGTTATGACCATTGCAAAATCATGCAACTGAACGTTGCCTTACATGTTTTACTTTGCACGTCACTTGATCTTATTTCAAACCCACATCCTTGTTGCCTTGTTTAACCTGAACACTGTCCATGTATTTCTGAGTTGCGTTGCTCCAAACAGCGGTAACTGTTTAACTTCTCTTACTTCTTCAATCTGAACATTTTTATGTTAAATACAATGGTTTCAGTTTTTTTCCTCGTTCTTGTTGCACATATTTTCGTAGATTTATTTTTGTTTGCATTTCTTCTTTTCCACACATTGGATAATCACAGCACAAGTAAAGAAATTTAAATCAGAACAATGGAAAATAAATTCTACTGTGTAATTTAGGCTTTTTTTAATGGTCTCCTGTAATATTTTGTACGTAGTTTCCTGTGGTATCTTGTGGAATATTGTGGTTATTGTTGAAGATTATTGTTGATTTTTTGGGGGAAAGAAGCTTTGGACAGGAGTCGGATAAGTGTCTAAAATGGCCTTGTCTACATTAGCAGAGACGTCATTATTTAATCTTCATTCCTGTTGTTATCATTTGCTTCATGCAAATCCAGCACCTCAGAGTCCTGTGTCTACTATTGTCTTGTAATCAATCCAATGAATGACGTTATTTGCATTTTACTTAAAAGGTACTTCGCTTTGTATTCATATGTTTCTTATGTTTATTTCTAGCTTCATTTTTTTAGATAATTCCACATTATAATCTTTGTATCACTTTCCTCTAACAATGCAGTATTTCACCACTCTGGATGTAGCCTGAGAGGCAAAACCCAGGGCGAAAGAGACTGTCTCACTGCTGCTTGTGTTTATGCCACTGTGGTAACTGGAGTCAACCTTGGTGGCTGATTCAGAATTTATTTTTGTCAACTCAGACCTTGCAGTCATTACAGTAAGAATACACAGTTTAGAGAAATTGTTGGTGAGTAACTCAAATTGAAACTGTTAAAAAAAAAAGTGAAGTTGACAAAGCTGTGATTTTGAAAAAGTGAAGGGATGATGTTTCTCCCATCCACCTACTACGCCCAAGATTTCTCTGTCAGTTACTTTGCGGTAACACTTGTGCACACAAGCACAACATAAACTAAAATAATAAGGTCCAAAAACAAACTCTAAATGCAGGATCCCACTATGAGACAGGGACATTAAATTAGGTCATAATGCAGTGGAAGTTCAATTATAGTACATTATAGTACATTAGTGGTACAAATTTTAAATCAATCCATGTGCTAAAACCTTTTGATGAGCAGAGAGATGTTTGTCCAGTTTACTGTTTTTACTGCAGGGTTGTGACTGTGTTACTGATCTGGATGTGAAAAGATCATGTAGACTTAAAGCACATCATGTCTCACCCTGCAGAACATATATTTTTCTGATACTGAGAAAATCCTAATCCCCTAAACACCCAGAAAAATAAATCAACTCATGATCATAATTTATTACTTGGACATATATTGTCCCCTTTTTTGATTGAAAATTCATTATTCTACTGTACATTCTGGTGTAAAAATCAAGTGTTTTACAAATTAAAGCTCTTTGGCCAAATTTGAAAAAAAGTTAAACGCCTACTTTTATAAGGACTAATGCAGAAACATCAAAAAAGCATCTTGCAGATGTAGAAACAGCAGAAACTAAACAATAAAAATTGGGTCTTTTTGCATGGCTTTTCATTAATGGGAAAAGCACCTACAAGGATTTTGGGGTTTCAGTCAGATTAAGAAAACAGAAAGCAAGAAAATATCATTTTTGTTATTTCACAGACGCAGTGATGTTGCACAGGAATATCTACAGAAAAAAATCTCTGGTCATGTTTTTCATTTGTTTTGTCGCCATTCATTTCAGAGTAATGCAGTGTTTGACATCTGCAGCTGAATGAATCGGCTACGTTGGTGCACGGAGGTTATTTTACGTGTACATTGAATTCCTGTGTTTCAGAATCACATTAATACGTCGAAAGGAAAAAAAACAACAACATTTAAATCGCTAAATTCATTATTTTAATTTGGATAAAACATCAAACCTCAAACAACATTTAAAATATGATATAAAATGCCCATTTTCCATTTCCAGTCAAGCTGTGATACTTCCCTGAATATCAAAAGGTATTGAGGCCTATATAAAAATATTTAGTTAACGCTTTGCAAAGATAAAATCAGTCCTAAACAAAACGGATCTTACCTGAAATAATCCAGTTTACAGTAGATTTCTTTGTTTTTAACGTAGCAGCTGCTGTGTTGGCGCAGAGACGCTCTGCAGACTGAACACTCCAAACACCCCAAATGCCAGTTCAGGTTGTTGACCTGCGGAAATAAAAATACACTTTATGCACGTCATGTAACCACAGTCATATTAACTAGTTTTCTATGCAGTTTGCTTCATTTAAATTATTATTTTTTAAATCAGAAAGAAACAAAGAACGAAAGACTGATAAAAAGGAAAATTTGCGTTAATGCATGAGAAAAATTTGTCACCATATTAACATGTTTTTCGCTTATTTCTTGTGGTGAATATAAGAATAAAATAAAGCCTATAAACAAAGTTGGGGCTTAAATAACTGGAAGCTTCGTTGATGCATTTGATTCCTTCTAAGAGTGTAAATATTTATCATTTTCCTATGTCGGTTCTTACCTTGAGCAGGTATCGGTCATGGATTTCCATGCCGCAGCTGGCGCACTGGGTCTTGGTCGCCGGAGGAGAGCAGAGGCAGGCGGCCTCCGCCGGACTGGATTCGCCGGACTCCTTCTTCACCTCCGACTTAGACTGCGTTAAAAACACAGACTGGTTTCACCGTCTTTTGCAGGTTTTGTTAAAATGTTAATTTATAAGAGTAATAGTAACAGAAAGACGAATCCTGGAAAAACATTATGCTCTCCGACAACAAATAATTTGATTTCATTTCCAGAAATGTTTTCACCAGTGTATATGTTTATATATTAAATATACATCCTCGTCTGTGCTGTGGTAATTCCAAAATGTATGTTTTCTGTACATTTTGTAATCTACAGCCTAAAATGCAGCATTGCGTGAACTTGAATCCGCGTATTAAAAGTTAATAATTGACTTTTGGCGTTTTTTACTCGCCATACCTGATCGTTAACGCTTACAGGTACAGTCTAGTCTCCTCCTGATTAAATCTGTGCCTCTGCGAAAACCTTCAAAGCCCTGAGAAGCTTATCCTGCATGCAAAAAGTTTCCGAAGAGAGCAAAAAAGAGGAATCAACTAAACCTTACAGCCTGAAAGACAAAGAAATCAAAAGGTTGCAAACCAAACTCGTCCAGATGTTTGTGACTCACCATTTTCGGGTCTTGAACGCTGCCTATTTGGAGAGAAGCTTGCTCTGCGCATTACGCATCTCTGCCCCAACCCACACTATATCCGGTCCAAAACAACGAATAACAGTTTCTCCTGCATTTAAACCCTGGCAACAAAAGAAATTTTGATGCAATTAGAAGAAAAAAAAAACTATATGTGATCGATCGTTCCTCTTGTGTGCAATAGGAGGCTGTATTCCAATGCAATCAAACGCAGTGAAAAGAAAGGATGGCACTACATCTGCAATTAGCGGTGGATTGAAATGCTTCGCTTGATAAGAGGCAACCCGAGTGTCAATTTCATCTGTCAATCAAGAAAAGGCAACCGAGCCACCAAGCTATGAGAGAAGAAAAGCGGCGCATCCTAATTTCAATAGCTGTATAATCGAAAATCGAAAAATCTCCAAAGTGAAGAGGCTCAATTGGAGATCGCTCTATTCATAACAGACAATGTGCAGAAACTGCAGCTGATCTTGAGGCATAAAGGAGCTTGATTGTCTCTTTCTCATGATGGACCCATTTAAGTACTTGAGGCTCCCCTGGGTGATTACAGCTGCATTCATAAACTGCCAAAAATCTGCGTTTGGGTGGTAATCCGGAGTCCATGTTGTCCTTCATTTTGTCGAAATTAACAGCAATGCAAGATTATGTTAATTACCAGCTACGATATAAATATTGGAGGCAGTAAAAGAAGACGAGATGGCCTATGGGAATAAAAAACATATACTTCATACATGGAGAAGCTTCCAAAAACAGCAAAAACATCGTCCAATACAAGTTTTTCCGTAACATCACAGGCAAAATATCCAAATAATTCCGTGGTGCATGGTTCTTTATACAGGCTGTCCTCCCCGTAACAAAAAATAATTCTCCTTCTCTATAATCCAACTTCACCAACTTTGTGGGACTGGGAGTCAAACCAGTGGCACCAGTGTCCCTCCCAGACACACTCCCAGTACTGCTGGTCCTCTGTGGTTTCTTCTCCGCCCCTCGAACTCAAAGTTTACACCCAGTTCAGGATCAGACGGGATCTGATGCTGCCCATTGGACCAGCACACCCGGGTTAACCCTCCTGTTTGTAGATACACGAGTATTTAAGACATGAATTCATTTAAGAAATCGTTAAAAAATGACTTAACAAGCAAATTATTCAGTTTTTCTCCTTTGCTGACAGGGACTGTTGCAGATCAGAGGCCAAGATGATGGAGGGTAAGATCTAAGTCATCATATTATTTTTAAATACTTTTTTGTGTTTGTATTCACTCACATTTAAATGTAAATGCCTCAGGATCAAGTCTGTCTAATACATCTCTCACATGCACATACTTTGAAAGGATTATGTTGTATGTTTTTATGTTTGCAGGCTAAAAACTTCATTTTCTCCTTATACTTACCTATATTTATCTCTAATTGATAATTCTGTACATTAAATATTAGCAGATTTTTCTCTGATGTAAAAATCCTCTGCTTGTTGTAGGAAGAGTATAAGGATTAGTTAGTTAGTTATGAGGTTTGTTTTATCACAAAAGGTTTTACTGTAAATTCCTATTAGACTTACAATAATGAATAATTATGAATCTGACAAAAGCACAAAGAAAATATTTTAATTGTTTTGTTGGGACAAAGGCAAGTTTATAAAATATTCGAGTAACACTGTTGTGTGATAATTTAGGAAACATCCTAAATTATCAGGTTGATTGATACCAGGCAAGGGGATCATGATTAGCGTCCACCAAAGGCTCTTTGTGCCAAACATGTCATATCAGTGTCAGATATGTGTTTAGACAAGTCCATGTTTCTGCTTGTTTTTGAGAAAAACGGACCTCAGGTTCTCCATATTGTAGGTGGAAAAGACCATCCAGTTAAAGGTGCAAAAGCCAGCCTCTGTGATAGTACGGGTGTCTTGCACCTTGTGTGATGACCCAGAGTGTGCGTGCTTGACTGCTGTCCAGATCTGCCTCCAACTGACACTTCATTAAGAGGAGAATCAGACGACAGTGACCGAGAACTATCCAACAAGAATGGGCAAATATTCCACTTGCAAAACTGCAACAATTAGTCTCCTCAGTTCTGAATTGATTAAAAAGTGTAAATGAAAGTTAATGTGATGTAACACACTGGTAAACAAGACCCTGACCCCCAAATGTTTAAGTGTGTTGGAGGCATCAAACAAAATTTGCTTATATATATATATTTAATTTTAAATTTTTAATATAATTAACTTGGTCAGTGAAAGCACTGAAGATCTTCCATCCATACATCCATACATATGACCACTTTTCCTCTCAAGGGTCGTGGGAGTGCTGGAGCCTGTCCTAGCTGTCATTGAGTGAGAGGCGGGGTACACCCTCGCCAGTCTATCACAGGGCTGACATATAGTGACAAACATTCACACTCACATTCACCAATTAACCTAACTGGATGTCTTTGGATGGTGGGAGGAAGCTGGAGTACCCGGAGGAAACCCACACAGGCACAGAGGAACATATAAACTCCACACAGAAGGCACATGGCGGACCCGTGGATTCAAACACTGGTCCTTCTTGTTGTGAGGTGACAGTGTTAACCACTACACCACTGTGCCGCTGATCTTTATGTTTCTCAATGAAATAAAAGTTCAAACAAGGTAACAAATCACAGATTTAAATTTTTTTGCATTTCCGAGGAAGGCCCAACAGTGATCCTTTTTTTTGTAAAATATGGGATAAGAGACAAATGTTTCCCTCCTCAATCTGACTCCTGGTGTCCATGTGGGCTGCATATTACAAACATTAGTAAACTCAGGAAATCAGTTGAGCATAATTATCACAAAGCTACACTTACATTTAACATTTTTAGTAATGCTTCCTCCAGTTATTGTGTTATTGCGTGGTAACACCAACTTAAGTGAACAAGGTAGTGTTCTTGGTAAGTTGATATTTTAGAAATTTATGAAGCCACAGCTTTATGTTTCTTCCGCTAAAAACACCAAACTACCTGTACCTAAGAAATAAAAGGACTTAAAGTAAAGGTTTCCATGAAATCAATGGCACTTTAACTTTTATTGATTGGTTAAAAAGCATTTGTTGCAGCAGAATGAGATTGTCTCAGTCTCTTTGTATTGTCAGTGTCACGCACTTCAGCAGGTCTGTGCATTAGCTGTGATTACCACATGGAGCAGGGTCAACTGGAAGTGCGCTGGTCAAGATGCGTGTGTTATATCACTTCCATTATTGTTTCTCTTTAATGTGCAAGAGTGAAGGTTTTTGACCACTGGCACCGGTTTAGACCAGCAGACCTTTTCAGAGACAGTGGGTTTAGGATGATCCAGTATATATACAGTTGAAAAGAAGCTGTTTTCACCAAGTAGTTAATGCATTATTAAAAACTTATACTATAATCTTCTACAGGAACTAGCATCCAGAGAGGAAATACCATGTAGTTATTATTGAAATTATAAAAACCTGATGAATCAACATTATTCTAATTCAGAGATCAGCATCTATTGAATACATACTCACCAGTTGTGTATTCAAATGTATTATTCAGTGTTAATTACCATCGTTATTTCAAGACAACTGAGTTATTGGAGGAGGAGAGTGACCAAAAGCTCCAGAACAAGCAAGAAGAACTGTCATTCATTGTGTCACTGTACCAAATTTAATAGATAGTTGGCATGTGAATATCTGAAATCCTGTATGAAGTTACTGTTAATATGTCTTGTTAGAAAGTCAAACAGCCACTAAGAGACACAAAATGACCACTAAGTGACATAAATCACCACACAGAAAAACACGTCAGCCACAGTGATAAAAAACAATCACAAATTGGAAACGAGTGAAACAAAAAGCTCACAAAACAACCACAAGAGACAGAAAACGACCATCCCCAGATGACAACCTCTTGACAATGATAATATCCCAAGATGAGTCACCTGTTGCATCCTGTGCAGCTCTGTGGATGTGTGAAGTTCCACCCACTGCTACTGTATGTGCATGTGTGTGTGTGTGTGTGTGTGTGTGGCTGCTCTGTCCTGCTTCCTTTACACACAACTGTCTGTGATCCCACACAAACAATAAGCCAAGAGCACACTGCCACAATAAAAACAAACTGAGGCACATGCTAAAGCTATTAGACTCATCCAACGAGCCCCGGTGGACAGTTTGTTGGCTGGTATGACAACAATGTATGACGTGCGTTGTCCGCTTGCTGTGAAGGTACAGAAGGGTTCACATGAGGGCGAATGTCTTATTTACAGTGCTGAACATTGGGAAACAACGAGTATTAAGGTGGGGTCCTATTGTCAGTAATGAATAACAATGCTTGTGTAACATATTGACCTTCACTCACTAAGGCTATGAGTTAAGGTGGTGCCTAAAAACTTTAATTGTTGGTTGCATAGACAACTACTGCAAGTCATTTCCATTGTATTGGTTTATATTATTTTTATACATGCAGTGTAGCTGAGGAGCCAAAATACATCGTAGCTAAATAAACAAAAGACTGACGCAGCCATCTTCAAAACTCAACTGTAATCAAACACTCAAGAACAGACAAAAAACATTGTTTTAATTGCACATGATGAGATCACTAAACTCTGAGACAGTGAAATGATAGAAAGTAGAATAAAGGCTTAAACAACAGCAAATATGTGATGACTTTTAATAGATGGATTCACTTGATCCACAGCTATGTGCACACGCTGTTACACATATGTCAGTGCATTCAGTCATACACACATGTACACATGGACACAGCCTGTTTTTCTATTCTATTGTTTTTATCCTTGATCTATTTTATCCATTTGCTTGTTTTGTTGTTTAACCCCAATTTAAAGCCTAAACAGAGACAGGGGCTGCAAATTAACTTCAGCTCCACGCCCCATGAGACATCTGTTGAATTTGTGCTTTATATTCTTCCTATTTAACAATGTTTATCTGTACAGCCCTGGTTGAATAAATAAATGCATTAATCATCGTGACATTGTGCAGTTAAACATGAGCAACAATGTCTTCTCTTCTGTAGATGTTGCCTGCCTGCAGCTCACGATTCTTTCCAAATCTCTGTTTTCTGTAATTCTTTTGGGTGAGGTGCAGACACACAATGTGCATGATTCATACCCCTTTCTTTCAATGGTTGCATGTCACAAAGAGCCAGCACAAAGCCAGGTTACAGGCATGACTGATGCTCTGCTTGGCATGTTGGATGACAAGGCGTTAGGAGAAGGCTGGAGAGAGCCCTAAATGCAACACTAATGTCTTATCTTGTTGTTGTAGAACTTCTTCCACTGTAGTCCATGTAACTATTGTTAGATGGTTGAGATAAAAGTTGGACCTGGGGCAACAGGAACAGAGCTTGAAAATGTTAATTGATACAACTGCTCACCTGCATTGCCAACCACGAGTATCCCAGGGATAATCACGTTTGCAGTTCAGCTGCTTAGAGACAGTTTTGAGAAAAATGGGCTACATAGTCGTTTAGGTTGGAGGATTTGGGGAGTTTGGTGAAACGTGACAATAAAAAAAAAAAAGCACTGTGGCGACATGCACTTCAAATCAAATTATTAATTGTGTTAATGGGCTTACTAGGTTTATGCTGATGACAGGACCATCGCTCAGGGCTGTGGGGTGGGAACCACTGCTGACAAATACTTTGGACAGAAGTGTCCACCAACTATTTGCTCAAATCTTTCTTTGTGGTATGTGTGCATGAGACTTTTCTGAGGGAGTAACAACTGAGGATGCGAAGAAGCACATGAATAATTCAAATATAAACTGAGACAGGAATGTTTGCCTTTGGGAGCTCGTTGCCGAACCAGTTTGACGTTTGAAGACTCGGCCGTCCAGCACCGTCCAACATTCAACAGGCTGCAGCTACTCTGAGATCAAACCCATCTAGATTACAGTCCTGCAGCCAAGCTTTCAACAAACAAAGGAAATGGCACATTACACCATCCCTCTCTCTGAAAACTTGCACTGGAGAGAAAAAAAACCTCTCCAGTTATTTAACAAATACAAGTTTATTTGAAGTACAGACAAGGAAAAATGAAGGGATTTTTTCAGGGCTTGCACTCCATATGACAGCAATTTGGGGGTATTGTGTATTTTGGCCCAGGCGTGTGGTCTATGATAGATGACAGGAGAGAAAATCACGAGCCGCTGGCTTGAGCACAGACATGCAAATTGCTTTCAGCTGATTGCTGTATTCTGTTTGATATTTATCAACTGGATTACAGTATTTCTCTTTAGTTACAGCCAGGAAGCAGCTGATCAATTCCACTAAAGGAGGGAAGAGAGAGAGCTCGTGTTTTTCCTCTGCTGGGTAAAAGTACAAACCTCTCAAGTGGCCAGTGAGTACTGGAAAATGAAGGGTATCCTCAAACGTGTCTTGTTTTACCAAACCAAAAGAGACAAAATCCAAAAATCAAGAAGATTATTGTAAGAAAACATCTTATAGTGCAAGTTCACAAGTGATTTATGCATCATGACGTGAAGCATCATCTTCTACAGTTGGCTACTACCAGTTTGTCACTGTGCATATTCATTTAGTAAATGATAGATAAACTCAAACAACTTGAGTTTTGTAATTTACAAAAAATGATCTAGAATTGTTGTGTTTAACATGAATCAGCACTACATGAAAGAGGCTCCAACTGAGTGAAGTTTTGTGACTTAATACTGCACGTATTGCGTTTTATTTTTGTATGTTTATTGGGTGGATAACTGTAAATATACTGCAAAGTGATGGTTTCTCTTTAGTGTGGGTCGTACTGCGATACTGTAGTAATACAAATTTTATCTTAGAAAAGCTTATTTCTAAAAGTGAAAAAAAGATTAAGAAGAACACAAGACACACCTTTTCCTTCTGTAAGGGCTGTAAGTACAGAATGAAAGGGATTCTGGGTTTAATAAAATGAAATTTTATTATAAATACATTTTATTATTGAATAGATCCAAAGTTACTATAGCGTAAAGGTTAAAAGGTGTTCAGCTGGTGACCATGAAAACCAAAACATATAATTTACATAATTTCCTTTTGTCATTTAAGTTTTTTTTTTCTTTTTAACAATAATGTGGCACAAAGATACAAATCATACAAGCATAAGATTGTTGGGTAAGAAATAAACAAAACCTCAGCATAGATGGATTACTGAACAAATCTACCAGGCACCAGCCCAGAGGCTAAATAGGTTAGAGGGGAACCTCTTACTGTTCTAGTGTGAAGTGAGCGTCAATATTTCTTGTTTGAAAGTCACAGAGCTCAGTTAAAAAACACAAAAGACCATGAAGAGATGCAAAACTATCCAAAAGAGACAAGCTATAACCAAACATTAACACAAAATTAACCAAAATAGACAAAAAAACAACACTACTTAAAATAGGTGAAAAATAAAAAAGAAACACAACTGAGCAAAGACATAAAATAACAACAGACTATGTGGGAGCCTCATTCGTGGGGGATTTGTATAGGAGGGGTGGGGGGCCCTTTACCTCTAATTTTCTCATAATCTGTTCATGCATCCCAGTATCCCTTTTACACCCTTACACCCCATTCCCTCTCAAGGATTACTTATGTATGTAAAGAAATTTTGCCAAATTTGCTTAGTCTTTAACTTATTCAAGTTTAACCCAGTCTGTACTAGAATCCTGGAGTCATCTTTGACCAGGATATCTCCTTTACCTCCTACATAAAAGACATATCTGGAACGTCCTTCTTCCACCTCAGTAATATTGCTAAAATTAGAAACACCCTGTCTCAAAGTGATGCTGAGAAACTAGTCCATGCATTTGTTACTTCTAGATTGGACTACTGTAATTCATTACTGA
>JAUMHL010000030.1:20437095-20456708 GCA_032362345.1 Sandelia bainsii
TGATTTGGCGCTATATAAATAAAGTTGAATTGAATTGAATTGAATTGAATTGAATTGAATTGAATTGAATTGAATTGTACTGTCTGGTCTATGTGGACTCTTCCAGTTGTGTGAAATAGACCAGACTCTGGCTGCTTTAGGTCTAATAAAGCAGATGAAAACACATTTCCAGGTTTTTTGTGCTTCTTTCTGAAAATGTAGGATAAAGTACAACCCCACAGAGCACAGAGAAATGAGAACGCGTGCTTGTTTCATTTGCAACATATGCAGTCTCGGGTTCAGTCCATTTTAATTCTTCTTCTTATACTGACTGGTATCTACTGGTACTTAAATGTACTTATAGTGGAAGAAAACAAGGTTATGAGGGAAAAACAACTGCACATTTTAGAGCAATTGAGAATTAAACTGTACTTTACTTTAAATATATTTGCAAACACTGAGAACCTACATGGTAAAGTACTGGGAAAAATCATGTCAACACAATGTGTCTTATTGTGTAGTTAATGAGGACAAAGGGGAGAAGCTACACATTACTGTGGTGTAGTATTGTGGGAAGAAAATGCAGTATTAAAGATATCATGTTGTTCACTTTATTGTAAGATTGGAATAAGGACAAGAGACTATAAATGGGATGTTAATTTTGAAAATCCTATGTTGATCCAACGCTGCAGCCACTCCTAACAGCTAAGCTGGGGTAGAAAACAAACACACCCATTTTCACAAACATACATGTGTAGGGTTTTGCTTAAGTCAAAACTAATATTAACGGTATCTAATATTTAAGGGAACCTGTTTAATGGTTTACATTCGTTTACAGTAATTAACAGAATGAATTGATCAGATTTAGTGTAAATTACAGTTAATAAAGTGCTATCATTATTTCACACAAGCCACCCCAGCTTCATGGCGCTGTAATAACGAAGGTTTCACTATACTGAACCTTGATGTTGAACCTCTAACCTCATTTTATACTTAGACCCTTTGACCTTGCAGAAGAATTTTTCTTTGAGCAGCACATCATTTGTTTGTTGTCTTCTCTGTTGGGGATGACAAACATATGTATATGTGTGGAGGAGGAAGTTGAAAGAGAAGTTTCTTTTTTCTCATTGGCAATAGTTAGAAAAAATAAGCAATGACAGAGGAAAAGAAAGTTTGTATAAAAATAATATGGTTCAATCATGTTCCTGCAGCCTCAGTCATCCCACAGCAAAAAATATGACAAGAACACATTGTTGTAGTTCCGTTTGATTCAATTTAGTCTTGCCTCTGATCAGGGTCCAGCTCTTTGCTTCAGCTCTAGATATGTTAGGAATTGGGTCAGTGTCAGGGATCAGCCACTTACCCAATCAGCTAACCAGCTCCAGAAGGAAAATTACTTCCTTCCGACCACTTGCACTCACCTGCAGTGACCTGGAGCAATCAGAGGTGAATGTTGCTCCTAATCACTGCAAAACCTTTTAGGTCAGCACACGCACTCCCCTCCGTGGCCCACCCAACCTCCCCTAACACCCCCCCCCCCCTCCCCCTCCCCCTCCCTCACAGGCCAGCTCTGAGTTCAAGTGTTTAAACTGTCACATCAAATACACTCATTGTGGAAATTACTTGCACAGGACGCATTGTATGTTTACGTTGATGCCGACTGCAATATCCTGCAGCTCTGTTGATCCTAGCAGCTCCGTGTCGAGCAGCGATGTTGAACTGTGTCAAGGAGAGGTGGCTGTTGCCGGCCACGCTTGTGCTCTGGTCAGCTGGGGGAAAGCGCAAAAGGTGGGACAGGAAACGGTGGGGTGTTTTAGCAAAGAGCACTGGAAAGGATCTATAACCTGGAGCGCAACCAGGACTCCCACAGTGTTTGTTTTGATAAGAGCACCATTGGTCATTCACTATACTGAGCTGGAGAGTGTGATAAAGCACATTGCAAAGAGGTGAGATGCTTCAGGTAGAAACACTAATAGCACATTATGAATTTAACAAGTTTAATAGCTTCTGGTGAAGAGACACACTGATGGCTAGTGAGCCACAAAAGCACTCTGGTGTTAGTGTTTCATGCACCCTTAACTTTTAAGGGGCCAGAACCTACATGCATGAAACCATGAACACTTCAAATGTGGTCTGTGTGCAGAGTGACTAAATTACAGTGATGGGACTTTGTGTTTTTCTATGTTGAACTGTGCCAGCTCTCTGACAGTTGATGAATTAGTACAAATCTCGCTCCGCCCAAAGATCATTTTCAGCATGTAGTGTAAAGATCTGAGGATTGTTACTCACTCACAGTGCAATCAGTTTGTGGACCAAGTGACTATGGGGGCTACTGTGTGAGCAACTGTATATGTGCAGCAAGCATGAAAAAGACTCAAACTGTTAAAATGAGCAAATACAAATGGTGAAAATCTTCCTTCAGAACAATGCAAAAGTCTTTAAAATGTCTTCAATGTAGGATTTTTAATATACACAAATAGAAAATGAGTTTGTTATACCCATACTACTTGGTGAACTCTAATTTCTTTTATAATCTGCTGCATTTCCATTTAGTGCCACTACTTTGGTTCATGATCCAGAACCTGAAGAAATAAAGGAATTCCATCAGCCTTAGGGCCGTGACACACATCCCACTGGTTGGCACTGGATGTTTTTAATGAGTTATGAGCACATACAGGGAAGCATGAGGGATAAAAACAAATTGTCTGGTGGCTGCAAGTACGCCAGAAAACACCTGTCCAGTTGGAGCTGAGCATGTCAAATATGTGCTCAACATAACACACCCCCAGAACTACAGACTGATGAGAAACCAGATACTGACAACTACTTTCATTCATATGTATATGAACTCATCGAGAGTCTCAGCTGCTAAGTGCGCTGATATGTTTACAAGCTAGAAGCTAGCTTTGCCCATCTGCTGTTTGGTGCTGGACAGTTTCTGCAGCTGGTGGAGAGGAGCCGAGTCTTCATGCTGGGCTACCGAAAGTGAGTTTGTCATTATGAGAGACATATTTCACATTCAACTAGCAATACATCACCTAGTGCAGCTTTAAGTATAGTTGTTTCTTTCCACTACTGCTTAAATGTGGACCACCAGCTGACTGTCTGCCCTGTCTACAATCAGCTGCTTCTCCTATAAGGTTATTCAAATGATACCTGCCTTTGTTTTGTCTGGGCTGTTTAAGGGCTCACCTCTGTGCAGGTCTCTCAGAGACCACATCTAAAGTGGCACATGATTCCCTTGCCTGTGCACCTACTGCAACTCCATCAGTTGGATTGACTTGTTCCACAACTGGGCAGGAAGTCTGTTAATCTGCAACCCGATCCAGGGGAAGGAAGAAGTCAGGAACCAGCCTTCAGTGCTTTCACCAATCGTATTCATCACCAGAGCTGGGCCGAGGCTCATTTAGAGCGGGAGCATGGCTTAACTAAACATCTTCTCCATAAAATAAATGCTTCCAGGTTACTCCCAGTCCAGGTTCCACTCAGAGGAGCATCTGACCTCAATTACCAGGAATGCTATAGGAAGCAGCGGGCCTCGCTCTGCAGCCTGTGCCAGCAGCACCATGGCAACCAGCAGCACGTCTAAGAGCCCATCGCTGGTAGGAGCCCGATTCAGGCACTTGTAAGGCGGGAAATGATGATTTGATAATTAGTTCCTGATGTGGTTTGCTCTTTTTCATATCAATCATGTCTAGGAAACAGAATGTAATTCAAATACAGTTTGCTGTTTGAAGCTGCCGAGCTGTTGGTCGGTTGGTATATTGAACGTCCACTGAAGCGTGATGAGCGGACGTACACAGTCCACTAAATGTTAATTTATGAAACTTTAGGACTAAACATTACAGAAATTCAAAGCACTTAAAAGACAAAAAAAAATCTGATATTTCAGATCATGTTTCAAAATGTATTTATAATGAAACTAAAATAACTGTGGACAGTGAGTGTGCTAATTAGATATTCCAGAGGACATTGCTGTAAAAACTGAGTTGACTTTACAATTGAAATACAGTTTCCAGAAAGCGCCCTCTTTGAGGAGTAGGAGGGGTAAAGGTCTTGCTGGTCAGTACCATTTCAACATTTGGGATCATTTAGAAATGTTTTTAATTATGTTAGCAAAGCTGAAAATATGTAAGTTTTCACATGTAAGTGTAGGTAACAGAATAATGCTCTTTTGTAACGGTGAAAATTAACCTACTTTACTTTACAGTGAGATTAAAATTAGAAAACTAAAATGCATTCAGAACATCAATAAATTATTATAAATATTATAGGAGCACTGAAGTAGACTTTCTAGGATTTTTGATAGTTTGTTTTGAATAATGTTAGATTTATTAAATTCATTTTGAGTGTGAAGCTAAAGAAGGTGAATGTTGTCTAATAATAATATAATAATGATAGAAACAACAGCTTAAATCAATAAATCAAACATGAAATGTTTGTTTTGCAGACACAACTGCTTCAGACTGAAAATAAAACATTAAAAAAACTATGCTGTCGGGTATATTGTGCACTAAATATATGACATCACAGTCTTAGTCGCTCAATTTGGCAGCATTTCCAGACAAGATAATCAAAATACGAAACAAGTTAACATTACTACTACTACAGAACATTACTACTCTAAATTAAAAATGTACTTGAAGAAGGGTACTGTAAAAGTCCTGTAGTACTGTTTGAGGAGCACATGTTGTGGTATAGGACCAGCAGGATTGTCTCTGTGTCTTAAAAGCAAAACACCCAGACACAAACTTGGCAAAATCGTCTCAGACAAGATGCTGAGCTCATACAGTTTTGGGCTTAAGTGGTGTGTGAAGTGTTTTTTTCCTTGATGATGACAGAACGTGGAAAAGAAACCTTAGCACGGGTGATGCTGTGGTTTCTGATTTGCAAGACAAACCAGAAACTGTGATGTCAACGAGAAGAGGAAGAAGAAATTTAGGATATAAGCCTGGAAAAATGTCATTGGCGAATCTGAATCTGAATCACAATGGCACTGGTAACAAATTATTCAAAATGAAATAAGTTTTTTTTGACACTTTTAACTTTAAAACATATTCAGTATGAAATATGAAGGAGATGAAGTTTAATTTGACAGGTCTTCAATGTTTAAAAGAATTGGCCAAACATATTTTACTATTCTTATGTGGACATGTTAGTCTTAAAACTGATATAGTATGCAGTGAATTACACAGGAGAGTTACTTCAACAGGCATAATCTCACACACAGGTTTGAGTCAGATAGAGTCTCTGTGGGAATATATATGAAAGATCACAACCTGGCAAGTAAGCTGCATGGGTTGATCAACTTTTATAAGAAAACTCTTTACCTGCAAACAAGCACAGTTTCCATGCTCATTGTTTCCTCTCATATGTCACATGGTGCTAATTACCCACCAGCGTCAGTGTTTCTGTCTGTCTGTGTTACAAACATCCTCTAACCACAAACAAAGATAACAGTTACACATTAATATCAGCTGGTGATTTGTGATGGACAGTCATCAATGTGCAAAACATTTAATGTCATTCAAAATTATTACAATGGCTTGATTACTAACTGAGTCAAACATGGGTAAATACATTTATACAATACATTTGACATCCTGAAAACTCCCCAAAAATCACAGGTTTACTCCATGTTGTTTCTGTCAGTATTACTGGATTAATTCATTGATTGTTTGAAGATAACGAGTGATGACATCACAATAACCCATTTCTAATATTTTTTGGTCCTTTTGTGTGTCTTTTTGGTGATTTTTCTAACTACTTGATTCGACTCAAGTTGGAAAGTTGAGGACTTGAGACTGGTTTGACTAGAACTGGTAAAAGACTTGGAAATTTTGGGCCCACGAAGACCTCTGCTGTGCACGGAAACATCAGCACGAGATGGTATCAGCCGCTCTTACAGGTGCGCTGCAGCTGGTCATTTTGCTGATCGAATACCAAATCCATGTACATTAATTATACATACAGTATATGCACAACAAACTTACACAAGCAGCTCTGGAGTCATGATAAATAATAAATAAGTTTCACAGCACCTGATAATACAGGTTACAAGTGAGAGAACATCTGTACACAACAACACAAGTTTTCAAACACAAACAAAAAAGAAGTAACAACAAACAAAATCTAAAGATGGATAAAATAGGTCTATAATAGTCAGGGGTGGAATGCAGTGCAATGAACACTGATCAGTTCAGATCAGATCGTTGATAGATCAGTCTCTGGCTGAACGTGCTCCTCTGTCCAGCCAGGACACTGTGTAGTAGGTGGGAGGGGTTGTCCAGCATTGAGAGGAGTTTGAACAGCATCCTTTACTCAGCTACAACATGTAGAGGGTCCAGCTCCACACCCAGAACAGAGCCTGCCCTCCTGATTAATTTGTCCATTTGTCCTGTTTTAGTGTCTGCCACCTTCACGTTACTGCCCCTGAAGACCACAGCATAGAAGATGACACTGGACACCACAGACTTAAAGAACATCTGCAACATGGTGCTGCAGATGTTGAAGGACCTGAGCCTCCTCAGAAATTACAGCCGGCTCTGGTCTATTTTGAGTTGAGTCCAGTTTATTGTCCAAGTAGACTCCCAGGTATTTGTAGCCTGAAACAACCTCTACCACTCTCTGGTACTTTGTGATGTCTCCTCCCTGAAAACGTCTTACAACAGCAGTGTCATTCTGTAGACGGCAGGACTCTGAAGTTCTCTGAGTGGTGAGTTCAGCAGTGTTGCTCTCTGTGGGATTACCTTGTTAGGGTAGAAAATGCAATAAGCATAAGCAATATGCATATAATAAGGAATAACCTTCCTAACCATAAGGGTCAAATAAAGGCTGTCAACTGTAGTAGCAATATCTTGCAAACACACAATTATAGTGAAGGGTAACAGATACATACATGAGTGCTGATTTTGTAAGAACGTAACTGAATTAATTTGAAATTCAATGGCTTTGTTAAAAAGGAGAGGCCTGGTTGTTTTATTCATTTGCCAGCAGGTGGAGATAGAGCACAAGGAATTTTTCCTTGAGCATCATCTGTTTTTGTTTCCTTTCACTTTCATTTTTTCAGTGACAAATACAGAATTTAAAGTTTGTGTATTTCTATACATTCACAAAAACATGCACATTAAATGGGTTTAAACATATTACTTAGAAGAATTTGCTGATCAGTTAAGGTTTAAAATGATCAAATCAAAATTATTTGTTGCCAAATTACTAAACTCTAACGAAAACTAAATGGAGGAAGTGGAGGAAACTGTGTCTCCGCCCATTCTCTATGTGATAATATGAAGCCAGTTAGACGATCACAGAGTTGTTATGGAGAGGGTATCCCACCTCTGCATCTCAGATATTGCCTCTTTCTAGAAACACGAAAATTTTGAACCAAACTGAAAGTTCATTTTTATTTTAAGCTGTCATAGTGTGATCTACGTGTAGAAGTCATGAGAGGTAAGTTAAAAATTTATTTCTGTCAACTGAATATGATTTTTATTTATCATAATATTACAGTCATGATGCTTAGTAGTTGTTTATTTCTTTGAATAGAGATTAGCATGTTCTCCATCTGGGTGTTTGTCAACCTGTTGCTGGAGAACTCATCATGTGCTGATGACACAAGTGTTGGTGAGTGCTCATTTTCTATTTATTTCAGAGTTTAACCTGAGAACAGGATTGAGGAGTTAATGGTAATAGGCTTAATTAACTACTTTTGTGAAATTTTGTGCCACTTTTTGTGCTTCTTTTTTGTCTATTTTGATCATTTTATGTCTTTAATTACACTGAGGATTTAAGGTTTGGTAATGATAAAAGGTCTAACTTGTCATATTCCCTGTATTTTAAACAAGCAGGAAAAGTATTTCCAAAGAAGCAGAAGCACATTAACGGTTCTGCAGCTCAGACTTTATTCCATATATTTTATTAAATAAGCATTTTTTATTGTTGCTTCACATGTGGCCTTTAATATATCAGTAGATTTGAATAGTAATATATTGAATTCTAATCTATAATAGTGCAGAAATGCTGCATTACTGCACCTGTTCCACTTTTGCTGAACTTGCTAAACCAAACTGCAGCTCATACCACATGGGAACTAATATGAACTGTGGCATTGTAAAATATTATCTTACTTTTTGAGTGGATTTACACAACACATAATCATCAGGCAGATGATAACTAAGCATATTTACTGTTACTAGTCTACAATATGCTACTAAATCTAAATATTTCTAATTCATCTGCTTCCTGGGCTTCTCCAGTAGATTTAGGGACATCAGTAGTATTTAAAGTAACATGTATGCATTTATACATTTTCCCCTTTTAGAAACATAATTGTTGTTCATTGAAAGCAGACATTCTCATCTATCCTCTCATTGAGAGCTGACCAGGAAGAAAGAGCTGCAAAGTCACATTATCTCATTGAATGTCTGACAGTTTAAAAGCAACACAGGAAGACATATTCTAATCGCACCAAGTGTTAAAAGATACTTGGAGATAGCTGGGGTGGTTTGTAGACCGCAGCAGCAACTTTTTGCCCTAAAGCATTATTTGGTTAACCATTTTCTGTGACTAGACTATGTGTCAAAAAGCTAAGAAGTAAAAGACTGCTTACAGTTTTGGTGTTGTGGTAATGTAAGTTAAAGTAATGTATAGGGTTGTATTTAGCTTTGAAGGCTAAGATTTTGTTGACATGTGTATTAGAACACATGTGTTAATTAATTTAACATTTTCAGGTTGTCTGTTTGTCATTCATTTTCCAGACTTTCAGTATTTTCAGTATTGTTACAACATCTGCTGAGAGTCACTTCAGTTAGAATGACTTTAGAAACGTTAGCTCTTAGTAGCTCTTAGTAATAATAATATTAATAATAAACAGTAGTTCATCAGTACAGTTTTTTTGTAACTTTATGGTTATTTTCTTACTCTTTGGTGCAATTGTGTTTTTGTAGCCATTGTGTATCTCACTAAAGCCTTTCTGTGTCTCTTTGTAGCATTTTGTGTCTTTCTGTAGCCATTTTGTTTCTCTTTCCAATTGTTCTCCATCTGTGGTTTTATGTCTTTTAGTTGACATTTCATTGATTTTCTAACAATAAATGTTAACAGTAACTTAATACAGTGACTAGCAATTTGTCAGTTTTGCAGGAGGGTGCTAGGGGTGGTGAATGTGATTTCAGCGATTGCCCGTGCCACCTCTTTGGACCCATTTAGCCCTTAAGGGGCTACCAATTATTCACTCATCCAAATAACCGTCACTTTTTGTTTTGTCTGCAGCAAATCCCTGTTGTTACTACCCTTGTCAGAACTCAGGAGTCTGTGTGAGATTTGGTGCAGATCACTATGAATGCGACTGCACTCGTACCGGCTTCTATGGAGAAAACTGCACTGTTCGTAAGTATTGCAAAATTTGGACTTGTGCATGTGGATGTGGGTTAATTTAAAAATCACAGCCCAAGTGTCTCTCAAGTTAAAATCTGGCCAACATCATGGCAAATTAACCTTAAACACTGGAATAATCGGAACCATGTAAACACTAATAGTGGCCCTATTTTATTTGCAATGAGAAGATCAATAGTGTGCTTTGGGCCCTAAATTGTCTTTGGGTGAGATGTGGTGTACATCTTGGGTAAAATGACTGAAACAGACTTTAACATCTTACTTTCCACTTTCTAAAAAGAAGTTAAGATGAAACCAGTGGTTTCACTAATGTTTCATATACACAAGTTTATGCACCTTCATATGAGTTATAAGCAATTAATAACTTTCCAGGATGTGTAAAATCTCAGTAAATTAGTAGGTGAGTCAGTAATAGTTAAAATTATTATTATATTATTAATAAAGGGTCAATAATTTCTCACTTTCTAAAAGCCATTAAGTCAGATGTTGTGTTAAAATAATAAATGTAAAGTGTGGTGAATAAAGAGTTTGTTGTCTTTACAGTAATAATAAAGTCTGAAGTTGCAAACATTTCTAAATAGTTAGTTACAGTGTGTTCCAGATGATGTGCAAGTGTTTTAGGAAAGAGGGCTACAGAGCTAAAACATAATTTGAGGGTAGATACTGTACTAGTCACAGGGATCTTTCACAACCCGAGTTTTTCTAACCTTTAACCCCTCCTAACAAAGTGATTAATATATAATATGTAATATTATATCATTAATATCTCATTTTGGTTGCTTCATTAGAAGTGGTACAATAAAAAAATCTTGATCTGTGTGTAGCGGAGTTCTGGACCAGAATTTATTTCATACTGAAGCCCAGCCCTGCAGTGGTTCACTACATCCTCACCCACTTCCAGTGGTTCTGGGACTTTGTCAACAACTCTTTCTTGCAAGGCACCTTCATGAGACTAGTGCTGACAGGTAGGTGTGGTGAAACCCCACAAACAAGTCACTAACTCAGCAGAATCAAAGATTTCCCACTGTGTGCTTCAGTTCTTCTGCATCTATTCACAATATGTGTATTTATATACTGTATGATAGATTATTTAAACTGAAAATCAACTGTGAGTTTTTTTTTAATACAGAGGACTTTTTGTGGTTGAGCAAGATCCAACTTGTGGATGCAAAAGATTGTTAGAGCCCATAAGAGGAAGTTACTTACACAAGCTTCAGGATTTCCTTAGATAAACTTTTCTCGCAAGCAAACTCAGATTGAGAACAGAGTTATACTGTATGTCCGCTCTTATTCCACTGAAAATAAAAGTTATCTTTGTCAATTTCTCAGTTTATGACTTCCTTACATTGTTTGTGGCACTCCACTTCACTATTGGTTCCTCCTGAAGCTGTTAATGTTAAAATTCACACCAGCATAGTCACAAACAGAATACAGGCTAAATAATTTCCTTAAACAGCTGGGTGCTATAGTTTGTAGCAAACATTACTTAAACAGGAGTAAACTGTGCATTTATTGGAGACTATTTTCAGCTGTGGAGTTAATAGACATTTGTTGTGATAGCAGGTATTTACAGCAGCAATACAGTGTGCGTAAGTTGAGTAGAAATAAACACATTATAGTGTCCATGTTAAAGGACACGAAAGAACATGTGCAAAGGTGTTGTTAACTGGTGTGTTTTAAAATTGATTTTAGAGATACAGAAAAATAAACTATATCACTTTTTGTCTTTGTATAAAATTTATATGCAAAAAGATACATAAAAATATCACGAGCCTTATCCCTTCAATCACTTCAAATATTTTTGAAAACACCTGGTAGGGAGGGAGTGGAGCTAACTGGAGACAGGCAGGCAAGTGGATTGGTGCACAACAGCAGGTCAAATCAGAAGACAGGCAGAGGTCAAAAACAGACAGGTAGGCAAATCCAAAAAGGTTCAGATGCACAAACAAGGCAAGGTAAAAAAAAAAAAAAAAGCAGCCAGAAGATCAGGAAACAGGTAGGCAAAACAGATATCAGGTTGACTAGATGCAGTACAAAAAAAACATTATGTACAGTAATAGCAAAGGGAAACAGATGGTGGCTAAATGGGGGCACAGACATAGGAACAAACTATGACGGGGAATTTAATTAACATGAAATTAAATTAGGTATCCAAACGTGGTGGTCCATTCAGTCCAATAAAAAATTCTGTACCAGAGACCAGAGAAAATACTTGTGTAGTAAACTGCACATTGTCACCTTCTTTCCCAGTCAGAAGCAACCTTATTCCAAGCCCTCCAACCTACAATACCAAATTTGGATACCTCAGCTGGGAGTCCTACTACAACCTCTCCTACTACACCCGGCTCCTGCCTCCTATACCTGAAAACTGCCCCTTGCCCATGGGAACTAAAGGTGAGACCTAAGCAACAATTGTAAATATATAAAGTCAAATTATATCGTAGTGTATGCACCAACACTTATAGATGTTTTTTCAAATTAAAAGTATACCTATAAAATCTAGTAAAGTTTCATTCATCATCTAACATCATTTAGTAAAGTGAAATATCTGATGTAACTCTTGCTGCAGTCCTGTGGAAATGGAGGTTATACTGAATTATGGCCTGAAAATTAGAAATGAAGGTCTGTCTCTAATTTAAACAGGACCCAAACAAAGGCCTGGTTCCTGGTTAATACTAACAAATGACTATGTTCTGTAAGAAATCTTGAAATATTTTTTCTCTACAGGTAAACCTGTCCTTCCTGATCCCAAAGTTTTTGCTGACCGGTTTTTTAAGAGAAACAAATTTCGACCAGACCCTCAAGGAACCAATCTGATGTTTGCCTTCATGGCACAACACTTCACCCACCAGTTTTTCAAGACAAACCATGAAGTTAAAGGGGGCTTCACCAAGGCTTTAGGACATGGGGTGAGACATGTATTGCAGTAACATAGGATTTTAAAAATCAACAAACCTGTTCTGAATTAAGATTAAAAGATGTCTCTTTCTAAATGTGTCAATTGTGGATCTGTTTGACTTTTGAATTGACTGTCAAATTAATGTATTTGCACTCACCAGGTAGATGCGAGCAATATCTATGGAGAGGACCTCATGCGACAGTTTCAACTCCGCCTTCATAAAGATGGAAAGCTGAAATATCAGGTAAAAAAAAAGGAAAAGTAGAATACTAAGCTTTTTGCCAAGAGTTAGATGAGCAGGTTGGTACCACTCACATACAGTAGTTGCACACTATTTTCAATTTCCTGGTTTTCAGCTTTAATTGGTCATGAAATGTGATCTTATCTTCACCAAAATTTCTGAGCTGATAAAACACAGTCATGATATTTCATGTCTTTATTGAACACACCCATTAAACATACAGAATGATGGTGGGAAAAGTAATTGAAACAGTGTTTTAATAAGTGGTTGAACCACCTTTGGGAACAATAACCTCAAGCAAGTGTTGCTGTGGATTAGACCTGCACAACATCCAGCAGGAACTTTAGACCATTGTTCCTCACAGAACTGCTTCAGCTCAGACATATTCTGAGACGTCTGGTGTGAGCGGTTCTCTTCATGTCATTCTACAGCATCTCTGTTGGACTGAGATCTGGGCTCTGACTGAGCTACTCCAACTCCAAAACTCCAAAACATCCGCTCAGCAGTGGAGTGTGGTGGAGGAATGAGGAATGATTTGGGGCTGCTTTGCTTTGCTCTATAAAAGCTGCTTGAAGGCAGTTCAAATTGTTGTTGACGCTGTAGGAAGGACTTGAGTTGATTTCCATCAAATAACTGGTTAATAACTATAAGGCCTTTTTTCTCTCAGCCTTTAAAAACAATGTCTCAAACAGAAGTGGAAAAGTCTATGTTATCAGCTACTGACATAACTCTGGACAGAGAAACCTCCCCTCTCAGTTGTGCCCTAAATGTGTGATTATAACGGACTAATTTTAAAAGTAATAGTAATGGTTTCCCACTTTGTGTGTTATCTTGGAAGCAGACTTCCTCAGTCTATCTCTATCAAAAAAGCACACTGCTTCAGGATGTTATTGTTTAAACATGTCTGAGGTGTGTTATTTGTCATGTTTAACCTGTGCTCTGACACGAATGTGTTGAGTTTAAAATGGGCCAGAGAGCTCAGAATCATGCTTCATCTTTCAGATTTACTCCTCACATGTTTTGTTTTCCACAGCTAGTAAATGATGAGATGTACCCTCCTACAGTATCTGAGGTCCCAGTGCACATGGTGTATCCTGAAAGTTTCCCTCCAGAGCAGCGTCTGGTCATTGGTCAGGAGGTATTTGGTATCCTTCCAGGCCTCACCATGTACGCCACTATATGGCTGAGGGAGCATAACAGAGTCTGTGACATCCTTAAAGCAGAACATCCCACCTGGGACGATGAGCAGCTTTTTCAGACGACCAGACTCATCATCATTGGTGAGTATACTACACGTACTATATATGAAGCAGTTTGTGTCATTATATAACAGTATAAGAAGAAGAAGAACTGCAGAACTGGCAACTTTTGTACATTTCACAGATCCAGTTCAATTTTCCCTTTACCAGATTCTTCTATTTTTTTAAATAAAGTTTACCAGGTTAAACAGTATGATATTTGCCTCCCAGGAGAGATCATCAAGATTATAATAGAAGAGTATGTGCAGCAGCTGAGTGGTTACCTGCTGAAGCTGAAGTTTGATCCTTCCCTGCTCTTCAACGTGCAATTCCAGTACAGCAACCGCATCGCCCTGGAGTTCTGCCAACTTTACCACTGGCACCCACTGATGCCTGACAGTTTCCTCATCGATGGAGCTGAAATCCCCTACTCCCAGTTTATGTACAACACCTCACTACTCACGCATTACGGGGTGGAGAAACTGGTGGATGCTTTTTCTCGACAACCTGCCGGACAGGTAGTAGAAATACAGCTAGTAACTGCAGTCTTGTTAGTTTAGTTGATTTTTGATTCTGATTGCTGCAAAATTAATAAATTAATAAATTCCTCATAGAAACATCTTTTTGTCTGCTACACCATATCTCTAAATTAATACTATTAGTATCTGTCTATGTGCAGTAGCTGAAGAACCTTTTTCCATACAGCCAATGAAATTTCTTCATTTTAAACCATGTAATAATGCCTTCATACTGTATTATATAATCAGAGACATCAGCACTCTAAGGTAGGTGGTAACATTTATTCCTCCAAATTTAGCTAAAGTTTTAAAACACATTTCCAGAAAATCTGCAGAAGAAGATATTAATAATAATTTTTGGACATTTCCATTCACCACTGTCGTGCAGATAATGAGATAAATAGTTGGTGATGTAAATTCTACAATTTCGTGACATTAACCTATTGCAGAAAAAGAGGATGCGATGACACTATGTAATTAAAAAAAGGTTGGTCATGATTCATGTGTTTACATCTGCTTTAACTGCACTTTGCAGCATTTTGCCACATCTGCCAAGTGTGTGTTTTGTGTAACAACTCAGAAATGCACATAAGAACAGGTGGATGCTGCGCATACAGCCTGCTACACAAGAGATACTAATTCTGAGCGACCTACATTAGCTTTCTTGCCAAAGTCTCTCTATTATCTAACCTATAAATGTGACCACATATTGCCCTGCAGTTTAGCTTATTGAACGAATGACCAAACAAACATTCACCAGGAAAAACAATTCTACAATTAGTTTGCAATTTTTTTTTTTTACAATTTTAGTTTGCAGATCATACAGATAATTAGCTGCTCAGCTGTAGCACATTAAAGTCTGTTTAGATGCTGGTGTGGTAAAATAGAGCCTGACATTTCAACATTACTTTTGACTGCAAAAGTTGGACTTGAACACACAAGGTGGATTAATTGTATCTGTGCCGCAACTGCTGTTGCAGATATATCAGAGGAAATGTCATGGAGGAAGTTTTTGATTCTTAAAAAACAAACTTAAAAAACTTGAAAAAGAATTAGATTAAATTAGATATATATAAATGAAGTACATAAAACACACAGAATGAAAATATAAATGAAATGAAAGTATATTTAGACAAAGCAGATCAGTGCAGTTATAGTTTAATAGTTTAAAAATAAAAAAATATGTCTCAAAAATCACCTGAGTAAAGGAAGGTGCATCAGAGAACCAATTAATCAAAGGCAGAGGAAAACAGTTTAGTTTTTAAATTTGGGGAACATTTAACATCATCATCTTTCAATGTGGTACTAGAACTTTTTACTAGACCAGTTTATCAGATATAACAGACAAGGACATATAGTGTTGTGTATGTGCTATAAACCAAGAAATAGAAACAGAGAATATGATAGTAGAAAACATTTTTTGCATGACCTCTATGTTCTCATTTAGCATTTCTGCTCACTTGTACATGAATAAACAAATAACTGTATAAGGATCCCTCACTTTTATCACAACGATGGTGCAACGTGTGACCACTAAACCCCAACCCCAAAATAAAATTACTTCTTGATTTTAGGAGATTATATTCTGAAATATAAACTCTCAGCAGCACCAGATGCATACAGGATGTTGTATCTGTTGAGAGATAAATGCACAGTCTGTTAATCTCTCCCTAATTATCTGGCCGATTTTCTCCACAGTTCATTCACATACTCATACATAGTGAAACACTGTGGTGACTTTTTTTTCTTTGTCTTTTAGATCGGTGGAGGTCTCAACTCTCATGAAGCAGTGGTCAAAGTGGCAGAAATGGTTATCAAAGAGTCTAGAGCAGCACGTGTGCGGCCCTTCAATGAATACAGGAAGAGGTTTAACCTAAAGCCTTACACGTCGTTTTATGAATTCACTGGTAAGCAGGAGACATATTAAATCTTTGCAGACTTGCCATGTTTGTCTTTCTTTTGTAAACCATGTTTTTTTTTGCCATAGCCTTTATTAGATAGCTTAACAGTAGAGAGCCAGGCAGGAAACATTGGGAGAGACAAGGTATGACATGCAACAAATTTCCTCATCTGGACTCGAAGTCGAACTCTCCTCGACACAGGTAGAAGCTGTAAAGGCAACAAATTGGTCTTTCATAACCCTGTAGCCGACACTCATAAACAAGTAATTATTCCACTCAGAACATGAAAGCCAATAAGCTAGTCTAACAAGTTTCCATTTGGAAACTTGAAGCTACTTCCATTCAGTCAATGCTGGGGAACTGGCAAATTTGCAATTTGCAGTCCAATGTAACAACTGTCATGGCACTGTGGTGTAGTGGTTAGCGCTGTTGCGTAACCGACAGAAGACTCTGGGTTTGAATCTACCAGCCGGTTGCCTTTCTATGTGCAATTTGCATGTTCACATCATGCTTGGATGGGTGTCCTTCAGCTTTCTCCCACAGTCTAAAGCCAGTGGTAGTCAGGGTTACGATTCACTGTTGACTCTGTCTGCATAAGTCAAAATTCAGAGTCTGCAAGTAACCAGCTCTTTGAGATTGAACAAAGCTTGTTGACTTAAATACTAACACCAGCATGATAGGAGTGTTCACCAAACAAGTAATTTATGGTCAGGATGTTGACTGACATTGTTCATCTGGTTAATGACAGCAGTTCTTCTTTTTATCAGCCATACACACGAAATGCCTGATAACAGAAAAGCATAGAGATGACAGAACAGTCTCAGACACAGTTAGATGCAGCCTGTTACACCTCTGTTCAGTCTCTTTCTGCTGTCATGTATAGTGCTTTAGTCCAGCCAAATCCACAGTGCAGTTTTTATTTTCACATACAACTTCCAGCTAGTAAAACGCCAAGCCAATGTTTTCATGTTTACACACTCTGGACACTGTTTTGGAAGAACTCTGTTCAAAAGTACAGTTTTAATCTGGTTGCAGGACTGAAACACATGCATTTAATGTGGATGTACATTCCCATCCCTAGAGCTCAAAACATTTAATGAACTTTACTAAGTTTGTCAAAATCACTGTGTGACATACAGCATGTAGTGCATCAAAATAACATAACAATAATGGTAGCAACCTGTCAGTTAATTTTCTGCTGTTTCATTTTTCCAGATGATGAAGATATAGCCAGAGATTTAGAGGAACTCTACGGTGACATTGATGCTTTGGAGTTTTATCCCGGAGTCATGCTGGAGAAAACCCGTTCTAACGCTATATTTGGTGAGAGTATGGTGGAGATGGGTGCTCCCTTCTCGCTGAAAGGCCTGCTGGGAAACCCCATCTGCTCCCCCGAGTACTGGAAGCCCAGCACCTTTGGGGGAGAGACGGGATTCAATATCGTCAAAACTTCCACTTTAAGGAAACTGGTTTGCCTTAATACCAAGTGGTGTCCATATGTGAACTTCCATGTTCCACGAAATGAAGAAGAGAAAAGACCAAGGAAACCTTCTACTGAACTTTAATGAACGTTCACCTGGTGATACCATAGTTGTTAGTGGGTTATAAATGTTTGTCAAAATCCCCCCAAAACTAAAAGAGAGATCCTTACACCTGCTAAACAACAGCATGTTAGCACTGTCATTGTGAGCATTTAACATATTTGCATTAGAATTTAGCTCATGCTACAGCCAGAGTCTTAGTCTTGTCATATTATGTATACCTGTTACAGCTGATGCCCCTAGATACTTAAAGACAGTGCCTGTATTTCAGATGTAGTTTGTGATGTCCCTGATGCAAAAAGAAAGTGTCTTTCATATGTAGTTTGTGGTCACAGCTTTAGAGTTGTCAGTAGGGCGTACTGGGTAGAGCATGACACCAAAAACACTGTGTCATGGAGGCAGTTGTGCTGAAAATAGCCTACTACAGCAGCTGCACTGTGAAGTGTGAGAGGAGAAACAACAAATCATATGTGAGATACATGTCCATGTAATGCAAATTTCATTTTGACATTCTGTGATTTTTAGTTAATTTGATGCTGCAGTATTGGTCAGTCTGCTTTTATGTGGATGTGACACACCTTGAATTGCCATTGTATATGTATATGTGCTATACAAATAAAACTTACTTGACTTGACATGTAACTTGTGTGTGTTTAAAGTTAATTATTTATGGCTTAAACAGCAAGGTGCTAAAATAACTTACATTACAGGAGTTAACTATTTATTATTTGCTATCTACAATCAGATTATTACATGTTTTATTGTTAGATGACCAGCCGTCCTCTAGCAATTAGGATGGATGGGTTGATGAACCTTTGTCAACAGGAGAGTGCTTTTAATTTTCTGGTGGAAAAGTATTATTTTATCCATGACTGTTATACAACCTTAACCACATCCAGTATTACTGCTGCTGAATTTCTTCTATGGGTCTTGATTTCAACTTTGTTGACATTCAAAACAACAACTTGTGAAGACATTTTGTACTACAGGTTCAATACTAAATGTCTGTGTTTTCACACGAAGTGAGCACGATGAAGAAGGTGTTATCTCCTTGTATGTGTGAAAAAAAAGTGTTCACACAATCTTATGGTTTATCTGTTGTTCAGATGTTAAAAGACAGATAGTGTTACTTTTGTGTTTCATGTGCAAATTCTGTGGTTACAATTTTCAAGTTGTCAACACTTTGTACTGGGTAGAACTTAAATCACATGAAACCTCCAACAGTAACTATGCAAGGTAAATCTAGTGTTCAAGAATTAACTTTGGTCAAACAGCCAAGTCTATGATCACATATATCAGCCATAACATTAATACCACCTTGTAATTTTGTTGTTGAAATGGTGGTAGGTCAGCAGGGAAAAATTTAGTGCTAGTTATGTCTGACAGGTGGCAGAACATGCAGTGGGCTGGAGGACTTTAGAATTTACTTGTCCCTACGGTGTTGTAAACACACTAAAATATACTTTTCTGAAGTAATACTAGGTTAGAGTCATTTTTACTGAGTGAAAATTTGTTGCATGTCTAAGTGACACATATATATTATATGTATGTATGTGTATATATATATATATATATATATACACACACACACACACACACACACACACACACACACACATATATATATATATATATATACTATATGTATATATATATATAATATATTTAATGACAGAAAAAATGTGGCTGTGCTGACCTCTGTGAAATACATTTATTAAGGCTGTGTGGTTATTACACGTGTTCCCTCAACAGATATGTAGCAGCACATCAGTTTGAGAGTGAAACTAACCCTTCCTCCTACTACAGTCCACTATTTACTAAGCATTTACCCAATTCAATTCAATTCAACTTTATTTATATAGCGCCAAATCACAACATAAGTCATCTCAAGGCACTTTACAGTGTA
>JAUMHL010000030.1:20467269-20514571 GCA_032362345.1 Sandelia bainsii
GTATATATACTTATATTTTGCAAGGTTCTTAACCTTGCTATGTAAAGTGCCTTGAGATGATCTTTGTTATGATTTGGTGCTATACAAATAAAGATGAATTGAATTGAAATGGATTTGTGAAACCTCTAAAGGGCCATGTTTCATATATATATATATGTAAGGCGTTCACAAAAAAAAAAAAAAAAGGCAGAGAACTACTGGTTTAATCCGAAACAGAACTTTACATGAATATTAATGTGGACAATAACTATAGCTGACAAATAAATGTAGTAGGGTTTAAACTGGAAAGTACAATATTTACTGAAATGTAATCAAGTAGAAGTGTAAACTAACAGAAAATTTAAATATTCATGAACAAGCACCCCAAAATTCTGATTAAGTACAGGATCTGATTAGTTGTATAGAAAAGTCATTTTTAGGAGACTGTGTTGACTAAGCAACATCCCACCATTGCAACTTACTAACTTACCCCAAAGCAATCTTGCCCCCAGTCTGCTTGGAGTGGCCTCTCTTGACCCAGGTGATGGAGGGCAGAGGGTGACCTGACACTTGACAGTCCAGCACCACCTGTGCCCCCACTGGTACCGTGATCACCTGGGGCCACAGTTTCACTGATGGAGGGGCTGCCGGGAAGAGAAAAGGGTTGTTATTATACACATGGATGAAGCAGCAGCTCAAGCGTCCAGTGGCACAGAATCCGGGTTCTAATATAACGTCTTACCCAGCACGGTCAGTGTTGCTCTTCTGGAAGTGAGGAATCTCTGAAGGTGGATGTTGGAGGCCCTGCAGAAGTAACTCCCACTGTCATACTCCTGAACACTGCAGTGAATGATGCCAAAACACACAATAACCTTGAACACCTGAAATTTAGTTGCAGGTTTACAAAACAGTGATAATACAATTATTCCAGAATGTTAGAGGTAAATCTGTGCAAATGTACAAAAAATAGCCAAAAAAAACAAACAAACAATCACAACTCTTATGGCATAACTTTAAACACACACTATGCATGCATACACACTCACGCACCTGTAAAAGAATAGGTCTCCACTGGGCAGCACAGTTACATGAGCTGTGGGAGAGAGAAGCTGGTTGTTTTTGAACCAGGACACCTGGGCTGCTGGTCTGCTGTACAGAGGCCTGCAGGTGACTGTGACATTTTCTCCTCTCTTTGCTGTCAGGTTTGTTGGTTGTTGGACAAAGCTCCAGCCCATCTCTGTAAACACAACATCGCTTAAATGCATGTGTGTCGCTCCTGTGCTCGTGCTTTTCAAGGTGCATCACTGGGCAGCGAAAGTCGTTGTATGAGTAAAAGTACAAAGTAAAATACATCTGCCAAATGACTAAATATGAAATGTTGTCTGATATAGAAAGTACTATTTAAACTGTTTTCAGAGAGTATTTCACTTATGTACTTTGAAATGTAAAAAATGCAACATTAAACAGTTTTGTTGAAGATGCTTGCAGACTGTACCAGCTAGAAGTAGGAAGGATGTTTGTGACTTGATTGTCTCTTTTAGGTTGGATGCTTCACAGTGATAAAAGCCCTCATCCTCCTTGGTCACATTTCTGGAGAACACAAAAATCACAAAATTATTGCTGAAGAACTTCTAAAGAAACAATCAGACAGTGTGTGTGTCAGACAATTCCTGTGTGTCTGTAACATCATGGCTCTGTACCCATGAACAAACAAACTCAATGCAAAACAGCCACAATCTCATACTGCATTTCTCATTTAGATTTGAAAACTACTAAGATTAATATTCCTTTTGCAGTATTAGACCTGAATATGAGCAACTGTCCATTGTTCTGCAGACTGAACGAGGCTGAGCGGTTTGCTAAGAGGCAGCTGTCTTTGAACCAGTGCACCATGGGAACCGGGAAGCCAGCAACAACACAATGCATGAAGACCTGTGTCCCCGTAGCAACAGTGATGTTGTCAGGGCCCTGCAGGATCTGCAGCCATCTAGGCACCCCTGCAAGACAGACAGACACATATAAAGGAGTGGCAACACTGTAAGATACTAACACCAATGCAACAAATACACAATATGCCAAAAGTACTGGGACACCTCACCAAATCAATGAATCCAGTGCACAAAGCAAGATCCATAAGGACATGGATGAGAGAGTGAGTATAAGTGAGTGATATAAGTATATTGAATTGTCTTTTGTTTCTAATTATTTTTAAGAGATCTTTTCATTTAAACTACATTGGAAGCAAGAAGTATCACTTGCAATCTGAAAGTTTTAACTTCACGTAAGAATACAGAACACAGTCTTAAAACTAAACTTGTAAAAATGCAGGAAATTAAAATCTCTCAAATAAATCTAATTTGTCATTTGACACAATGTTTTTGCTAATAATATAAAAATGATGATTTTACTCATTGTTTAAGCAAAAATGACAAACATTTACCGTTTCTCAAATGTTAAACTAAACAAATAAATAAACTAAATATGTTTGTGTTTGTCAGACAAAGACAGACATTTGGAAGACATCACCATGCTCTGTGGGGAATTACTGCCGGCACTTTTCATTATTCTCTAGCATTTTGCAGAGAAATGATTAATAAAAACTTGAAGGTAACTAAAAAGTTACAGCTATACATACATGGTTATTTTCAATAGGTTGTATGTTGTTAGATGAATTACACATAAAAAGACAAGTGTAAGAGTAAAAACAACAAAAACATACATTTGCTCACCCTGCACAGTTAGTTTAGCTGGTTTGCTCTTCTTGGTGATGTTCAGTAAAGGATTGTGTGTGACACAAATGTACAACCCATCATCCTCTAATGTTACGTTGAAAAGATGCAGAGTGCCTGAAGTTTTCTTCTGGTTACCACCTCCATACTCACCCTAAACAGATAAAAACTGCTTGAGATGTTGACAGTTTTACATTTCAGGTTCTGTGTAAACTTAACATGCATGTTAAATACTAAGCTTTACAGCTGCTGGTGGGTGGATTTTATAACTTTTGGAGAGGGCAGATTAGCTTTTCCCCCCAGTTTTGGGTCAGTGATCTTATTATTTAAAATAAATGATAAATGGTCTGCACTGACAGTAAATAGCACTTTTCTACATTATAGGCACTCAAAGTGCTTTGCTTCTTATTCACCCTTCACACACAATAGAACCACTGACCCCACGGGTGGTGGACGACTTTAAATCGAACTGATGATAATGATACCCTGATAAAACTCCCAAAAATGAGGAGTGATGTGCGCATTTTACCCTTTGTGTGGCTAAATGTTCAGAAGTGGTGTTAAGACCACTGAGCTTGTTCATTCACTGAATCACCAGTTCCACTGGTAAAAAGCCAAATATATTAAACAAATTAGTCTATTACTGTTGTCCATTACAGCTTACCTGAATCTGTTTACCTCTTGTAACCACCTCTCCATCTTTGAGCCATGAGATACTCGCAGGAGGTAAACTTTCCCCAGACACACACGGTAAGAAAACCCCCTCGCCTTGTGTGACTGTCTGGTCCTGGGGACTAAAGAAAACATCCTCCAAACCTTGGAACATGCAAAATAAACAGGAAATCGATTTTAAACATGACCAAATGCCATAAAATATTTGTAATAGGAATATCTATCAGAAGCACGGTGGCATTTACTAGACTTTATAGACACTTTTATCTAGTGGTGAACATACAGGCACGTGGACTCACCCAGTTGGGACGAGACCGCCAAGCTGGACAGGATGAGTAAGCAGAGGTGGGAAGACATCTGTGGTAGCGTCCAGATGGAGACACAGACATGCATCCTACTGCAGAGCTCCCTGAGAGGCATGATGAAACCACCATACAGCTTCATCCATGGTGTCAGCTGGGAAAGTGGGTACACAAAAGACAATGACAACTGATATTTTACCTTTACTTATTCGCATGGACACTGATGTTTGTTTTCTGACAGCTCTGTATAGTTGAGTCTTTATCACATGTTTGTGTGGCTATAACGATATGTGCTAACTAATGACCATTTTGTTGTTATTGGTTGGATGTTGTTGTTATTTTTGATCATCAGTTCTGTAGTACTGCCTTTGAAGCCAAACATCCCGGTAAGCTCAATACACAGGGACAAATTAATGAGCAGAGTAGTGGCGTAAATTACCCAGAGCCTAAATAGGATGGCGCTCGAGATGCCTGAAGGTAGGTTTGATTTCATCTACAATTTACACATTATTAAGTTCTTAAATAAATTATTACTCTGAACAGTCTGATAGATGATTCCTGCGTCTGAAATAATCCTGAATCAATGAAATCTTGGAAACAGTTTGTGATTGTGTTCAGGCAATGTCACAGCAAAAAAATTACCTGATTTACAATACCTGATAAATAAAAAACTGCTTTTTCGCTTTTTCCTCTCTTCCTACTCATTCCGTGGATGTGACAAGTGTTGACTGAATGTGCAGATGAATTTAAAATCACTCTCTCTCTCTGCCGCTCTTGCTCTTCATGCCCTCCCCTCCCTTTTCCCTTTGCTTCAATTCCTATTTTTGAGTCTGCAGCGCCGCAGCTAACGCAGCTTTGTCCTCTTTAGTTGAATGGGCCCAGCCACTTTATAGAGCTTGCACTGTGGCCCTCCACTCAATAAAAGTGACATGAAAAGAGGCTGCGGAGCTTTGTACTGTGAAGATCAGTTATTGGTCCCTGCATGGACAGCTACCCGTCTGATCATATAGGCTTTCATGATTCCCAGTATGACCATGTAAGGGCTGATCCTTTAGTGCTTCATCATGCCACAAGTACAATATAAAAGCCTGAAACAGATTGCACAGTGGAGACGGGCATGTATCAGGATTTCACTGAATTGTAGCACACATTTTAACCTTTTTTTTCAGATAACCAAAAGAAAATGAAAACTTAATGTGCATTTCCGTTCATTACCACATGCAGCCAACACACTGAGATGACTGTGATAAATCCAGTGCCATTAAATTATTGCAAAATAGGAAGGTGTAACAAGATGGCATCATTAAAATAGTGCTAATTAGAAAATGTGATGAAGCATTTATCTTAGTTTTATGATTTAATTTGAGGAGCATTACAGTCTCCTCATCACATCAGACATCTGATGTTTTTACAGCAGTTTTTTGTAGTATTTTGACATTTGCTCACAAATGCAGATTTTTTTAAAATATTGAATAAATGACTTTAAACAATTTGCCTTGATTAGAGCGGTATTATATTACCATCAATCCTAAGCATCACGGTATTATCACAACTGCTGTCTGTAGTTAAAATGATCATCTCGTGCTATTTTACCTGGTCCCACTCATGTGCTTAACTTCCACCACAGATCACATGCTTGAACCAATGAAACAAACAAAGTCTTGATTTCAGACATTAGTGTATTAGTCATCACTGTTACTACATTATTGAATAGCTTGATTGGTTCAGCAGTGGCTGGTTAGACTAACATAATGCTAAGAGCCTGGGGGTGTGTATTTGTTTGATTCACAACAGATCATTTACACTGTTTAGCATGTCATTAAGGTATTTTCAGCCCACGTTGACTTTTATGCTCTTTCCTGCAGTGCAGATTGTCAAAAGCACAATATTCTTTTCTGTTTTATTCAGCCAACTAAACGAATAAAACAATGACTGAAGTGAAGGAGCTGAGTTTGAATCATCGTGAAACACGTTCCTGACAAACTGCATGGTCATCAAACAACTCCGAAATCATCACAAATGAAATGAAAAGTCACAGTCTCTGACAGATACTTACTCAAAAGCAAGGGGTTGAGACAAAGATGGAGCATAATTCAACTGAATGAGCTGAACGTGTCAATAATTTATGTCAGTCAGAAAAATGCAACCAGCTGAAGTTTTGAATATTTAAAACCAATGTCTTTTCATTTTTTCATTCACTTCACTGTACAGCCAAATAACATAAAATGAACTTACTGACTTACTTAGCTTTTTATTTCAGAGCATTAATAATGCATTTAATTGCATTTAAAGGTGGCAATGCTGAAGCCTATTTCTTCAAAACAAAGCCATTTATATTGGGATTCGTTAATAGCACATGAGATTTGTTGTTGTTGAGTTTGAATTAATTACAGGAGCTCTTATTACCTGTTCACTTCAGCACATAATTATTTTATTTTTAGTCATTTGGAAACAGTACTTCCACTCACAATCCTGAACATCCACTTTAGCACCAAAACTGTACCAGTACCAAAATTGTATTTTGCACTATTATTAGAAATAAAAAATAGCGAGTGTTGTTTCTATTTAGTGCATGTTGTGCTACATACTGTATGTTGATCCCAGAAACTAGATGAGGGCTGAATTTGCAGGATTAAAAAATGTATACAGCTAGTAGCATATTACACCCAAAACATCACTGTGATCAGTGGAAAAAATGAAATGAAAATAACATTTAAAAAAAAGAAAAAAGAAAAATGCAAAATGGATGCAAGAATTGTAAGTTACTCCTGACACAAAGCATATTTTTTCAGTTTAAGCATCATTAAAAGATCATTGAGAGTATTACTCACTCTACAGGTGTCCAAGGATTGTTTCTGTGTTGATTTACCATCAGCCCATGTGCCTTCCTCCAGTTTCTCTCTGTCTGTATTCAGTGCAGATCCTCTGTTCTCCTGGTGCATGTGCCGAGCCTCCAGCTGGTAGAGAACAAGCAACAGACGCTTGCATGTACTGGACACCCTCCACCCCCTTCACACACAAACACACTGCTCAGTCTCATTCAAAGACAACAGCTGTAATGGACACAAAACCCTTAATTGTGTACCCATTATGTAGACAGTAAACAGAAGCATGAGCTACACACAACCCTCTCCTCACAAAACAATAAATCCAAATCTGAAGCCAAGTGTCCATTGATTATCATTACTGAAGTGCAATATTAGGAAATGTGAAGTAAGATTTTCAAGAGCTGTGTAGCCTGTAATTAGAAAGAAAGTCCTGGAAAAAAACACACATTGCCAAAATACAGTACATTTAGTCAAACTCTAGATATAACTGAAGAAAACAGTTTGTTAAATGTCCAGACAGAACAAAACAAACCCAATAAAAACAAAGAAACTAAAAGATTAGAGCTACAGCTAGCCTTTATTAGCAATAACTAAATTACTTTTTCCTACTAACTTGTTCCTGAAATTTAAATATAAACATTTTTAGTGAAATAATATCATGCCAATTTAGTTTATTATCAACATAAAACCACTGATCATTTCATTTTGGAGAATAAAATACTTTTTAGTGACGATGATGATGATGATGATGATGATACACCTTTAAGGAAAGTAATTTGTACCCATAAAATGCAAAATTCTGCAGACATTTCAGTGTTTTCCAACACATTCTGTTTTTTTCTCATATAAGACTAACACTAAATGGTTGTTAGTGAATGCAGCAGCAGCATGTCATGTCAGCTAATCTGAGCAGATTTGTCAATGGAACATGCAAGTGCAGATTGAACTGTTTCCTCTTAAATATGGGTTAATGGGGGTGGGGGTGGGGGTGGGGGGGTAATAATGACTGTTGCAGCAACAGTCAATTGTAGAGCAAATAAAGGTGTTCAGGAATGTTACACGATAAATTTATGTGTAAAGATTTAACTGTAAAGGATGTTTTTCCTGACAGATATGTATCTTTAAAATGATTATTAAGTAAGTGAAGAAATCTTACATTTAGTGAGATAATTATTTGGTTAACACCACATCAGCCGATGGAGTTTAAATTTTATGCTAAAAGTCATAGTTCTTAATGAACCCTAATGAATTTAGTGAGCTCCTGACTTACCCCACCACACCAAGGTTAGGAGCTGTTGTTGGATGGACTGAGGTGTGGTACAAAAATTTATGTTCCTTATTACAAAATAATACTTTGCTTTCTGAGAGCCATGGCTGAAGATTATTAATCTTTCTTCCACCATAAACCGACCTTGTTTTAAGTTACAAGAGAAGAAGAGTACATAAATATAGAAATATGTTCATGCTCTGGCTTCTGTATCACTTATTCTCATGCATGGCTGCAGCTAACATACTACAGTCTTGCCACATGTCTACTGGCGCCAGATGAAATCCTTGCAAATGTAAATTGACAATCCATTCAGCATAATCAAATGGAAATTAAAGTACAAATGCACCGATGTATAATCTATGCAGGAAGGGTCATTTTAATTAAGCAGACAAAGACTGATTTAGCAGACGAAATGCAGCATTGTTGGATTCGGGACAACATCAAACAAATAAATCCACCAAAGGAGGTGCAGCATCCCACTTCTCTCAAACAATCTGTTAAGCAGAAGAGTTTAGCGTAGATATTGAAAAGATATCATCCGAGGTAAAAATCGACTGACTTTTCTCAGTGATGAGAAATAAAAATAACTACTCATTCATTGAAATATATTGAGTATTGGGCAGAATAATGTGCAGTCTGTCCTCTGTATATTCTCTGACTTGTCTTACACCTGGTCAGTGACTTGTTTTCACAGTCCGTGCACTGGACATTTGCATGTGTACATTTTACTTTCTGTACTTTTATTGACATTTATATAATAGTTTATTATAGGGCGGCTGTGGCTCAGTTGATTAAGCAGTTGTCCATGAACTGCAGGGTAAGTGGTTCGATTCCTGGTTCCTCCTGGCTCCTGTAGTTGGACAAGACACTGAACCCCGAACTGCAATTAACTTGACTGTAGCAGCCTGGTCACAATTTCTCCATACGGATTAATAAAGTATCTGAAAATAGAAATAAAATGTTTTCTTCTTATTTCAGTTTTATACAGTAGCCCCTTAGCAACTTCACATTGCATTTCAATACATTAAGACATAGGTGGGTGAGGAGATAATTCTTATTAGTGCATAAACTGCTATTATTATAAGATAAAAGGTGAATATTATTGATCCCAGGTGATGAATATCTCTGATACAGGCTGAAATGCTCAAAACAATCAAATGTTTATCCTCATGTCATCCTCAAGTCATTTTTTGTATAATAATCAGTCAATGGATAGACTCAATTTCACTGCCTCTGTAAAACTATTAATGCGAGAGAGTGAATTAATTGATAAATATTAAGCTAAGTTGAGAGCTGTTCCCTTTCTGTCTAGAAGAGGGTGTGGGTGTTTTTAAGTGTTATTCAAACCGCCCTTCTCTGGTCAATTCCACTAGCAAACAACCAGACAATTCACTGAAAACATGTCACTTAACGTGATTGTGACATTATTGTAGTCAGATTTTAGGTATTTGATTTTCATTAGTTTTAGTCATTAAAAACTAAGTACATGAGCGTTTATAATACTTTGTCTAAATGAGGTCTAACAGGTAGTTTGACCTCTCTGGAGTCCAAACGGCCCAAATAACTATTATCACTATAGATAACATACATTTATTTGTCTGTGAATGACTAAATGAATATTTGAGAACAGAATATATACTATAATAAAGTATACATTATAACTCATTTAACTCATTGCGTGAAACATTTCTGTGTTTGATGTAATTATGGTCACAAAGCGAATACTTACACTTTTTTAAATGAAAGAAAAACATTGTTATGATTACACATACAACTCTGACACAAACATTTATTCTGAATGCCATATTATGTGGAACACCAAACAGTAAATTCAGGACAAGAGTTAAGAGATTTTTTTATTCACCAGAATTACATACATTTATGTGGCAGTTTAGAAAAACTACATTTGCATGAAAATGTATATTGTAATGATTATTTACAGTTTAATGAATAAACACAACATGGAATTTGCTGATTACTCATGGCATTAGTTTGCTACTCTCTGCTACACCAAACACAAGTATTTTCCTAACGCTACATATAAGATAAAGTTTTCATACAATGGTATTTGGAGCAAAGTCACAACAGCAGTGTGATAATCGTGGAAATAAGAAGTGAGAGAATGAGGAACCTCTGTGTGATGAGGATGGAGTTCGCAGCATCAGGGAACTCAGTTAAACAGAAGGCCTGCTCCAAGATTTGGTGAGTTTCTGTGCTAATACCTAAAAAACAAGATTGTTGTTGGGACAAATACACATACATCAGAACAGTTTGTTTCAGAACGTCGAACTTTAGTAGGAAACCTTACCGTGGTGGGACCACTCCTTCCAGGCGAGCAGATAATCAGCATCATGTTCCCCTCCAGAAACTGTGAAATGTGAAAGACATTCATCTAGATCTTTTACTAATGTAAAAAAACTAATACCATATATTTCAAAATATTCCCTTATTACTTAACCTCAATGTTGAAAATGTTACTATAAGAATGTTACAATTTCGATTTTGTATATGACTACAACTAATGATTAGTTCATTATGAATTAATTTGCTTTAATAAAATTTTCTATATTTAACGATTAATTGTTTTGTTTGTAAATACTAGAAAAAGATCGAGAAATGCCTACTGCAAATATCCCAGAACTGAAAGTGACATCGTAACAATCCCTGTTTTGCCCACCTTCAAAATTATTTAAAAATTATTCAACAGGGAAAATGGAAAATCTTTTATTTGAGAAGCTGGAACAATTAAATGTTTGGTATTTTTGCATCAAAAATAGCTTAAACAGCTCTCAATCAATTTACAGGTTAAATGACTAATTTCAGCACTAATGTACTTACTGTACCAAATGTTGTTGAATAAAAACTTCAGGACTCCTCACTTTTGTACATTACTATATTTGAGTAAGTATTTTCCACCACCTTCATTGCTGAAGATTCATAATCCATAACCAGTTGTCTCTGCTCTCACCTTTCGAGCGCTCTGTCAGCAGGTGTTTTAAATCCCTGAGGGCCTGGGTGAGGTTCTCCAGCCGGTGCTGCAGGTGAAAATTTTCTTCTTTCAGAGTGTGGATGGTGTCTTGGAGCTCATAGGCTGAGCTGAATGAAAGCAGATGAATCAACCACAAAACTGTGCCGGCTTGCAAGATAGCGATCATTTTGGAAACAATTCACTCAGCCAAATCTGCTGCTGTCACAGTCCCATATAATCCTTCTGCAGCTCCACAATGTTTCAAAATCAGGCAGTCAGTGTTGTTGATGTTGATGCAATGTTATTCGAGAACTGACTTTTGTCTCAGTCAGAATTGATTTGGTGATGTGTGGCCTGCTGACCACTCTAGGGAATTGATTGTTCTGTTTTGGATCCCAGAGTCCAATTAGTGTGGAGTTAATAAATGCTTGTTATCTGTGCAACAGCTTTTAGTGAGAACACTATTTGAAGCAGATGCAAGGGCAACTCATGATGACAAAGACAAAGAAAATGAAAACCTGTGGTTAAATCAAGTCCATCCATCCATCCATCCATCATCCTAACCGCTTGTCCTCTCAAGGGTCGCAGCCAGGAGTGCTGGAGCCTATCCCAGCTGTCATTGGTCGAGAGGCAGGATACACCCTGGACAGGTCACCAGTCTATCACAGGGCTGACATGTAGAGAAAGGCAAACGTTCATACTCACATTCACACCTATTAGTTTAGTGTCACCAATTAACCTAACATGCATGTCTTTGGACAGACAGAGTAAGCGAGAGAACCCGGAAATCAAGTCTTAATGAGTTAATTAAGGCCTAATGACTTAATGAAGTTGTTAGTGTTTTCCATGTACTGAAGTGTTTGCTCATGCCACTATTACCATTTACAATTTCTCTAGGTAATAATACAAAAAGTAACTCTTTGCTGGGACTGTTAAATAAAGATATGAAGATACAAAAAACTTTTGGATATTTGCATTGATCAGTTGGTAGAAACACAGCAACCACACATAATCACAGTGAACTCCGCGTTGGCAAAAAAACATGCTGATCATTGGCAGATCTAGAAAAATTGTTTTGGTTTTGGCAAAGGGCTGGCATGAGGTTTTGTCAGGGTGACTGGAGGCAGGAAGGTGAATGACTCCCTGTGAGTGAATGCTATATTATAATATATATTATATCTATTATATTATGTTATATTATATTATATTTTTATTTGTATACGTTTGTGTACTTTTGTATATTTTTGTCTAAATTATCATGTACTTGTTTCTACGGCGGAAGTGTTCTGCAAACTTTGATCATCTTCCGGGTTGATTTCTGGTCACACAGGATCCAAAATGGCGACTCACTTGTCCAAGTGTAGAACTTGGAGTCGTGTCCAAAGGTAATAACAGACTTAAAATTAATGCTCTAAAATAATCACCATACGCGATTTGAATACAGAGAAACGATATTGCTAGTACATTCATTGTTTTCCATGTCATTCCTCCGACTGACACCTGCAGCGTCTTTACGTCCTCATCAAGCTTAGCTTACTCAGTTAGCATGGTGCTAACTGTTAGCACGGTGCTAACTGTTAGCGCTAGCCAAGGCTAATGTCGCTAATGTTCAAGAGTTGGGGACATAAGAAGTTACTAGTTGATGTAGATGACAGTATTTGAGAGGTTATATGTAACTTTTAGAGATTTTGTTCTTTTCCCAGTTTGTTAGACACGTATTGGTAGTCTGAACTAAATGTTTGTAGTTTAAATGTTGAATGTTAACCAGTTATACTGCATATGTGTTTAATGAGCATGTATTCAATTAAACAAACCTGAAACTTACTTTACTGGAATTTCATAAAATTATTATTATTGTTGTTAACCTTGTTTGCAGAGTATTTTCTTGATTAGTCTGAATTAAATAAAAATGTTGCTAAATCATTCTAAATTTCTGTCTCAATTTCTCAAAGCCTATCTTCAGTTATTTTAATAATTGATTATATTTATGTCCATCTTAGTTATTTGACAGTTAAAATGTGCGGCTTGTTTTATTTATTCGATTGTTCACACAGGTTTGGGATCGCAGCGTACAGAAAGTACAGTAGTGGTGGTAGATACCCAAATATCTCTCTCTCTACACCACTCCCTGGGATCCCTGAGCCAGTGTTTGCATCTGTGGATGGTCAGGAAAAATACGAGACCAAGATCACTACTCTAGAAAATGGCCTCAAAGTTGCTTCTCAAAACAAGTTTGGTCAATTCTGCACAGTTGGAGGTAAGTTGCAGGAATGACATGCAAATTATAATCAATATTCACTTGTCTTCTATGTGGATAAAAAGTGTATGTTTTTTCCCTTCCTCCTTAGTTTTAGTAAACTCAGGGTCGAGACATGAGGCAAAATACCCAAGTGGAATAGCGCACTTCTTAGAGAAACTTGCCTTTTCTGTGAGTACTTCCACTTTTGGAACTTGTTTGGGAACTAATTCAATTGTAACATGACAATTAATTTATTGTCAATGTCCAGTCTGAGGTGAATATTAATGAAAAAGCTGGACATTCATCTACAAGTGTTGTTTTTTTGTTACAGTCGATGCAGCTATAATGTGTTTGTGATGAAAAAGTAAAAATCACAAAACAGAAGTTGGCAATCATTCATTGACTACAGTCTGTTTTTATCGTTTAAGTCCACAGCTCAGTATGGGAGTAAAGATGAAATCCTTCTCACACTGGAAAAGCATGGAGGGATATGTGACTGCCAAACATCAAGGTATGAGGTGTTTCAGCGTAGTACTGTCCCAGTGTTAAAAAGGTAACATTTGTGTATTTCTACTTGCTTAAGTAAAGCTTGTTCGCTACCTCTAACGGTACATGATACGTCATTCATGTTGCTGTGCAGAGATACCACCATGTATGCAGTGTCTGCTGAAGTAAAGGGTCTGGACACAGTGGTCAGTCTTCTCTCTGATGCTGTACTACAGCCTCGACTGCTTGGTAACTCAGTTTTTACTTAAAATGACAGATCATCTCTCTTTTCTTGAGAATTGTGCGAGACGCCTGCACCGGAGCCTTGGTAATGTGATCTGTGTTTGCTTACGTGTAGATGACGAGATCGAGATGACTAGAATGGCGATACGCTTTGAGTTAGAAGATCTAAACATGAGGCCAGATCCTGAACCTTTGCTCACAGAGATGATTCATGCTGTAAGTTATATATCACTCCCACTGCAGAACCAACTCTCTTCGAAAGTGATATTAATTAATACATGACCTTTATCAATGTGTTACAGCACCTATAAGGTTATTGATATCACGTGTTGCTGCAGGGTTGTTTGTTAATATTTTTGATTAGTTTCATGAATTGCATTGTCAAAAATATTTCAGTGAAAGAGGAAACACCTGCATACTCGGTCCAAGCAAGAGTTTTATTCAACTAAGACTACATTTCGATCTGATTTGGATGTTTGTCAAGTAGCAATCTTGTAAAATGTTTTTAAAACTCATCATATGTACCAACAATCACAATGGCTTGTTTTTTGTGAAGCTTTAACTATTAAATATGTTCCCAGTTAGTGATATTGACTAAGTGGGGAAAAACCAGCATAACTTCTTCAATCCAAATTTACATTAATCTGTTTATTCTTGAACATTTGTGTGACTGTTTTTTTTTTTTTTTCCAGGCCGCATATCGAGGCAACACAGTCGGACTGCCTCGCTTTTGTCCCGTAGATAATGTGGACAAGATTGACAAGAAAGTGCTTCACAGCTACTTGCGTAACTACTACTGTCCTGAGCGGATGGTGCTGGCTGGAGTGGGCATCGAGCATGAGCAGCTGGTTGAATGTGCCAGGAAATACCTGCTGGATGTGAAGCCAGTGTGGGGAACGACATCAGCAGCTAACGTGGACCTCTCAGTAGCACAGTATACCGGTGGCATCATCAGGGTGAATTGTTGTTTATTTTTCCATCAGATTTGGCCTTAAACATTTCACTTCAGCTGTTATGTGGCAGATTTTTTAGTTGTAAAGTTGTGAAAAAGACAAAACTGTATCTGTTGTAGTTTCACAGAATCATATAGTAAACTTGGAAGTTCTTACATGATGATGATACATTTATCCATGAGCAAAAAATCATATTAGCAAACATTTGACAGGTAAATATTTGGCCTCTTCATCTTATATCTGCATATTCAGTTTGTAATTTTCTGTAGATTCATCATTACTAGGAGTGGTCCTGTCACATTTTGTAACATTGCCACATCATATATGGTAAAATGTCAGGTGCAGTTGTTCTGAGTAAGGTCCTCTCATTCTTTTGGTAGGTTAGCAAAATCTTTTTGTTCTTGGCTATATTTATCTGGCAAAAAGGAATGAAGTCTTTAGAAAAAAATAAATGTCAGACTGTGTTCATTGGCAGAATTTGTAATGGGGAATATTTCAGATTAAGTGGTGATGGTGCTGTAAGCATTCCTGCAGTTAGCCCCCAAAGGTAGGCTAATAACATCTTCTTCGTTCTCTTAGATGGAGAAGGATATGTCAGATGTGAGCCTTGGCCCCACTCCAATCCCAGAGCTCACCCACATTATGATCGGCCTGGAGAGCTGCTCCTTCTTGGTGGGTGTTTGCTGCTCATTCAGGTGCACAATACATGTTTCAACAAGGTCCACAAAAACAATGCTTGTTTTTCCTTTACAGGAGGATGACTTCATCCCGTTTGCAGTGCTCAACATGATGATGGGCGGAGGTGGTTCTTTTTCTGCTGGAGGGCCTGGGAAAGGCATGTTCACCCGTCTGTATCTGAACGTACTCAACAGGTGAACGACTCACAAGCTTCGATTCAGCGTTGTATGCTTCAGTAATACAAGTCCAGAGAACCAGATTTATTAGTTGTCACTGATTTTGTTTCTTTTGTCTGTTGTAGGCATCACTGGATGTACAACGCCACCTCATACCATCATAGCTATGAGGACAGTGGGCTGCTGTGTATCCATGCTAGTGCAGACCCCAGACAGGTTGGTGCAGGCGTAAGATGCAGGAGGATATCTGCAGAAAAGTTTTAGATTTAAATTTAGTTTCCCATTACTTATTAAATGTTTGTTTTATCTGTTTATCACTGTGGGCTGTCGAGAGACGTCCTATGTTGGTTTGTGTGTCTATGGATTGTGCTGCAGGACGCTTCTTCAGTAACCATCAGAACTGTAGCGAACACTGTCATTACTGTTGTAGAAGCTTGAAAACGCATTGTCTCATAGTGGGGCAGCTGGTCCCAGTTGGTAAAGCAGTTGTCCTGAAACCGTAGGACCAGTGGTTCAATTCCTGGTTCCTACTGGCTCAGTTTCCTTGAGCAACACGCTGAACACTAAGCTGCTCATTTTGTGTAACTTGTAAGTCGCTTTGGATAAAAGCATCGGTCAAATGACTAAATAGTAAATAAAATAAAAAAATGTAAAATGGGCAATTGTTGATATTATAAAACACTAACATGAAACATTTTTAATTGATTAATCCATCAATCCACTTTCTGCAGAATATCCGGATCCAGGCTGCATTTATTCATTTGTTTAATTACTATTGTTCTGTATTGTTGTTGTATTTGTAATATATTTGTATTGTACCATCATGTCAGATATCCCTTTTAAACTGAATTTTTTTGTGTTCATTATTAATTGGTTGCCCTAGTTACTTTTTTAACTTCTTACCATTACATTGACCTCTAGGTGCGAGAAATGGTGGAAATAATAACCAGAGAGTTCATTCAGATGGCTGGAAATACAGGAGAGGTAAAGGTCACTACAGGGACAACCTCTGCCTCAATTTTTATTAATTACTGTTAGTGTCAAAGAAGGCAAAAGTTTAAATTTTTTATGTTTTCCTCTATGTCCAGATGGAGCTTGAAAGGGCCAAGACTCAGCTCAAGTCCATGTTGATGATGAACCTTGAGTCACGGCCGGTTATTTTTGAAGATGTTGGTCGCCAGGTTCTCTCCACAGGAAAGAGAAAATTGCCACATGAACTGTGTGATCTAATAAGTGAGTACTGAACAGTATTTAGCAATGTTTCTTAGTTATTAGTAGTTTTAGAAATATAAATTAATGGCACCCTCCTTATTTATTTTTTAAAAATTTGCCAACAAATAATTTCCAGGTCGGGTGACGGCCAGTGATATGAAGAGAGTGACAAGTAAGATGCTGCGCAGTAAGCCTGCAGTAGCAGCTCTGGGAGACCTGACAGAGCTGCCCTCTTATGAACACATCCAAGCTGCCCTGTCCAGCAAAGATGGACGCCTGCCCCGCATGTATCGCCTTTTCCGATAGACGCACATCGCCGCTCACCAAGTTCGAACTGGCAAACGTCACTGTAAATAAATTGGACTGGAAGATTATTCTAGTGTTCCCTCCCACCACAGAACTCGGCACCGCTCTCTCTGGGAGGGGACTAACAGCCAATCCCTCAACTGAATCACTGAGACTGGGGATTTTAAAGCAGAGTTACATTTTACTCTACAGTAGTCTACGCACAGTTAAAGTATGTGTATTTATTGTTTGTTGGCAGGAAGTCGTTTGTCATTGTTTGCAGGAGTTTGGTTTCAAACTGACAATTCGCCCTAAAGCCAAAATTGAAGTGTTTCTCATTTAAAAACACCAGTAACCACCTGTTATGTTTTATATTTAATAGCTTATAGGCAGGAAAAGGGGCGTCTACCATCCCTGACAGCATCAACGCTTACTTTTTATTGAGACTTTTCTTAGTTTGCAGACCCTCAGCCCTGAAATTCACCCCAACTTAACTTAACTCTTTCCAGAACAAATGCAAACTCTGGAAAATTGTGTTACTTGTACAACAGCACTTAATAACCTCTTTTTATAGCCACAGAAGAAACAATACTGCTATATGTAACTGATCAATAAGTTTGGATCAGTGTGAACAGCTTTACAACTGTAGCCACTTTGTTCTGAAATCATGGCTTCATGGTCACATTTATGACGTACTGTAAAAACACAGAAGTCTAAGGTGAATATTACTTCTTTTTGTATTTTTTCGGTTGTGTTAATGTTCTTGAAAATTACCCCAAAATGTAATGTATTAAAATTATTTGGTGGCATTTAAAATATATTCAAAAGCAAGCCTGTTATTCATGCATTCACATAAGTCATATTTATGTCTTACATGGTAGTACAGTATTGACATTGATTCTGATTCCGGTAATATTTGGTACTGGATCAGAACCAAATAAAAAGGGAAATACATTTCTCTGGAGGCTATAGCCAATGACTAGTTAGCTTAGCTTAGCATAAAGATTGGAAATGAGGAAATAACTATCCCGTCTCTAATGAAATCCACCAGCCTGCCAGTCTCACTAGTTCAACAAAGGTTTTATTGAGCTACACCCAAGTGAATTTTTCTAGCATTTCACTGACTTATAATTACAGTGAAAATTTTAAATGTGGACTATTGTTAATATCAGTATATCATCTTGTAAATAAATGAATACAACTATATATTTTAAAGACACTGTGCTGCAGTACATTTAACAATTTAGCCAACAAACGTTTGTTTTAAAAATGTTTATTACTGGATGTTACATTTTAGGTGACTGACATAAAAAGATGAGAGGTCCTGAGGAAGTGGAAACAAGACCTACAGGCACTTTTTGGAGTGTTTGCTCTTCATGCTAGAAATGCAAGTTCATTAAAGTGGTACATACAGTACACGGACAGGCGATAGTATACAGTATATGAGGTTACACAGCAGTGAGATTAGAGGTAAGGCAAGAAGTTACAGTCTGGCAAAGGATCAGTAAAAAGGACTAGTACGACAAAGTAGTGACACGTTAACTATATAAATAACATGCTATTTTGCAGGAAGTGAGTTCCTTAAAAAAAAGATGTTTAAAATGTATAATCTCCCTGAATTTAACAGTACCATATAACACGTAACGTAATACAACCCACAGAGCCTATTTGACGTAATGACAAAAATAATGTAGTGGTAACAGCTCCCTTCTTCAGTCATAATGTATCTCTCCGACAAAACCATCAGTTTAAAACAATATTCAAGTTCAAAACCAATAGCAGACACTTAAATTACATTTAAAAGTGCACCTAAGTTTGTTTGCTGTTCCCAATGCATTTGAACACTGATGTAGCTTTCAATAAAAATCTAACATTGTGGTTCATGATGCTTTTTAAACACCTACAAAATAATTAGAAGATGAAATGCAGTTACACAGAGCCTTTAAGGTTACGTCAGTCCACACTGCAGCGTGTGACTGACGAATAAGCCACAATGGCCACAACCGTCTGAATCTGTCCTAGTCATGTGTGAATAAATAAAGGTTGGACTGCTGCTGTGTCTGCGAGCCTCTGTCTGTCTGAGGTACCTGCCCCCAAGTTCAGTCAGCCACTTTCCTCGACCAGCAGGAAACACTTGAACAGTTCCCAACAACTCTCAACAGAGGGCACACTCTGCTCAGTTACTACAACCAGTACAGGGTTCTGTGTAGTTAAGACAACTCTGGTTTCCTTTGTGGTCCTGGCACAGTATGACCCAGGCCGACCCAGTCTGGTCTGAGGAGTCCACTTTTAAGAGATGGTGCAGATTGCGCTGCTACTATGGTTCTTCATGGCCTCCCTCCTTTTCAGCTCCCTGGTGATCCTTCTCCTTATGCCTTCCAAGTACACGCCTCGGTCAAACTGTCCTGCACCCAGAGGGATGCTAAACAACAGAAGCAAATTTAGTTCAGATATCATGATGTCTAAATACAGAAAATACACATTTCAACAATTTAAGACCATATTAAGATTCACTAAGAAGGCAGAAAATACAGTTCTTACTGTACTTTTTGCTTAAACTTCTCAAAGGGCCCTGCTCACTGACATTTGCAGAAACCCCAACCTAATTTTCACCTAATTTTCTGTGCAACAATGGAGAAGGATCCTATAAAAAAATATTCTGTAGGAACGATAACAAGTTACGCTATATTATTAACTTTCATAAGAACGGTGATATAAGAAATTCATGATATAAAATATTCACATACATCATCAGTAACCATTAGGGTTGGGCAAAAGCATCCTTAACATGTTACCACTCACACTACTTCAAGGTATGTTTTTGATATTAGTCCTTACTTGTCTCTGCCTGGCCTAAGCTTGACCTGGAAGACACCAATGACAGGCCGGTGATCTGAGGTCTTGATGCTGGAGCAGCTGGTGTATTTGATCACTTTTATGTCATCTGCTTGTCTGCTCCTGAACACGATCCTGTCCTGTGAACACAAAGAGTTTTAACTCTGCTAAGAGTCAAAAAATGCTATGTTAATCTTCAGACTTAAGCTAGTTTAGACTTTGTGTTTACAGTCATGTTCCAAAGTTAGTACCGTCTCTTTTAATTCTGTTTTTGTGTGTAAAGGTGTTAGTATCAGACAACCTCAGTCTAACAGCTTTTTTTACTGTTCCGTTAATTATTTAACAATAATGAAACTGAAAAGAAAAAAAACATGGGCATTAAGGCCAAACAACTCCAAAGGTCTCATCTGTCCATACAACATTGTTCCAGAAGTCTTGTGATTTGTTCAGATGCAGTTTTGTGAACTTCAGTGGTGCTGTTGTGTTCTTTTTCCTGGCAATCCTTCCAAACAAACCGTACTTGTTCAGTTATCTTCTAATTGTGCTGTCATGGATTTTAACATTTAATATGCTCAGTGAGGCCTGTAGGGTCTGGGATGTAGCTCTTGTATTATTTTTCTGGGCATTACACAGTCTGACCTTGGGGTAAATGTGCTGTCGTTTATGTCTTTCCCTGTTGGCACTGTGTTAACACACACCTGAATGCTCCAGACCAACAAACTGCCAAAACGTCTGCTTTTATAGAGGCCTGGTGATCAATTAATCAAGGGCTGATGATTAGCAGCAGCTGGTTTCAACTTACCCTCTTAAATCCTATGGAAACAGTGAGGGGGTATTGCCAACATTTTTTTTGTTTTTGGCTTACTTTTTGTTAAAGACATAATTATAGTGAGAAAAGTTCTATGTTGCTGTACATCTGAGGCTGTATTTGCCCAATACTAAGACCCACTATGATTGGGTGATTCTGAATATGCTTTTACAGACAAAAAAAAACAGAATTAAAAGGAGTACTAATTTTTGCACATGACTATGTAAGTGACAATGTTCAGCTTATTTTGGGGGCAGTGTTGACAGAGCATGTGATTATTTATGCAGCTTGATTTCCTCTTTCTTCTTACTGTGTATGAAGGCGTTCTCTGTTTAGATGTAGTGTCATAGATATCACAACCAATGTCAAATTTGTATGTGGGGAAGAAGTGTATCGGTGCCTCTTGAAAGCCTTTAAAGATTGAACCTGGGAGGGAAAAGAAGCACATTCTCAGGGTGAGAATCAATCAAACAAAACAGAAGCTGCCTTTTAAAAGCTAAATGTTTTCTCAGAGATTTAACCTCCTAAATGCAATCATACCGTCCTTCATTTGCTTGGAGAGCTGGTCATGCTCCACCAGAGGGCTCATATCATCTCCTACTGTGCGGTTCATGACGTTCTCCACTTCAACTCGATCTTTACTCAGTCGAAAGTTAAAATCTCCAAACCAGAAGACTTGGTCAAATCTTGTGGTGACATCAGCTACAATTACAAATGACATCACTTGATTGTTTTCTATTATTCATATACAAGGCTTTATTCTGAAGTATGTGAATACTAGTACATTTCTTTTTGCACTCAATAATAGGTCAATACTGGGATGAAGACAGAGTCAAAATATGTGGGAAAAATTGGAGCAATCTGTTTCAGTCCTAACACTACAAATAAATAAATACATTAAAATAAATACATTTTAGCTGTGGTGAAAGAAATAACATTATCCTAATTGTTTTATTTATTAAGAGTCTTACATGATGTGGAGCGATAAGGGTTGGTGTCTGGAAGGCCTTTTGGAAGGGCCAGAGCCTCGACGATTTTGTTGTAATCAAGTATTCTCTCATAAACTTTGGCATCTCCAGCTGGAGGAAGAAAACAGTAACACATAAGAAACACAACTGCAAAAGACTGCAAAAACTGTCAATGCTGCAAACTTTGAAAGCAAATATGTCAAAGCAATTATGATGCTTGTTATAACTAAAGATTTCCACTCACAGACAATGTTGTATAGTGTATTTACAATGAAGTTTTTTTTAAGTATTAACATCTTGCTATGATGAACAGCTGCTTCAGTCTGCAGCCAGGGCATTGAGCTGGGGCATTTCATACTCACAGGTAAAATGGGATGTGATGAAAAGGAAAGAAGTGCCAAAAAAGGTAAATGCGATTCCTACAGCCCCTTTGGTCTTTATCTGAGAGATGATCCTGGTCGTGACTGTGGCATGCTCCACCTCTGTGTGGGTCAACAGATGAATGTTGTGGTTAGTGTCAGAGCCATAACCCTGGAATAAGTTAGATTCAAAAACAAAACACGTGCAGTGCACAGACGATGATGATCTAGCATTGGATTTGAACATACGTATTTAAGACAATATGCCATTACATAACTGTTGACTAGACTCAAATCAAAATGTATTAACATTACGTCCCAACGATCTGCAGAGCAGAAAAGTTATACATGGAACGAATGCAACTAATGTCCGTTATTGATTAATCTGATAATTTCATGACGTTTTTTCTCAGTTAGTTACTCTTTCTTGGTTCAAATCTTCAAATGTCTTGTTTTGTACATGCAATAGGCCAAAACCTGAAGATTTTCATTTTACTAGAAATAAGACAAAGAAAATCAGCAAATCTGAAAGAAGTGGAACTAGGGAAATTAAGGTATTTTTATTTGTTTTAAATAATGGATCAATTGTCAGAATAGTATCCGATTATTTTTCTGTTGACCAACAAATCGACTGATAGACTGTTTCGGCACTGTAAGAGTTTATTCCTTCCCCAACTCATGTCTATGTGATATTACACTAACCTGAACAGAACCAGATTAGGTCTCTTCTGGCAAAAACAGTGAGATACAAAACACCATGTGACGCTGCATACAGCATGATGTAGTGAGGTCCCAGAGTCTCCTGAAGACGGATCTCCCACTCCCTCCTGCACACAAACATCACATAAACAGTGGTATAACCAACTTTACAGTTTCTTTCAGTGACCATGATGAAAATCAAACAAAACATACCACACCTGTCAGGACAGCCCTCCTGAACCCCAATGATATAAAAGTCTTGTGCAAACTCAGAGTCTGTAGGAAGGAGGAGATCATCTAAGTTGGCTGGGAGTCCCTGAAAATTATAAAAATGTGATCACAACTCAGTTGGTGCCTGAACTTGTGCAGGCAGTGATAAGAACTTGAGCCATGATTTCCTTGTACCTTCTCTCCCTGCATGTTCCACGTGGCAACGTAGATGCCCACCCTTCTGTCAGGAAAGTAGCGGTCCAGCTCCTCAGCCCCAAGCAGGGCACCGCTTCCCAGCACGCTGCCCTCTAGAAAGCTCCTGAAATATACAATTTGGAAAAGAAAATTACCCGGTCATATTGACTCCCACTTGGCTTGCAGTAATGGCTGAAAAATGTTTCAACTTAGCTGATAAATTATAACGTTCAAATGTACCCTTTCCCTAATAGGCATGGACTATGTCTCATGGCAAAATTCATTTTTTGTCCCTGTTCTTGTCAAAAACAAGCATCTGCTTTGATCCATTGCTAATCGCCCTCCACACTCTTCCCATTTTCTCTTAAATATATGAGCACTGAACAACAGTGTAAATGTCTGGTGCTTCTTTTGCAGTCTGTCTGTGTTGCCTAAACACTCTCTCACTAGAAACTCCAGATGTGCTATACTAATAAGCTCCCAAGCAGAGTTCAAAACCAAAATTAAAAGCGTATAGTGGATATAAGATATTGTACCAAAATCTTATGCAGTGCCTGTGCGCCAATTCTTCTTTGAGCAACTCTAACTCTACTCTAACTCTTTTAGCCAGGGTAGTTAGAGCCTGGCCAGAGCATTGATACAATAAGCCATCTGTAAGACTGTGTTATTGTTTCAAAGGATAACAAATAAGCACAAAATTTCTAAATTTGGTTAGTTTTATCTAGTCACTGGTCTATATTTAAATTCAAACTTTTTGATACCCTTGAAAGATATGGTCTAATAGCCCTCCAGAAAGAGTCAGAAAACCTTAGAGGCTTCACATCCAGCCTGATAATGACTCAAGCTACATAATCTAGACAATCTGCTATGCCTACTGTACCTGTTCCTCACATCCTGGGGTCTGATGGGGCTAAGCACGCTGTAGTTGGACCTCAGGGAGCTGACAGAGGCACTATCTGACCCCATGTTCTCCAGAAGCCGGCTGTCGCTCAGTTTCCTGTGGAGTCTCTCCCCAAGATTCTCTCTCTCCAGCACAGCATAATCCAAACAATCCTTGTCAATCCTATTAGCTGGCCTTAAAGTAGCTGACACAAACGTCTTCTCCAGAGCAGGCAGCGGCCCCATGTGCTGCACCGGAGATAGATGCACCTTGGTGGACATCATCCAGTGGTCTGTGGTGTCGCTCTGCTGGCTGCGGGGCCTTCTATCATCCTCAGAGAAACTGCTTCCTCTGTCTCTGAAGACTGGGGATCCAACAGTGACAGCAGAAAGGGGTCTCACACTGGAGTCCTGGCTCCTTAGACTGTTGGAACCACTGAGAGCAAATCCACCTTGGCCTGGAACTGTTTGGTCCTCTTTAAGTGAGTCTGTGGAGGAGCCAGTCTCAGCTGGATCACTCAGGCTCTCCTGACTGTTTCTCAGCCTCCTGGTTCTCACAGTTTTCTCAACTGAGCCACTTTTACTAGACTTTGACAGCCTGGGTAATGGTGGCCTTGGCTGGAATGGATTGATCTCTCCCTGTGCATTTACGACAGTGAGTTTAAGGGCATCACTGTGATCTTTACAGGATTTGGCATCTACTATGGAGGTCTTGCATGGCCTGCTGTCACTGACAAGTGAATCTCCTTTGCCAGGAGCTTCAAAGGACTGATGCAGGCTGATGTCCTCTCCATTTGTAGTCATCTTCTCATCATGTCTGAGACCATCTGTAGTCAGGGTGATGGAGCTTTCTCAAGTCACACATCTGGAGAAATAGATAAGAATATGCTCATATTTTAATACAAGAATATTTTAGCTAGGTGTTAAGTGTTAATACAACTGTAAGGCCATTTTTGAAGATGCAGCTTGTAGTGGTCTTGAATTATACTGCGCTATAATTACAGCTGTACTCTATTTACATGTATACATGAGGCTAGGCTATATAATAGAAACTCCTCTCCGTATACAGTTCAGGAGCAGAACAAACTACATCCTACATCCTGATCACACAGCTGACCTTTTCTAAAACTATTTGGACTAAAACAACATTATTACCTGCTTGAAAAGAGGGTTTATTTCATTACTGCAGTAGTGGAAAATACATTCAAGTACTGTTCAAATAATTGTGAGTTTACTTTAGTATTTCCATTTTATACAGCACCTTTTACTCCACCACATTTGTTTAACAGCTGTAAATGTAACTAATTATTGTGTATTATTACAGGTAGCTAAAGATTGTTTGATCCCAGTGAGAAAATTGACAGACTAAAGTAGGTAAGCTTCATCTTTACCACCTGTAACATTAAAGTTACACTAATGAATTAGAATTCAGTGGTATTATATAGCTAAATAATTCTGCACAATTAGTACCTTTACTTTTTCGTATTTGTACTTTTAATTAAGTTAAAGATCTGAGTACTTGTTCCATCACTGCATGTTTGTTAGACATTAGTTTTAGCTAGGTGTACCTAATAAACTGCAAACTGTGTGTGTGTAACAATGTAATGCTGGACTTAAAACGATTTAGTTTAGGCATGTTAAATATACAATGTTACTTTGTCCATCTGGCTATCCTGTTTGCGTTAATTAGCTTCTATTTTAGCATTAGCAAAATGCACCAACAGTTATAGGTTTGCTAGCTAATGCTATCACGAGCGCTAAGAACCAACTAACCGTTTAGTAAATCAATACTCATTAATACCAGCAGGTTGAGTTATTTTTGTTAGCCTTATCAGTCTATGTTAACTAAGTTAATATATAGTTTACAATGCGAACACTAGCTAACACTAGTTTAACGTAGCTAATAGCCGTGAATTAACTAACTAGCTTTAGGCTACTTAGTGAAGCTAAACAATGCTAGCAAAACAAAAGCGGTATCCAGGTTAGCAGAACAAACGTTTAAAGCGGACGTTCATTAAATCACTAACTAATGTTGACATCTTATGTGGTTATTTAACTGTTATCGTGCTGAAGTGAGGTTACCTATGCTGATCTTTGGTCACTGTGGCTAATTTAAAAAGAGTAGCTCAGTGACTTCCTTAGAAACGTTTGACAACACAGATTGTTACCATTACCAAGACAAGAGAGTCTCACAGTGTCCGCAGTGTGGGTCACAGCGCCACCATGTGCTGGGAAGTGAAACTACAAGTAACCTGATACAAGCAGACCTGGGTCAGCAACCATGCAAAGCAGGTCTGGGCTGTATACAACAGAAATCTGGGCCTCCTGCATACAGCATGCAGCTGTGTGTCCTCTTCTTCTTTTCAATACATTCATTGTCACACCTGTACTATAACCTGAATCAACAAGTAAACACACACCACACACAGCTTTGATTATATGGCAGTCTGTAATAAAATGTTTAGAACACATTTAAAGTGCAACTTAAAGGTTAAGCTTTTTAGAATATGTAGGCCTACTTAACTTTTCCTGGAGGTGATCATTTGAAACGTAAATGGAGAGTAACTAAGTTTTATGAGACGCAAGGGCAGAAAATCAGACAAAAACTTTGCACAATCTGAAATGTCCACATAGTTCAGTGCTCATGTTTCTGTATATGATATGAAAAGACAACCACATAATAAAACTTTGGGTGGAAGTGACTGTTGTTTAAATAGGCTTCAGTCTGGCAAACTGTTATTTAGCTAACAGTAGTGCTTTAATCTACAATTTTAATGCAGATAAAAAGAAATTAAACAAAATTTTTCTTCTCCACTTCATCAGAGAACTCTAAAGCTGCAGCCAGCACAGCACATCTGAAATTTGGTCAATTTGATTTAGGTTAGAAGCATTCAAATGTGTCTGGCTGCATAAGACTGTTTTTATATCTCATAAATACATCTCAACAATCAGTATTTCTTTATAGACAGCATAATAGGCTGCAACATCTCATTTTTTTGTTAATTCTACAAATGCTATAATATAATATTTGATAACTGTTTCAGCTTTAGCAATATTTGATCTTTCTTCCAGCTTACTGTGTGCATGGAACTCATTGTTAAGATTTAAACCAGCCTAGTGTTGTTCCTTTAATCCCAGTGACATGTTCCAGTCTGTGCAGTAAAAGTCCATTTTCTGAAGCTAAGAAAAGATCATTGGTGACTTACATCAGTGCTGTCTCTGTACTATGATGTACTGACTGGATGATATTCCTTAAACATACATAATAAACATTCATAATGTGGCATCTTGAGTTGTAATATGGCACCATGCAATTAATTATTGTCAACTGAACTGTCTCTCACTTTCTGTGCTTATATTAAAAATTCTTAGGGATTTATGTGTGCCCGAGCTCTGAGAATTGTACACATTGACTGTCAATGTGTTTGCTTTACAGTGACCCCATGGAAATACTGTAGATATTTACCTGTGAAAGAGGAAAATGTAAAAAAAAAAGCATAATTTAGCAAAAATGTTCTTATACCTAAGGGGATAAGGCTTAGACAGAGAGTTTTTAATTTGACATAACACTGTTTTATTTCAAACAAGAGGAGGACTTAATTCAATGTTGAGACAATTGTTCTGTTTGAATGAGTGGAATTTGTGAAAAACTCTCCCACACAACATGATACAACTACCTACAGTTGCATTATCTATCACTCAGAGTGTGAAGTGGTATTCACAATCTTATAGCTTTTTAGTTTCTTACAAAAGTCAGAAACCCATAAAAAATAGTGTGGAAGGCCTATTGTATATTACCATAGAAAATGAGGTAGTGTTATATGTCATCTGCTGTACCATTTAGTTAGATCTAAAGTTAATTTCCACTAAAATAAAGAGTTACAAACATTTTCACCTCACTCATTATTTTCTCATTAGCTGTGTCATAGTTGTACAAATGTTTTAACTGGCAATGTATGATGTTTCACACAGATCAACATATATTACAAAATGTTACAGGATGTGACAGTAACTTGAAAATCCACGAAATCATCACATTTAAATAGTTGTATTTAATTTATTTATCTCATTTGTCATGCTTGTCATGTTCCAAATGCATATTGTCATAAGAAGGCAAAAACAGTGACACAAACAAATTATTTTATTATTTACGAATAGATTTTGACAATTCATGTTGAATGATGTTATTATTAAAATATTTGTATTATGTTTTATATATTTAAATGTCACCTCTTTGGTTAGTTTTACCACTTGATGTTGGAAAATAAACTTCAGAATCACACAATTTCTTTGTTTAACAGAAAACATTATGTAACGTTATGTAATATTCTTTTTGCCAGCAACTTTCAGAAAAGTATTATTACTATACTTTTACATGTAGGTTTGGCCAAACAATTGTTTGTAAGTGTTGTCATGAAACAAGTGAAAAAAATCCTCATGCAGTCCAACAAGTCAGTGACTTTACAAATGAACTGCTATGTTGTACGTCAGGATCAAAAACAACAGAAAAATACTGTTGCTGACAAAACAATGTGTGTCACCCTGAATGAGCAGTGTCAAGATGTGACCTCTGATTGTTAACCCTTTCTATGACCCCCATGTTTTAAGAGAAACAGATGCTGAAAACATTTCTGAGCCCACCAGCACATGGAAATGCGGACAATCCCTCTATATTCTGTGCATTTCTATGGAATTGTTGCTGGCTCAGGAGGTTTGGACAAAAGGCCCAGTCTGTGTGTCAGGTATAAAAGGAAAGGGTTAAACCAGGTGGGGTACAGTTTGGTGCAAGAGCAAGAACAGCAGCAGCAGCAGCAACACCAGCAGCAGCCCACTGACCAGCAAAATGACTTCCACTGGAATGAACATGATGAACAGGGTAAGTTTTAATTTTCATAATATCACTGGCTCCTAGTGCTTTAACAGCCACTTAAATCCAAAAAAGCGTGTGGCGTTAGACACATACTGTGTTTGGCAGTAATCAAATGAGCATGTGTAATGTGGAAAATGCTGCTCATAGTAATGAATAAAGAAATTCTGCTTGTAAAGAGCTTGCTGTTAACCGTCCCACTATGAACACTGTGGAGCATTCAGCAGCTAAAAAACATGTCCCACAGTTGTTCTATAATTCTTTATGCATCACATACATATTAGTATGAAAAGAACAGCGAAGAACTAACCTGACTTCCCTGTTCTGTAGTTGGTGGAGACCAAAACCAGAGGTACAAGGAGAGTGAATATTTAACTTACATTCATCAAATGACCTGAAATACGACTCTAAATGAATCATAATGTTGCTCCATATCAGCTGGATGTGTAAATAAGCAGCTATATGCCAAAGAAGATTAACATGTCAGTGTTAAATCAAGTTTTCTCCGTAACATAACATTACAGCTGAAGAAAGTTTTTGGTATTTTCCCCTCAAACGAAACAAATGCAGCTTTAAACTTGAACATATTCATGTGTGTCTCTCTCATATTTCTCATGCTAATCACAGTCTTTCCCTCTCTCTCTCCATCAGATCACCTTCTACGAGGACAGGAACTTCCAGGGTCGTTCCTATGAGTGCATGAGCGACTGCCCCGACATGTCCTCCTACCTGAGCAGGTGCCACTCCTGCAGGGTGGAGAGGGGTTGCTTCATGGTGTACGACCGCACCAACTACATGGGCAACCAGTACTTCCTGAGGAGGGGCGAGTACGCTGACTACATGAGCACGATGGGCATGAGCGACTGCATCAGGTCCTGCCGCATGATCCCCATGGTAAGATCCCACCCCGGCTACATGATGACAACTCTGAACGACATAAAAAAAACATAGTCACTTTTAATGGCCAGCCATAATACAGCTCACACTGAATATGTGAAAAGTTAAACACACCTCTTCTCTGCACCACAGTACAGAGGATCCTACAGGATGAGGATCTACGAGAGGGAGAACTTCGGAGGTCAGATGTATGAGCTGATGGACGACTGTGACAACATCATGGACCGTTATCGCATGTCCAACTGCATGTCCTGCAACGTGATGGAGGGTCACTGGCTGATGTACGAGCAGCCCCACTACAGAGGCAGGATGATGTACATGAGGCCTGGCGAGTACAGGAGCTTCATGAACATGGGCTGGAGCGGCATGAGGTTCATGAGCATGAGGCGCATCACCGATTCCTGCTATTAGAGTCTCTTTGCACTGAATAAAACTGTCACAACCTGAACTTGTGTGTTTAAGTCATTTTTACCATGGTACACAAACACACTTTCCACAAATTCACCCTGTTTACACAAATTGGAGCTGATCAGTCCAGCTTTCTATGGCTGGCTGCTGAGTACTTTCTCTTAATGATTAATAGCTTTTTTGACCTGTCGGCACATGCTAGAATTTTTAGTACTACACTTAGTTGTGCAAGTGAAAATTTAATCAATTTCAATCGAAGACAAAAAAACTATATAACACACTAAGCCCACAGATAATTTTCCCATAGGTGTAGGCCTATAGAATTACTATGAATTCCCAGTTTTGTGTCTCCCTTCTACTAAATATCAGTGTTTTTAACCAAAAATGCATTGTGTGTATTTTATAGGTCTAACAAACACTTTGAATTGTATTTATTTTATTTTAAAAGCTGCTCACATTGTTCATGTCCATGTTTACTAGCTAGCTAGTCTTCTTCTTCTTTCCTGCCTTAGCTGGTGCTTGCATTTCTTGGTGCATTACCACCACCCGTAAGCTGTAAATGGTGTGGAGCCATTGTCACAGCTGTGTGATCTGTGTTACTCACATGATGCACATGTGTGTCGATGTGAGTCCTCATGTACAAGAACAATACACACAAAAGGGACCCGCTGATAAAAACACCTTAGTTCCCGTATTTTCAAGCTAATTTCTTGGAGAATTTCTACATAATTTCCCAAAAGTTACCTGGTTTTTAGCTGTAGTTATTTCCTAGAAAGGCATAGGCAAAATAGGACTTATAAGTACTATACTATACCTATAAGGACTTATAGGACTAGTTTGCTTAGACCTTTTGTGAAAATGTTCTAATAAACAACAACCCCGTAAATTTTAGAGAATGTTTTCTGGGTTAGTGGTTAAATACAGGACCTGTAAAGTAAAGCATTACTACATTACAGAGTACTTTGAACTCTGGGGGAATTGCTGAGGCAAATATCAGGAATATCTCTGCAGTGCAATTCAAGATCACGCAATGTGGCCACGAAATTCTCCAAGCATCACCTTCTTCTCTTGTGAAGAGGAGCATCCTCTGTTGGGTTTCTGCAAGTAAAAAAGTGAGATTATATTTTTCCAGGTGTTTTCGTTTGAGAGCTACAGATGCTGTTGAAACTGCTGCCATCATGAGAGAGCCAAAATGAGAGATGTGTCAGCTGAAACTGTTGCATTGAGCAGGAGGAAGTTTAGTCTAGTTTGAAGTGGAATGTAAACCGTTGTGTCTGGAGTGGTACATAGTAAACTTGAACATTCTCACATAAATACTGACTATATTAACACAGGCTCTGACTTGGCTGCAGATTCGCTCAGACTTGGAATGAGATGTAAATATTGTCATTGGACCAACTGTATTTTGTTTCTGCTTGACTGCATGTTTCCTTCAGTCCTGTTCTGATAAGAAACACAACACTAGACAAGTCACACAGGTAAACACACACCCAGATCTGCTTCACTGATTTGCACATTATTTTAGGCTACTAACAACATGTAAACTGGAAAAGACAATAAAATAAATGTTTTTCTTATTATTGTGTTTTTCTATAATTTGTTCTTATTTTCTTATTTTTAAAAAATGTTTATGCTGATTTCATTTGTTCACATGTTTTCAGGATGGTATTAATAATTCAGGTGGTTACTGAAATACTCCAAAAACAACTGCATGGATTGTCATAAAAATCTCTGCTGCCCAGAGAGTGAATCTGTGATTTGTGTGATGTGTTGACTTTTTATAAAGCACATTAGCAGCATTTTCTCTTATTAGGTGAAATACTAATAAGATCACTGAATAATACTGAACACTGATTATCTTGTTTCAGTGGCACCTCAAGTCAAGTCAAGTAAAGTCAGATGAACTCACATCTGCATAAAAGCAGTTGACAAACATTGTAAGACTGAATCAACTAGAATTAAGTTCACAAAAGTCAAATTCACAAAAGTCAGATGTGAACTATGCCTCAGTGACCTTTCCACAGCGACACCTTATAACCTTAGACCCTTGGCTTGGATAAGAACCCCCCCCATAGAAAACATAAAGCTCTGAATGACTTTGACAATTTGTAAAGACTCGACTGGGTCTGAGCTCCTCCAAAATATCAGGTCTTATGGGGTGTTCCCAGTAAGCAGAGGTCAGTACCTACCAAAAGTGGTCCAAGAAGGGACCACCAGTGAACCAGTGACAGGGTCATGGGTGTCCAAGGCTCCCTGATATGGGGAATAGTAGTATTTTAATGCTGGCTATCGACAGCTGTCAGAACACAGTGCGTCTCAGTTTGCTGCATATGCACGTTGGTCAGAATGCCCATGCTAGCTTTAATGTTGTGGCTGGTGTATGTTAACATTTAATAGTAGGATTGGCACAAATATTATTTGTACATACATAATAAAGTAAAAAACTATGTGTAAAGTTATTCATAATTCCCAGAGGATTTATCTTGATGACTTTGCTAATCCTATGACAGTTTTTTGGTTTTAAGTGAAAATATCTCAGCGACGTTTAGTTTGACTGTCTTTAAATTTGATTCACACATCCATGTTCCTCACAGAATTAACTGGAATGACTTTAATGATTTTTTAGCATGAGTTACATGAGCACGCTCACACAACATAATGTGATGGACACAACACATTTTAGGTTATCATACCTACTAAGAATGAGAAAATGAGAAATGTTTGTTAGCACTGTCATCGTGAATGGGTTACCCTTGCATTTAGCATTAACTGTTTACAAACCTACAACAGAAACATGTATAAATCACTGCTTATCTCCAACTTGATAAATATATATATATTTTTTGTTGCATGCCTCAAAGGAGCATATTAGAATCACGTCTCTCTATCGTTCATTCTCAGTTTTTTCTCTTCTCTCTCTCTTCTTCCTCCAGAGAACGGCCAATCCAGCGAGCGAGCGGGGAATCGATGCCCTGATATGAGATTCAGCCTAATGAGGATCAGGAACATCTTAATAAAGACGCATAATCCACCACTTAATCCCTCATTACAGAATCATCTGCATTCACCGGTCTTGCTCCATACCGCCGCAGTGATGGCACATTCAGGTCCATTGTTCTGCCTCGCCTCATCCCTCACCCAGGGCTACGTCTCCCTTTGTCTCCCCTCGGTGTCAGTTATATTTGATCCGCTCTCATTAGACTTTCAGACGAGATGAGCAAAAGGGCCTGAAAATAGTGCTTTTGTGTGCACTTCTATGCTATCTCCCGTCAGAAATGGAAAATGAGACATATGCTTAATGAGGAAGAACTGGACTGGGACCTGCCATCAGACAGAGAGATAGGGAGAGCATTGTGCGGAGAAAGTGTTGTGAGCGATACTGTTAAAGGACACACTTTCCAGGCCATGTCTATGTCAGTGATTATGACTTCTGAGAGAGTGAAAATTACTCTGAAGTGGGACAGATGGATTAAAGTTTAATGCTGAGCCCCAGAGAGGTTCTGAGTCTGTGTTTTAGTTTAGTGCAGCATTAACAAAAAAAAAGTTTGGGAAGTCTTAACAAAGTTACAAAAAGTACACTCAAGTATACAGTATTTTCTGAAGGTATTCTTAGTACATACAGTATGTCCTTCATGGTACAGGGATTAATTTAACAATCATCTTGTCATAAACCATATTTCTCTACCACAATATTTATATTCCTTAATAGTTATTATGTGGACTATAGGCCCACTTTTACATGTTACTGCTATGCTGTATCACTGTTGTCTCTTACAGTGTTTTGGGACTAATTCTGCACATAGAGGACCTGAACACTATTACAACAATGGTAACAGTGTAAATTGGCACAGTCAAACCAAAATTTGCTTCCCATTCATTCATATGTGACACATGTAACTCAAATGCAAAATGACCTCAGAGTTCAATCTAATTGACCTTTGACCTGCAAAATTACAAGGCTCTCCACTGTATAGCAAAATACTATGAGCAGCAGATAAAAAGGTTTGCTGTTTGGTTGCAGTGAGTGTAAGGACGTGGTAACAGAACTTAATGACAATAAAATGTAATTTACATATGTCTAGAGTGTTTTACTAGCTCCATTATGTTATCTTTTCAAACCGACCAATATTATTTTCTGTCCCCTCCTGCTTTTGACTACAACATATTAATACTTTTTATAGGCAAATGTCATTTTTCAGAGAAAATATGAAGCAGGTTGTTGAATAGATGTAAGCATCCAGCAAACCAACGGGAGCTGTGAAACTGCCCTAAGCTTGATTTTTGTTTCATTACTCATGTATCTTCTAAAACTTTTTTATCTGTTTTTTTTGTGTGTCATCCTTGTATTTTATTTTATTCTTTGTGTGACTGTTGATCATCTAATTAATAAGTGTTGTCTTTGCACATTATCAAACTAAAGACTTTGTTTGACATAATGTTTGACGAGTCCACAACAACACTGAACAACAGAGACACTCCAATTTAGACTAACAAAGGAGGTTATTATAGAACTACATGTCGAGAGTGGAGGAGAAATCTCTTTTCCTTCAGGTGAAGCTGTGAGATGATCCTCGTGAGGGTTAGATAATTAGCCCCATGAAGATGTGGAGAACACTGATTGTTAACCCACACTACCCCTCCCTCTTCATTACTCTGTGTACTGAGGTGAGTAGGAGGTGGAGGGGGATAAAACAAAACAAATAAAACTCATTAAAGATGCCCGTGTGGCTACAAATCCCCCCTGCAGTATGCTAACACACCACAGACATCATTAGCTCCGGTCAAAAGAACCATCGTTATTCTGCCTGGATATGAACACAGATCAAAGCCTGCTATAGTTCATCGTCTTTTAACCCGAGGCAGGGTTCTCAAAACTACAGCTCCCCTTTTTGGCAGGTTTCCATTTTTTTTCCCCTGCCTTGTCTCAGCTTGCAGAAGCCCACAAAATCGCTCCACACAGCAAGAGCAAAGAGATGGAAAAAAAACAAACAAAATCAAAATGATTTCTCCAATGATACGCCCAAGGTATTTTGCTGTTGTTTTGATGCTGTACAATGGATAACGTTTCTTTTGTAGTTACATAAAAGAAGTTAAATCATAAAGGAAATATTTACGAACTCAGCAAGTATAAGAAGCCTGATTTTCCCACATTTTTTAGCTACACTAACAGAATGGCTGTAGGAAGGATTTATTTATTAGGAGGACTTAATATCTCTAAATCTGACTGCTGACGATTCATTCTACATATAATTTTGCACAAAATGAGGAGTGTGAATTTAGTCCCCCATTATTACATTGAAAGAGCATTAGGAAGTTTAAAAGGCCAGTTATGAATGAAAACAATTATTGCAATAATTCTATCCTACTGTATGGGCCCCTAGTTTTAAGACACACATTTGTGAACCTAACTTTTAAGTGTTAGCAAATAATTTACTTGCACGAATTGTAGTATGATATTTTAAGGGAAATGAAACTATTGTTTGTGTTTTATGTTAGCATGCTAACATAAAAATGTAAGCATGTTAACATTCTCATTGTAGCATAACATAACAACCATAATTCAACCAGATCAAAACCTAAATATGAAATGTTTTGAGAAGATCTTGTTTATGAGGGCAAAACCAGCTGCCAAAACATTCACTGAAATATTGTAAAAGCAAATTACTTCTGTTATCACAAATCTATACACAACAGTAAATGCTGAAATACTGTACAGTGGACTTTCATTCTCAATAAACGAATGGACTGAACAAATATTTACTTACAGGTTATCAGTTTAACAAGTGAAACAGTCTTGTTGAATAGTGACTGTCTCCAAAACAGCCGTTGAACTGGCTTGGTGGAAAACGGGTTTAAGAAGTACATGCTCTTTTGCTGAGTAGCTTAATTTGCAGGCAACTTTGAAGGGCGATGAAACACCTTAATGACACCAAACATGCCTTTTGCATCCAAGTTTAGTGTGAAAGTTTAAAGTGCGGTATTTCTACTGCAACACAGAAACATATTTTACTCTTGTAGAACATGAATATCATTCACTTGATCCACTTTTACATACTGCAGGAATTTGACAAACCTTTATTTAAGTATCCCTGGGCTAGAGTCGAGCGGTACGGTGGTGTAGTGTTTAGCAATGTCACCTCACAGCAAGAAGGACCCGGGTTTTTGCAGTGCTCTCCCAGTATCTGCGTGGGTTTTTTCCAGGTACTACGGCTTTCTCCCCCCATCCAAAGACTCTAAATTGCCCATAGGTGTTAATGTGAGTGTGAATGTTTGTCTGTCTCTACATGTCAGCCCTGTGATAGACTGGCGATCTGTCCAGGGTGTACCCTGCCCTCCGCCCAATGAAAGCTGGGATAGGCTCCAACACTCCCGCGAGGACAAGCGGTTAGGATGATGGATGGAAAGATGGGCTAGAGCCACACAGAGAACATGGGTCATCTTAGTGTCTCCCACCATCCTTTACAGGGTGAGTTCATTTTGCTTCCATCAGAACAGAGATTTTATTTCCCTAGAAATGACACCAACAGATATTTGGGGTGTTTTATTGCATCAGCAATTGGCTTTCTAAACAAAATGTGATTTTGCAGTGGTTGGGATCAGTGCTCCTTGATTTCTAAATCCTTGATTTGATAATTTTGGTGACACCAATCTCCTGCCTCATTTCACTCACATCTTCATCAGTAATACACAGCGTCCCGTCCCAATAATCCCACTGATCTCGTATGTCTAACAGGCAGTATAATTTTTCTCCTTAGGTATGATGGCCTCAACATGTCCTGACAAGCTGATCTCCTCTGTGTAAATGGCTCCAGTTACATTTCACATTCTCCTTCTGCTCACATACAGACGCAAATCTATATTTTTCTCCTGTTTACATTACACAGAAACCGAGGCAGGTGCAGGAGCAGGGGTTTTCTCCTCAGGGCAGCTCACAGCTGTGACGACTGTAACTGCTATCAGACAGAGATGGAGTGTGTGCCAACAAACTCACTGTTCGCTAATCACTCGTGATAGTATCTACAGGCAACAGATGTTACAGGCCTTAGGCAGCTGAGCACCGGAATGAATGAATGACTGCTGCCAGCTGTGACTACACAGGGCAAATACAGATTAGCACAAGTGTTGTCATGAACACAAATAGAATTAACACAGATACATTAACACAGTTCAATTTGTTATGAAGACAAGGTTGTGCCACCATTAATTTCTGAACTGATGATAGTTTGACATCAATTTAGCAATGCCACAATTTGAAAGTACTTCATTACATGTGGTCACACATTTAACATTTTTTTACATTTTTTAATCTTTTTTCTGTAATGACAGAAATTAATCCAAAATGATAATGTTTGCTAAAAGAATAAAATAAAAGACCACTCACAAAATTTTGTTCAGTGAAAACTCGTTACATACAAACTTGTAACATACTGTAATGACTGTAGTGTATACACTTTCAGCAAGTGGCCATAGTCTTGTATGTGGACTTGTCTTGTTGTCTTTGTGTATTTTCAGTGTTAGCTTCAACAAATTTTACTGTGCGCAAGTAGAACTTTGTCAAGTAAAACTTAACTTATATAGCTTTATATGCAAAGCAACAAGTGACTGTTAAATAAATCAGGGCTGCAACTAATAATTATCTACAGCATCACTTATGTCATTTTGCAATTAATCAATAAAATATCAAAGATTTTGAAAATACACCCCAAGTAGTGTCAAATGTGCAAAGTGCAAAGTTCAAATGAGTTATTATGTGCAAACACTTTCCAAAATGCAAAATGTTCACTTTACTGTCTCATAAGATAAAGAAAAGCAGCAAATTCTCACATTCAGGAAACATTTCTGCTCGAACAATCATACAAATGATTAATCAAAACAGTTCACTAACTGATAGATTAATCATTAAATGTTTCAGCCCTAAAGCACATGTACAGGAATAAAATGTACAATATTCCTCTGTGAATTGCAGTAGAAGGTAAGTACTGATACCAGTGCTTGATTAAATGCACATTTGGACAATCTTTTGCTCTTATCTTGTATTTGATATCAGCCTGACCACCTATCTCAGCTCACTCTAATCTAAAGTTTTGCCACAATCAAACCCCGGCACTAAATCTTCCTGAGCGTCACGAGTTATCTATCTCCTTTGTTTCCATCCTTCACTGATAATAACTCTGCTCTGCAGGAGGAATATGGGCTCTGGCGAGGCGTCTTTTCCTCTCTGTCTTTGTCGGCTTCTTCCCTGGGTTTGTTGCAGTTGGAAGCCTTGGAAAAGAAACAAATACTGGAATTCTGTTTGCTCACAACACCAGATACCCAGGAAATGGTGCATGGAGAGTGACTGTGGGAGTAATGGGAGAGAGCAGAGACTATTGTGTCCCATTGTGTTTACTACATCCCCACAACACATACACACCCTGCACTGGTCAGCAGTTGTCGGATCAGACTTAACCTCTGGGCTCTGACCTTATAACCGAGGGCAGGTTGAGTGTGGTAATCACCGCTGACATGGATAACACTACCAGAGAAATGTGTATGAAAGTTGAGCTGCCGTCTCTCAAAATGATAGGGTTACATTTCTGAGGGTCGTATTTCCTGTTTAGGTTGTATTTCGACACAACATTGACATAAAATCAACTTTTTAACCTGATGGATTGAGCTTGTTAGGGAACATCTGCCTGTTTAGCAGAAATGCAGAAACATTGTCAATCATTTGGAATTGTGTTTCTTGCTAACAGATTAATGTAAATACAAATATTTGTTTATAAAAAAAATATTGATTATACTTGAAATAAAGCATTTGTTTGCAGAGCAACAATCACAAGAATAACTCACAAATGTGAGTAAAGACATAAATAACATTGCTGAAGCATGTTTTGACTTTTCTCTGACCTTTTCAAGCTTGGACATTACTTTTATGTGTTGTGGATTTTATCACCTTTTGTCCCGAAGCTGCTCTAATGAGGAACTGAGGTAGTTGAGGGAACACTTTATGACCTAGCAGTCTGCATCAGTGGATTAACCTCTGGCCTTTGTCACATTAGCAGGCTGAGAAAATAAACACGCAGAACACCAGTAGCTGAGGTCACTTACAAAGTGTCTGCTTCAAAATAACTTTGATGGTATTAACTAGTAATAAGGGTTAGGTAATAATAAGGCTGTACTATGTAACTGTCCCTGATGACCTGCAGTGACTTCTGACTTGTGTTGTAAGCCCAGGCTCTTCAGTATGACCTCAGCATATCAGTTCCATATGGTGATTTAGAATAAAATAGAATAGAATAAACCTTTATTATCCCACGAATGAGAAATTTAAGTGTTACAGAGCTCTTATAACAAAAGGAATATAGAAGAAGAACAAGTAAGTTAGTTTCCTATATACACAAAATAACCCTACATACATAAAAGGCTGGATGAATGGGACACATCAAATCTTTTGAGGATGATGATGACTACTAACTTTACCATGAACCATACAATTGGGATATACATTTTATAACCTCAGTGATTACAGATACAGCTCAAACAGTCAATGATTTTATGGTCAGATTTTGCACATTTTAAGAACATTTTAATCAACTTTCTCTCTGCCTTCAGCAACACACTGATAGATTATCAGTTTCAGAGGAGCCATGACACAGGCTCTATTGTTGACACAGCTGCAGTCTGGGTGTAAACTAACATGTCCAGGATGTACCTCACTCCTGATTATCAGCCCAGCAGCTTCACAAAAATACATACGTAAAGACTGGAAAAATGTAGGTAGTTTACATAAGGCATTTACTTACCATTTTATTTCCCTTTATATTTCTAGTGCATCACATTTGAGGTGGAAATGTTGCACTTTTTACTTCAATACATGTAACTGACTGTTACATTGACTAGTTATTAATGTAGCATGTTGCTACAACAATGCAGCATCATTTTCTAATCAGCTCTGATTATTGTGTAATTTTCATGCATGCTATGTTTCTATATATATATATAAGTACAAGTATTAGTAGTTTGCATGCATGACTTATACTTGTATTTGAGTGTTTCTACATTTCTGCTTTCACTCGAGCAAAGCCTCTTTTTTCTACTGCAGCAGCAGATGCAACTACTGATGCAAACAAGAATCCCAGAGAGAAAACAGCATAATCTGTAATCGCCAGAGGGGGGCAGTGCTGCTATTACTCTCTGTTGAGCCTCCGCTGAGTTTGCTCTACAACAGGATTCTTCAATTCGACAGAGCACATTCACCAGATTTCTCTCACAAAGCCAAACATCTGAAACAAAACCTGACAAGGAAGCCAAACTCTGACCCTTAGTCAACAACAGATCTGAGACGCTGTGGGATCTTTCTCTTTACTCTGGTATCATGGTTTCAGTGACAGGGAAGCCCTGCCCTGTAGGCAAAGAGACAGAGGAAGAAACTGTGGGGCAGAAAATAACCTTTGTCTCACCTCTTGTCTTGTCCTCAAGCTGTGCTCATAGATTCAGCTTTGTGTGAGTGTAGGTGTTAATGTACCAGGGACAATGGTATCAAATGGGCAAGTGTTTGGAGGTCTGTATATACCTCTGTTGTTATATCCCTATAGAGCATAGAGTATAGTATAGAGTTCTCTGTATTGTTGTGTGTAACTCGGGGGGGCTGGTGAGTTAGAGACATCCTCTCTGTTAATAACAGGTGCTGCAGGGACGGGGGCTTCCCTAAGGACTAATAGGGAAGAGTCCTCTGTATGTCGCACAGTTTACATATCTATGAATAGAAAGCCTGAGAGAGGATGCTTAAACAGTATAGTACATGTATACACATGCAGTAAGGAAAAATAGCAGCAAAAAACATGTTATTGGAGATGCACAGTAAGTACAGTGGTGCTTTAGAATTTTCTTTATTTCTGCATAAATATGACCTAAAACCTGATCCAATTTTCACTTTTTCAAGTCCTAGCACTAGTTAAACAGAATCCAATTAACTAAATGAGACAACAATAACACAGATTTATTTATTTATTGTTGAATATGATCTAATCTTAAATATTTGTGTTTGACAAAAGTATATGAACCTGTGCCTTCAGTGACCAGACCAGTGGTACCAATTTGATATATTCCCATCACATTTGCTTGTACTATTCAAAATCACTGCTCAGTCAATGTTAGCAAGTCATCCTGGTCCAGAAGTAGCAAAGTAGGCCCAAATCATGATGGGATAAGGTTCTTATGCTGAAATGCAGTGTTAGCTTCTCATTCAAGCCAAAATGTTCTACTTTGGTCTCATGCGTCCACAGAACATTCTTATCTGTATCCTTTGGTCCTCTTTCTTTAGTTACGGTTTTGGGCAAAGTATAGATGAGCACAAATGTTCTTTTCCTTGCAAATCTGCCACATATACCATTGTTGTTAAGTGATGTCCTGATGGTGGACTCGTGAAGACTGATATCAGCCACTGCAAGAGAGATCTTAAGTTTCTTAGACGTTACCCTGTGGATCCTTCTAGCCTCTTTGTGATTGCAGGCCTTGGTTGTGGTGTGATTTTTGTTGGTCGACCACTCCTGTGGAGGGCATCAGTGATATTGAATTTTCTCCATTTGTACACAATCTGCCTGACAGTCTTCTAGCACTTTACAGCCTAGTGAGCAGCAGCAACTCATGACACACTTCTACAAACCTGTTTTCTTAAGATCAGACTTTGATAGTGAAGATTTCTCTTCTTTGAGTAAAATAGGGCCTGCTAGAGTCACGACTGATTGTAACACCTGACTCTCTTTCCCCTTCAAATGAATGAACAATTCTAGAATTTCACATACATTTGCCACACAGAAATATTTAAAATGTGATCATATTTCACATTAAATATAAAAATGTGTCTGATTTCTTGTGTGTCATTTGCCCCTTTATGTACTTTTAGGACTTGCTTGGAAATCAGATCAAAGTTTTGTCAAACACAGCAACAGAAAAAAACTTTTAAAGATTTCACAAACTTTTGGGCATTACTGTACATCTACTCTAGTACTAACATGCAAACTATTATTGAATAATTGATTGGTCACAATAAATCAGACCTTCAGTTTAGCTGTGAATATAAGGAGAATGATAAAGCCTACATATATAGGTATGCATAAAACAAATCAATACTTTTGGCAGATTCAGCTTTAACTTTCCCTGAGGCTTTTCCTGTCACAAAATATCAGCTATCAAGCAGTCCCTTCGTCATGACCCCCTTTGTTATGTTTATTTAAAAGAGTATTCTACCTTTGATTAATCTGTCCTAGAACGAATCATTAACTGGCTGCTGGTTGGCGCCACCACCAAGCATCATCACATCGCATTAAGCTGGAGGTCAAAGTGAAGATGCATAAACAGTCACTGACAAATCACATCAGTGCTGTGCTCATGCATGACTCAATTTGTCATCTTTAGATATGGTACATCTAATAGAATACACTTCTGCAGCTGCTCCAAAATTTAGCTTGTTACTTGTTTTATTTAAAAACATGTTTTTAATCACTAAAATTACATCCTCAGGATGCTTAAGTGGAAACTGACAAAACAAATCCCCCACTCAGTCACCTTATGGTCTGCAGTTAAACCACATCAGACAGTCTTCATCAGCAGTCTAAGTCTCAGCTGCCTCAGCAGTCATGACGATATTTAAACTTTGCATTACCAGGAGGACTTCTCCTTCATGTTGGCTTAACGGTTTAACTTGACAGTTCATTTTTTACCTGTATGATTAGCTTAAAAAAGTCCAAAACAAGTGAACAAGTTATACTTGAGTGGGCATTATTTTGTCAAGAATGAAGTGTCAAGCTTGATTCTCTCTCTATTGAGAATTTTAACCTCATTTAACTTTAAGTCCTTAAAGTGATCAAAATCCTATTACAAACTCAAGTTCTAACTTTTTACTGTAAAGTGCATTAAAATTAATTTATCTGTTTCTGATTATTGCTAGACGTTTGCTAAGAATCCAAGATTAGATTGTATGGATAAAATGTTTTTACTTTTTAGCATTGCTACCTGGGAATAAAGAACAAATGCACAAAATACATATACCCCTAATCTAGAAGCAGAACGTCACTCAGGACCTAAAAGTTTTCGCTTTACAGTAAGTCTCTGTGAAGATTCTCAGTCATCCAGGTCATGGTTATCTCAAAAAACGGTTCTCAATGGCAACTGGACCTGTTTTAGTTCCCACAGGCTTTATAAACCTGCAACTCCTACCAGTCAGTCAGACTTGAAAAAGCCCTCTGGAATGGAGGGTGAAACGTAGTCAAGGAACTAAAACAGGTCCAGTTGCCATTGAAAACCGTTTTTTGAGTTTACAGTAAGTCCTTTTGGCATTTTTCACAGAGGATCTGAGGTCATTTCCTGTTTGTTATTCCTGATGCTATCATCCTAAATTACCCAACAGTTGTTTCCCAGCCATTCAGGAAGTCTTTTCTTAATTTGTTATGCCTCCCTCACCTCCTCTCTTTTTTTCTAATTCCCAAAGAAACTCGTTCACAAAGCGAATAGGCTCTTATCAGTCAGGGACTTTAAACATGTTTATTTACAGATCATCAAGGAGCTCGAGACTAGACCTCAAAGACAGCCGCCTGCTGGTCTTTAAACTCTGAGATTTGGTCCCTCGGTACAGCGGCGAAGGCCGTGCTCTTGTTGCCATGTTTGATGGGTGTCGACAGTCACTCCCAGGTCTTCAAAGAGTAACGTGGCGGCTGCAGATGTGTGACTGCTCACAGGGTCCTAATCTGTTCAGAGGAGGGGGGGATCTGATCCGGATCTTTTTCATCCAGCCGCACAGAGACACGGCTTTTTCCAAGAGGCCTGCTGTAATACAGTGCCTTAGTGAGATAAAGGCCTCTCCTCACAGCTGTCTCATGCTGACAGACTCTTGGAAAAACTGGCTCGGGGTGGATCTGGGTGGATCCTTTCCTTCTCTAGTGCTGTATCTCTTCCACTGGTTTCTTTCTTTGCAGGCTCACACTTCCTTTCAAACGCTTGAGCTTGGCATTCTTCACCCACAATTCTCTTTTATCATTGTTATGATAAGGTCTCCTCATGGCTCTGCTTCATAACACCGTGCACTTCATTGCAGAGCCTCAGTCATTTTCTCAAATTTTCTCAGACACAGAAAATGCTGAAATTAGGGTGTTTGGTAAAGCAACCAGAGATTCATTATTAGCACATTAATTAAAATAACTGACAAATCAGTTATAAAGTGAAGATATTTATATCTGTTTTCACTTAATTTTAAAATAATAATTAGCACATAAGGCAGATTTTAAAGCTGTATGTGCATGAGACAGTGGTGGCTCACAGAATTATCACCCTCAGCTTTACAGAGGTTTACGGTGTCTTTGAACTCATTGTTTTGTTTTTTCTTTAATATCACTTCATTAACAACGGAAGTATATTTTAAATATTATTCGACTTCAAGGCATTTAAGGTAAAAACTAATAAACAGATAGAAAAATTAAAAGAGGAAGGGTTCACATGTCTGAGATGATCACTTACTCAGAGATGGGGACACAAAATCTCTTCTGACTGGGGGGGCAGTAATGATATTAATAACTGACTCTGGTTAATAAGAGTCAATGTTAGATCTGTTGTGTTTGCATTTATAGAGTAAAGACAGCAGTGTATTGAATTCCTCTCCTCAGTAGACAAGTAGCAGATAAACCAGGATATGAAGAGGAGGACGACCAAACCAAGGATGAAGGGAAGCAGAGATGAATGGAGGGAGGAAAGAAGGCCAGGCCCCAGACGTCACATCTGCCACCACTACTCTCTAGAGACCTCCAGGGCATGGGAACCTCACTCGTCTCCACGCAGCCCCCCTGCCTCCATGCTCAGACCAGTCCCTCCACTGGCCTGAGACCTACTTTGCCAAGTCTCCCACTCATTTCCTTCTATGTCACATTTCTGCTTTTGTCACATTTCCTTTTTATTTCATAATTTTTGTCTCTTTACAACTTTCTTGGCTTCATGTAGGCATGTTTACAAAGAATATCAACACATACATCATTGTTTGCATTTGTGCATAGAAATAAAGTGGAATCTGTATACCTCAGTTTACTAGATTTGAAATCAAACACTCAAACTTAGTCATAATTCTTTGTGGGCTTGTCACAAGTGATGCTTTATATATTACACTTTCTAAACGATTGTTAATAACAATAATCAAGTTAATTTAGCTCAGCCTGTGTGGATTTTAACCATAAACCAACCTGCATACATTCATAAATACACGAATAAAATGATAAAAAGACTTAAACACGTTCACATAAGCAGCATAAAAGAAAAAAAAAACCTGAGTTATTATTCAAAAGTTATTAGGAAGCAGTTCAATAGAAGGTTCGGATTTTGCAAGTTTCAAGGAGTTCAAGCAGTGCAAGTGCAGCTTTAATTTAAGTCCAATGTGAGATTCTGTAACTTTAACTAAAAATGATGGACTGTAATTTACATTCTGGGGTTTCATACCAGGTGAAATACATAAGTTGCTTCACTGTTACACAGGGATTACCCCAGTTACACAAGATTTATATATATCAGTTGCAAACAAAAAGGCTATTTGTGTCACATTGTTGCATTTACTGCCCAGTTTTGACAGTCAGGGTTATCATGCCACATTATCTCCTCTCCCATTGCGTGTCTGAAGAAATACAGCAGTTAAACCCATGCCGACTGTTAACAATGGCATGCTGTGTGTGTAAAGCCCACTGCTGTGTGTGAGTGCGTGTGCACATGCATGTGCAGCAGCTGTTGGCAGCATGTAAGTCTTCTAGCCAGTGGCCGAAACACAGCGGCCGGCTGCTCCCAAAACTCAGAGCAGCACAGCGTTTACAGCTAACGGCTGCCATTCTTTAAGAGAGTGTCAGTACTGGTCCAACAATACATGATCCAGACATCACACTTTGGCCTAAAATGTCTCTGAATATAGTGTAACCTGGATTTACTTAGCACAGGAGATGATTTTCAAACAGTCTTTTATCTTTTTCTAGTGCACGTCATTGGAGGCAAAAAAGAGGACATGCTATTAAAGTTATGAGGAAGGATAAGTAAATGTTCCAGGTATAACTAACTTTATGTTTTTTATTCTCCATGACTGGATCTAGTTCCTGGTTTAGGTATGTCGGGAAATATAGTTAGAAAACTAATGACATTTGTTGAGTCTCAGTTGTGACCAAATATAAAGTTACTGCATTTTATTTTTGTACAGGAGTAAAGATAACACACAATACTGTGTGGAAATGAAAAGAATATGTGTCTACAGCCATGCTGGTAGCTCAATGAAAATAAATTATCATATGTCAAATTATGTGGCAATTCATGGATAGACTGACTGACAGACATTGCCACTCACAGAGCCACAAAATATAAAAAAAACTAAAGAAAAAAATAAATAAAACCTTACTGTTTTCATTTGTGTTTTTCCAATAAAGGCCGAGTGAACAAGCTAAGGTCAACACATCCGAGGTGCCACCCACCCGTCTTTTGCACTGCTAGCTTGACAAAAGCAGCTGATATTTCATAAACGTATAGTGTTTCTTCTTGGACCCACAAATTAGCATCAAACAGACAACGCACACTTGTCTCCACTCAGGTTTCACAAAGCTCGTCTGGGTCACAGTTAAGGGAATAACAAAGCAGTTCCTCGGACGCCGAAGTGTGGTTTGTCACAGTCTGTCAACACATGTGTGAGTGTGGTACAGTCCCACGTTGGGAAACTTAAATGAGTTAGTGTTTGTTTTGACCCCTATGTCGTCTCCCATTCATAGGGTTTACAGCTTAGGGCAAATCATGCAGGTGATCACAACAAAGTGGGTGAAGGGGCCAACTGACAAATACTTTGTTTAATCTGAAAACACTGATTCATATCAACCTGACCTACACATCTGGTACATAAATAAAATAATGTTAGCCCGGGGTCTGTTTCTGTTTATCCTGAGTAAAACTCCCAAAAGTCACTTTTTGCAGTGTGATTTTTATGTTTTTTGTCACGGGAACAAGGCACATATATATATATATATGGGTATAGGTATTTCTGTAAGTAAGTAAGTGAGTACTATAAATCTCTACAGTGTACTATTTATTTCAGTTTTCTGTTTCTGTTTATCCTGAGTAAAACTCCCAAAAGTCACTTTTTGCAGTGTGATTTTTATGTTTTTTGTCACGGGA